>OV049926.1:114436232-114486907 GCA_920104205.1 Eupeodes latifasciatus
GTTCTAGAAGCTCCTGAATCTAATAAACCTAAAAATCTAGTACCATAAATTCTAACACTCAAAAATGGTCTCCTATCACTCCCGTTTGCCTCCAAAGTAAAGCCTAAATGAATTTGATCTGCCGGCTGGTTCCCAGCAGGCAACCTATTCAATTCCTGCGGACTTCCCACCCTGCTGGCGCAAGAGCCCGTTGCCCGTTTCCCGAGCAGCGACGACAATTCTGTCTCTTCACCCCTAATTGCCCACAACCAAAACAACGCCTAGGAGCGGAACACCTATTTGCAAAATGGCCTGATCCATTGCAATTATAACACCTCAGCGAAGAGTTTTGATTTGAAGAACTGGCCTGATTTTTGGTTTGGTCATTCCCCACAACAACCGAAACCATTGGAGTTTCTATACCTACATACGCTAGATCCGGTTCTAGCAGATTCTTATTATCCCTAACACTAGGTGGTGGAAGATACGATTCCACGTTTGCCCTAACCGCCTCTAGGTTTCTACCTAATGCAACCAAGTCGGACACGCAACTTGGTTTAGGCAAACCAAGCTGAGTTTGGTAGAAAGGTGTCAAGTTCCTTTGGATCATTGACAACTTCCTACTTTCCGATATTGGTTCAGTTAGCCTACCAAACAGATTTTGCATTGTCGCCACATAGACTCCGATGGATTCATCTTTGCCTTGTGTGCGACGCCTAATCTCATCTAAGAGTGAATCATCGTAATTCGGTGGCAAGAATTCCAGCTTCAACTCCCTGACTAATTCTGGCCACGAATTAACCGACAACCTAATAGGTCTATACCAAATAAGAGCTTTACCCACAAAAAGCTCAACTGCTGCCTTAAAAAGTTGGGTTTCTGAAACCCCCCTAGCTGAACGTATTTCCTGAACTCTTTCTAAAAACGAGTTCACTGAGGCACCACAGCGCTCTCCAGTGAACTTCACATCCCACTTGGAAATATTCTGAAATTTGTCCCTACTCTCTATGACCTGTTCTAAAATCAGATTATCCTGACTAATACTGTTGCTCTTATTCCCTTCGCTACTAATGACATTTCCTAATCCCATCGTTGTATTGGTCTTCATCGCATCCTTTACACATTTTCCTTCATTGATTTTCTCCTCATCTTTATCGGTCTCTTCATCCCCTTCCAATTCTGCCATAGCCATTATCAAACTATTTTTCAATGCTGCCCTACTCTTCTCCTGTGTTTCGTTTTCTGGTAAGGCCCTATCAATCCTGCGTAAACCCCATTCTATCTTTGTTAGAATCTTTAAATATTCTTTAGAAGGATTTTCCAAAAGTTTCCCTATTTCTCCTAGCTTCTTTTCCACAGCCTGGGAATCCTCTGCGAATTTGAAAGGATAACCGGGAAGTGTAAACGAATTCCTACATTCTAATTTCAACGCTGCTCTGAGCGTCTTGCGCATCCCTTCTACCGTCCCTACTGTCAATCCACGACATTGTATTTCGTAGATTATCTCGTCTTGCGATAATCTATTTACCTGACTACTCTCCATTTTAAGTTAAAAAAAACTAAAAAGTTAAATAAAATCAATTAAACAACCCTAAAATAATTCCTCCAAAGTAAAACCTAATTAATCCAAGACTTCTAAACTTAAAAGAAGAAAAAAAAATCGTTACTAAATTTACCACTGAAATGTACTGTCCCAAGAGAAAAAAAAATTAAAGTTAGAATCGGTCCGATTATTGATATCCAATTCCAAACTAAATTTATTTAAACAAAAAAAACAAATCGAAAATAAAATTTACAAAAAAGTACTTAAAATATTTTCAAAGTTGCAACCCAGAAAAAGGTACTATATCGATACGGCAACTCCGATCGATAATTCACCACACTGAAAATTAATTGCCCACACCTGTCAAAAATATATTCTATCACACAAAATGGATGCCCCGAATAAACTACAAAACAAATATATTATGTATATTTAATGAAATGAAAATATTTAAAGAAATAAATAGTAATCACCACGATAACTATAGAAAAATGAAAATGAAAATATAGATAAAAACCTTATTCGATAGAAGATCCTCAATTTCCTTGTTTTTGTCTTCGTGACGTAAACAAATCCTTTAGCCCAGGCTATTTACTCCACTAGCAATTTTTTTATATTTTTGGAATTCCTTTCCAACACGAACACTATTCAAACAATGTATCGAGTGATTTTTTAAGAGCTTGAGAACTTTTTTTTAAAAAAAAACGCATAAAATTTGCAAAATCTCATCGATTCTTTATTTGAAACGTTAGATTGGTCCATGACATTTACTTTTTGAAGATAATTTCATTTAAATGTTGACCGCGGCTGTGTCTTAGGTGGTCCATTCGGAAAGTCCAATTTTGGGTAACTTTTTCGAGCATTTCGGCCGGAATAGCCAGAATTTCTTCGGAAATGTTGTCTTCCAAAGCTGGAATAGTTGCTGGCTTATTTGTGTAGACTTTAGACTTGACGTAGCCCCACAAAAAATAGTCTAAAGGCGTCAAATCGCATGATCTTGGTGGCCAACTTACCGGTCCATTCCTTGAGATGAATTGTTCTCCGAAGTTTTCCCTCAAAATGGCCATAGAATCGCGAGCTGTGTGGCATGTAGCGCCATCTTGTTGAAACCACATGTCAACCAAGTTCAGTTCTTCCATTTTTGGCAACAAAAAGTTTGTTAGCATTGAACGATAGCGATCGCCATTCACCGTAACGTTGCGTCCAACAGCATCTTTGAAAAAATACGGTCCAATGATTCCACCAGCGTACAAACCACACCAAACAGTGCATTTTTCGGGATGCATGGGCAGTTCTTGAACGGCTTCTGGTTGCTCTTCACTCCAAATGCGGCAATTTTGCTTATTTACGTAGCCATTCAACCAGAAATGAGCCTCATCGCTGAACAAAATTTGTCGAAAAAAAAGCGCGAAACACATTTCGAACCGAACACTGATTTTGGTAATAAAATTCAATGATTTGCAAGCGTTGCTCGTTAGAAAGTCTATTCATGATGAAATGTCAAAGCATACTGAGCATCTTTCTTTTTGACACCATGTCTGAAATCCCGCGTGATCTGTCAAATACTAATGCATGAAAATCCTAACCTCAAAAAAATCACCCCAGATATGTACCTATAGAAAAGAAAAACAAAACACCAAGTAAAAAGTCTTATAGGTATAATTATTATAAATATGAACACTTAACACTTCCCTAGGGATTAACAAACACAAATTATGAAGTGCAATTCACACTTCTATCCACAAAAATGAAACAGACAAGCCCCACGTTTGGACGCCAAATTGTTGTGAAATTAACAAACGCAAACCGAAATTCTTTATTATTATATTTTTTTATTATTTAGGCTGGCGGAACAACAATCCGCAAAATAAACAAAACATAATGTGAAAACGAAAACGATTTAAATAATTTGCAATAGGTAGCCGGCGCGCACGAGCGGATACCTACTTCTTATTGTAAACAATGGTAAATGTCAAATTCCAAAAAGGTTGGTTTGTTAATGTTACACCGACAGCGAAAACAGTGCTGTCACCCAGTAGCTCAGTTTGGGGGGTGGGTTTGGTAAAATGTAGATTTTATTAATCGAACTCGATTAATAAAATCGAAATTAATTATAAACCTAATAAAAGATACTACACAGGGGCGTAGCAAAAATAATGTAAATGGGCGCCAGGAAGTATTATGGTACTTACCATCACCAATCAAGAAAAAAAAATAAGAAAGCGGAAACTTACTTCCCAATTAAAATAAAATTCAAAAGTAATTTTTCACTAAGAAAAGGTTAAGATATTTTATTTTGTATCTGGGAAACCTTTATAAGTATAGGTAGAAAACCCAGAATTTTTTTTCAAAAAAAAATTGTTGTACAATTTAAATTGATACAAAGAACAAAAAAAGAAAGAGAACAATTGTTGTGTAACAAAGGACACAAAGAAAGGTCACCTTGGGAAAGTTCCCGAAGAACAAAGAATTTTTTATGGACGCGGGTCCCGCAATCTCGGGAGACAAAAGAAACGACCGAAAGTCTAATAGGTTAAATTTTGGCTCTTTATAGCCAACCACAAATTACCAGAAAATATGGACGCACAAAAATCACTCGAAAGAAATAAAAAATATACTTAGCTTCTTTCTGTTTGCAAAAATAGATCCTGCCTCTCCTTTTCCTCTCTTCTTAAAAAACGCCTTCCTCACAAATTGTATGTTTTTCTTTATCAATTTTTAATATTTTTCTAACACGATTTTTTTCTTTTCTCCAAAATTTTTCACAACCTTTTTTTTCTCCTCAAAAATCCTTCACCACTTTTACTTTTTTTTTGACCTCACTCTTCTAAGCTTCTCCAAAAAGTGCCATATCCATGGCGAACTTCCCTCATCCAAGAGGCCACGACAAATATGCCATCCTACTCTGACCTTTTGTTATGATCTGGTTTTCTCTTTCGGTCTAACTGCGACACCCGGCTTTTTACCGGGGTGCATGCCAATTTCAAAAACCAGCCAAACCTTTGTGGTCTCTTTCACATTGGTGATTTGAACACCAACCTTGGCTTAATGGACGAGTTCAGTTCTTATCCGTCAAATCCAATTGGTCTAAAAAGTAAACGAAGAATTTTTGAGTGTTCGCGAGTAAAATCCCCAGCCCAAACCGGCCCAGTTTAATAACTTGAGGAAAGCGTTCTTGTAATTAGGAACCTTGGAATTTCTCAACCAAGAATAAGAGGCAGGGTCCGATAGTTTTAAATTTAGACTCTAAACCCTTAGACTTCCGTGCAGACAATTTTAAGGGAAGGGAAACACATCGCAAGGTGACCTTACTTAGTATTCCGACACTTTAGGGTGGGCATTAAGCCATACTAATTTTAGGGTGGTGTGCCAATTAGATAAACGATGCACACTGTCCGTTGAACATGGGTAAACTCAACTCTTCATGTTATTCTCCTTGTGTGGACCACCTGTCGCACACTCAATAAAGCCGTCTTTGTGACTCATCCGTCACACAATTATGCATTTTGTGACCACCCGTCACAAATTTTAAAAATAACTTAAAATGTGGACCCTCTGTCACACAACTCCGCATTACCAATGAAAGACCTATTTTGTTTGCTTTTCCAAAATACAATAAGAGCAGGACACTGACTGATGGAAAGCAGGATTCTACTGAACTCTTAAAATATTTTGGAGCCGCAACTACGAAAGGAAGGTTAAAAAAAAAGGAAAAAGGATATGAGATAGGCTAGTGAAACTTGTTGTGGTAAATTTTACCGCAACAGGTGCGCCTATACTTTCTGTATGATTTTTTCTGTTTTTAGCGAAACTTTTGATAAAAATCACAGAATTTGCATGCCAAAAGCTAGCAAATATTATTTTTAGCACAGTTTTCACTGAAAAGAAGTTGCATAATTCATTTTTCTCAAATTTTGCAATAATTTTTCAATTTTTGAATTCAACGGATCTCTTTTTTGAACGGTTGAGTTCACCTCACATTGTTTTCCCCCTAACTGTGCATACTGAGCCCAAAAGCCCATAACAACTACATAGAATCTGGATTTTTCTATAAGAAATGCACGGGACAACTAACACATGCTTATGCTAATGGGCAAAATGTGCTCAGTAGAGCTTGTAGGTCGAAAGAGAGCAAACCCCATAAGTCGGTTCTCTTAGTAGATATATTTCTGTATGCTCAATCACGAGGGTAAAAACTATGATGTGAACTCAGCGGTTCAAACAAGTGATCCGTTGAATTAAAAAATTGAAAGATGAATTCAATAAATTAATTGTGTAGCTCCTTTTCAGAGAAAATTGTGCTAAAATAACATTTTACTGCTTTTGGCATACAAATTCTATATTTTTTATGAAAATTTTAGCTAAAAACAGAAAATTCATGCAGAAAGTATAGGCGTACACTAGAACTGCAATGCGAACGTGGCCCGATTTGAGTTGGGCCCAGTTTTGAGAGATCAACAATGAGGTGAGTATTTTGACAATTTTCTTTCAGAAATACAATATAGGTATTTCCTCTATGGGGTTGAGTTGAAATAAAATGGATTGGATTTATTTAGGGTGGGTTTACACTTTCAAATATGTTTGAGAAATTCGGTTAGATAAGATCGAATTTGAAACTCGATTTAATAACTCTCGGTTTATCTTTAAAATTCGATTTTAAAAATATTTACAACTCGAGCATTTCTTCACTTTCTAAAATTTCCTTACAATTCAGTGTAAATTTATGATTGAGTTTAAAGGACTTAGATTTTGGTATAGTAAAACAAAGTTCTATAGAACAATAAACAACATTCACCCGGTATGACACACATTTCTGACATTTTTAATGATAGCTATAAACGACCTGCCAAAAAAAATCCAATAATTGGTTTCAATGATGAAAATCAATTTACCAATGTTTACTGACAGAAATCTGTCATTGGAATTGTGTGAAATTGGAACACTAATCAGTGGAAATATTCGTTTCGCTTTTTAGGGGACAGTTATACCTATCATTGATTTTCATTATTGAAAACAAACATTTGAATTTTTAACAGATCGTTTTTAGCTATCATTAAAAATTTCTGTCATTCAACAAAATTTCCTGATTGAAATCCACCGAAAAATGTTTACTGACAGAAATCTGTTATTGGAATTCTGTGAAATTGGAACACAAATTAGTGGAACGATTCGTTTTACTTTTGAACATAAAAGTATCAGCTGTTCAGGAAAATGAAATTCCGTCCGGAAAAAAATATATTTTTCCCAAAAAATAAATGCGCCATTAAACTTTTTTTCTCTAAAACATTCTTTTTGTGATTTCCGATCGATCAGAATAAATAATTTTAAATTCTAAGCAAAAGGAAACGCGCTCAAACATCCATTCAACAAATGTTTCCGCTTGATTTAAATGATAGCTATAACTGGCGACTTACAGACATTTCAAGTGATCGTTATAAACAACCTGTCAAAAAAATTATAATCATTCGTTTTAATGAAAAAAAAAAAAACAATGAAAGCTATAAAAGTTCCGTGAAGTTTCATATTTGGTATGAATCCTTGTGGCACATCTAACATTAAAACACTAGGAATGGGCTAAGGAACTATTTTGCAATACTTTAATCCTTAGTGGTAGTTATAAGGTAGAAAGTCAACAACATCATAAAATTTTATAGTTTGGACTGAAAAATTCTATTTCCTAATTTCTTTTAATAATTTGCACACACTGAAGGGGTTATTACTACCCTTCGTATGTTTGAGGGTGTAATTGCGAGCGCTCTTCTACCTGAGCGTCGAACTTGTAGAGTTGTAGAAGCTGAGTAAGGTCAATGATTCTCGGGAATTATTTCTCCAGAAGAGTCCTGAAACCAAAGGTCGCTCGCCCCTCCCCTTCCCAATCCTTACCCCCTCCTCTGTCGGCTTTGTGCTATTATGCTGGCTGATGTCTCCTTATCCCCTGACTGTATAGTGTATCACTGTCTGTCAATACCTAGTTTCCTTCCTGGGACGTTTATGGCTTAATTGCTGTTCGTCTCTCCTATTTCAAAACATATCCTTCCCTTCAACTTCCCAATTGGGCTGGATCTAAGGTGTTATACAACCCGTGCCAATGATCAGCCAGGCCGAGGGCCCGATTTCTAAAAATAGCTCAGACGTTAACGGAGTATCCGGATACTAGAGGTCTGTCAATCGTTCATTTTAAAAGATTCAATCGTTCATATGTCGTTCAGTTCAATGATTCGTTCTTTTCAATCGTTCATTTTTTCAATCATTTTGGTTTCTGTTTCATTTTGGCTGCGAATAAAATGGGAAAATTTCATTCTATTCCAATCGTTCACTTTTTCAATCATTTAGGTTTCTGTTTCATTTTGGGTTTGATTGACGTTTAAGAGTTTGAAGTGTAAAGTTGGGTTAAACTTAAGCTCCCGCAAAAGATTTAAATAATTTGAAATTTGTTAATTAGTTAAACATTTATTTAGTGTTAAAAGCGTTCTGGAGCTAAATAAGGAGGTGAGTCGGCAGTTGGTGTTAGATTAAGTAAAACTAAGAAGCATATTTACACCAAAATGTCCTTGAGACGAACGCCCCCAAACAATTCCCAACACAAAAGAAATAATGCTGATAATTCAGCGAAGAGGCAGCATAGAGACTTAACTCCATCTCCCTTACCATCGATGGGCATGCAGGAAAACATGCAGACACGATGTTCGACCTTGGAGCGACAGGTAGAGATGCTCGAAAAAAAGTACAAGGAGCAGAATGTAATTGGTCGCATTCAGAAAGCTAGTGGCTACGTAGTCAAGGGATTCTGATTGGCTAAATCCAACTACAAAAGTAGTTGAAATTTCCCCTCCGACGTAGTGTACAATTTTCGGCTACAAAGTAAGTACACACTGGTTTTGACGTTTTATAATCAGCTGCTCGGTAAGGACACAAGAATTCAAAATGAAATGAATCTTTCGGTATTTAAATACAAATATAAATCAATAATATTATGTCTTCTATTTGGTTTTATTGAATTTAAAAAGAAAAAAAAACTATTTAAAGTTCTGAAAACACAAATGTTTCTTATTTTATATATTTGTATTTGTCATTAATATGACAGTTCCGGATTGATTAGCTTTGTAGTGCAATTTTGCATTCACAAAGCTAGTTGAATTTCATTCTCGTTTCGTTCTCCGAACAGTCCAGACGTCTGAATTTGTTTTCTCTAAATTTTATCGAAAAAATAAAAAATAATTAAATTTTTTACTCACAATGGAGGAAAGTGAGTTTCGTCCTCCCGATGAGCCTAAAGAACCGCCAGATAAACGTTCTTTTGCGGATAAAATTAAATTACCATCGAAAATGATATCGGAGGCAGACAAACAAAAAATCATCGCTGCCGCTACCCAAGAATGGAATTCACCAATAAATTCCCATATACAGTCCATAAGTGAGAGCGAGATGGATACTGATGCGACTAACTACTTGCTTGATGGCAGACCACATGCACCAATTAATAATTGTGTAATTATTGGACACGACTCAATCAATTTAAATGTTCCTAATAAAAAGAGCGCCGAATTAGGCAGTGCTGAAGTTCTCAAGAATCTTCTTGCTGGTGATAAAGAAAAGTTTACGATGGTAATGGCAAGAAAAAGGCGACAACATGCACCCATTGTTGACACAAAAAGGGTTGCAAGGGAAGTTGTTAACAACCACAATCGTTTTTCACCTTTCAATGTGATTGAAGACGAGGAAGACTCGCCGAATGAAACCACTAACAATGCGGGCTCAAGCAACAGCAACTCTAACATCATCAAAGGTAACAGCTCCAACTCAAGTAACATCAACCGAGGCGGTCACGGAAGCAGTAACATCCCAACAGCAGACTCGAACTCTACTCCAGCGAGATCAGAAGTATGGTGTCCACCCATCTTCACGAAGGGAGTTTCTTCCAAAACTATTTTGAATTTTATGGGTGAGTTTAATTACAATCAAAATGACGTTAAATTTATTGCAAATGGTTTCGGTAAACTTAAAATTATAGTTAGAAGTGTTGAGTTGCATAGCCTCTTTTTAGAAGAATTTAAAAAAAATGGTATTGAAGCTTTCTCCTTCACACCTAAACAACTTAAGAAATATAATGCCATTTTGAAAGGCATTTCAAATGATTTTTCATCTGAAGAAATTCAGAAAGAATTTAACAAGCTGGACCCTTCGTTGAGGGTGGTTGTTAAGAAATTTGAGACCAAATGGTCTAAGCAGAACGACGTTCCACTTGACCTCTTCCTCTGCGTTCTAGAGGACAGAGATAGCTTATTAAAAATCAAAAAAATTAATTTCTTACTTAGACATAGAATCAAATGGGATTCTGTCAAAAATTCGGACACGAAACAATGCTACCGTTGTCAAAGGTACGGCCATGTGGCACTGTACTGTAGTTTCCCTCCCAGATGTGTCAAATGTTTAATTAATCATGAGCCCGGCCAGTGCAAACTTGGTCCAAAAACGGAAACATCAATTGCTTTATGCGTCAATTGTAAGTCGGCGGGTCACCCGGCGAACTTTAAGGGATGTCCCAACCGAGTCGCACTATTAAAAAAGAAAGATGCTTTGCTAGCTGAAGCAAAAAATAATAAACATGTTTTCAACCCAATTAACACCCTCCAGAGCAACGTAACCCTCTATGCAGATGCAGTTAGAGGTTTCAAAAGAGTTGAACAAACTCCAAATCAGTCGATCCCAATGCCCACGGATCTTTCCAAAAATGATGTCTCTGACTTTATGGACGAGTCAGTTCGACTTTTTGGTTTACCAATAACTATCCTCATCTCTAAAATTAGAGGCTTTTGGCCAAATTACAAGAAAATGGATGAATCTCAAAAACCAGGTGCTTACCTGTGTTTTATCGCCTCCCTCTCCCCCATTTCACCATGATTTTCAACCTCATTACCTCCAATGTAAATTTGCTAAATAAAGAAAAAGCAATAGAAATTGACCTCTTGTTAAAAGAGACCTCTCCCACAGCGCTTTTAATTCAAGAAACTTGTCTTAAAACAAACTATGGTAAGTGTCCTTTTAATGACAAATACAATTTAATAAGTAATAATGATGGTCGAGGAACAGGAATTCTTCTCATGAATTCTATTCGTTTCTCCCAAAAATTTTACTCCAATAGCTTGATTTCAACTACCATAGCCATAATTCCTCTAAACTCCGCAAACACTTCAAAAACATTGGGACTTGTTTCCATCTACGTCCCTTGTAATGCTGGTTCTTACCTTCCCTCCGCGCTTGATAATATTGTCAACTCCCTAAATCAATTTGATCACATCATAATAGGTGGTGATTTTAACTCCCGTCACCCTCTTTGGGGGGACTCGACTACAAACCAGAATGGCTCTCTCCTGGCCAATTGGTTCCAGGACAACCATTTTCTTGATCTTGACTTAGTTGTGGCCCCAGGCCCTACCCGTCCCGCATCGGGCTCCCATATCGATTTTTTCTTAATATCTTCCAATCTTAGATCTGACAATAATATTGCTTGCATCACTCTTGATGCCATCTCGGATCACTACTCGGTGTTCATGAGTTTGCAATTGATTCAAGATTCGACTCTCCAAGACTTGCCTAAGACTTTTAATAGTTTCCAGAATACCAATTGGTCGGCTTTTAATCGCTCGCTTGAATCTGGTCTTTCAAATTTAGACATCCCAACCAATAAAAACCTTTCCAATTTAGAAATTGACTTTTTCATTGATAGAATCAGTGAAATTGTCGCCGACTGCATCAACCTCCATAGTAAAAAAATTAATATACATAAAAATTGGTTTAACATCTCTTCATCCACCTTAAATTTATATAAAGTGCGTAAAATCTGGAAACTAAAACTAAAAAGAATTTATCACCGCTTTGGAGATCGCAATAGTCCGCTTTATACAGAACTATCCGCACGCATAAACTGCCTATCCAAAATAATTAAAGACCGGGTTAGAATTGAACTAAACGAACAATTTAGAACGAAGTTGAGCAACTTGAAACCTAACTCAAATGTTTTCAAGGTAATAGATCAAATAACTGGTAGAAAGAGAAATCATAACACAAATAACCAGGTGTTATCTTTCCGCAACAATTCGTTTTCGTCCCCTTCCGAAAAAGTAGAAGCATTTGAATCATTTTATTCCGAACTTTTTGCCTTAAAAATTCCCTCAGCTGATCCAGTCACTTCGTTAGAAGTTTCAACTTTCAACTCCTCCTTCTCGATCTGGAACGAAAATCTTAACGTAACAAATTTTTCGCCATCAAACACATCTGTGGATATCCATAACGAGTTCCTCATCTCTTCAAACTCTGTCGAAAACATTATCTCTTCATTAAAAAATAAAAAATCTACTGGCCCTGACAATATTCCAAATTTTATTCTGCGTAAATCTAAAACAACATTAGCTCCATTTTTAACTCCCATATTTAATAACTGTCTGAACAATTGTTATTTTCCATCGGCTTGGAAAATAGCAAAATTAATTCCAATTAAAAAAAGTAATTGCGCCTACAATGTCGAAAACTTCAGACCCATTTCCCTTCTTTCTAACCTGGGAAAAATTCTTGAAAAAATAATTTATGCAAAATTACTCAACTTCTTAGGTGACTCGGACTTAACACAACAGGTCCAATTTGGCTTCAAAAGAGGCCACTCTACTGAACACGCCCTCCTTTACTTTCAAGACAGAATTTTAAACAATTTACGGTCTAAAAAATGCACCGTGGCCTGTGCACTTGATCTAAAAAAAGCTTTGGATTCGGTATGGCATGCAGGGCTTTTATACAAACTTAATCAGCTAAATTTTCCTCCAATATTTATAAAAATCTTGCAGAGTTTTCTTTCAAACCGAAGCCTCTCAGTCAACTTTGAAGGCGAGTCATCCTCTCTTATTCCCATCCAGACTGGTGTGCCCCAAGGATCCATCCTTGGTCCCCTCCTCTTCAATCTGTACCTACATGACCTGCCAATTCAACATCGCGGCTCCGAAGCAATTCTCTACGCTGACGACACCATCTTATTCTGTCCCAATGAGAGACCACACGAAGCTCTTAACTCGGTGAGTTCGCATCTCAACTTAGTCATCCCATACTACAAGAAATGGGGAATTGAATTGAATACCAATAAATGTGAGCTGATTTGCTTTCGCAATGCAGCAGGTAAGGGGCACCACCTTGCTGTCCGAGAAAGTAGATACCTAAATCTTACTATTGACGGCAACTCTGTCCCCCTTAAAAAATCTATAAAATACCTTGGTGTCAATCTCCATGAAAGATTAAAAATGAACGCTCATGCGAGAAAGGCTTTGAATAATAGTAAGGGTGCAGCTGCAAAGCTTAAGCTTCTGCTCAACTCAAAACATGTTGATATAAAAACAAAACTTCTAATGTATAAAACTTTGATTCGTCCCTTAATGTGCTATGGATTCCTCATATGGTTTCATATCACCCCCAATGTTGCATTGGAACTCCATAGATTCGAACGCTACATCATCCGAAAATGTATTAATAAAGGCCGCAGACCAGGCGGTAAATGGCATAGCAACAAGACATTATACCAGGATTCGCGTATCTCTCCCCTGCTTGACTATCTGATTTTTCTCTCTAAGAAAAGAATTTCTTCCTTACAAAATCATGAAAACCCTGCCCTTCGGGACATTTACGAGGGTAACATCAATTGGTCCGTTCATGATAGATACTATATGTCCCCAATAAGCATCCTCAACGAGGGTTCCAGCTTAGCCTTTTGTGTCTCTGATGAGGACAACCTATTTACCTCTCCATTCTACAAAAAACAATTTCCAAATACGTACAGAGGATAGGCTGCCCAGCATTTCTAACGCCCTTCTCTTACACTTGCAACTAGAATGACTGAATAAAATCAAAAACAAAAAATGAAAACCAATAAGCAAAAAATTGCGTCCAACTTTATTTACCTGATTGTGATTAGACTAACTCGAGTTCCTATAATATAATTAGTAACTTGGCTGTGAAGTTAATTTAATAATAATAAGTCATTTAATTTAAGTATTTTTAAGTATTATTAAGTATTATAATTGAACTGCAAAAAGTACAAAAATGTGTATCTAAATATGTACATTCAATCTAAAAATACGATACAAGTATGTATAAAAAACATTAAAACTACCACCCAACTGGCTGTCATAAATGACTTATGAAATTGGTATTCATCTGAATAAAATATGTGTGCACACTACTCTAGTGTTTAGATAGAGACGTCTATATACGCTCATATCTCAGTTCCATTTCATTTCATTAGGTTAAGTATCTTTTATGTTATCGTCTTGTTGAGTGGACGTATAATTAAAATTCTTAAACTGTAAAAGGAAAATATCTTTAACTACCTTAACTTGTTTTTTTAAAAAAGTCTTAAAAAAATATCAATATTAATTGTTAGTCAGACCAATTCTAAGTCGACAAATTGAATACATATTTATAAGTGCCTATGTAATTAGAATTAATAATATACATGTGTTAGAAAGAAAAATCTCAATAAAAACTACTACTACTAAGCTAGTTGAATTTTGACTACGTAGCCACTAGCTTTGTGAATGCGACCATAGTTCACTTGCCAAAACAAAATGGTGTTAGCGCCATTGAAAAAACGAAATCTATTTGTCTTGAAATGTTACGGTCTGACAATGGTGACAAAATCCGAAGTGTACGCGAGCTCCACTCGAATGGAAATGTTGCAAATATTATTGTCGAGTTGCAAGACAAAAATGATGCAATTCAATTGCTAAGGACTAGGGCAAATTTTGTAGGCACTGGTATTTCGATGCACAAGGACTTTCCCATGGCAGCAAGAGAACGTCGAAAAAGAATAATCAACCTGAGAAACAACATAACAGCTAAAAACAAGGATTTAAAATTACTTATTAGAGGCGAAACATTAAAATTAAATGAAATCACATTTTACTTTAATAAAAACAACAATCTTGCGAGTGACAGTTCTGATGGATTGACGTTTCTTCAACAACTGATCGGGGATGGTACAGAGATTCTTGCTTTCACCGCAGCTAATACTTATGCGGGAAACACAATGGAGTCGAATAGTAGCCGTTCTTTTAATAACCCAAGTAGCTCAAATTGTAATTTTTAGTAAAAATGCCGTCTGCCGTATTAAATGTTATCGTAACCTATCAACAAGTAATAATTGTAATTATTCAGTTCTTTCTTATAATGTATCAGGTCTAACCAATAAGACCTTATTTAGTAGCTTTTATAACTATGTTAACCTTTGTTATACAACATATATACAAATTTATACAAATATATATACAAAGATGTTAACAGCTATGATTTTGTATTTTTGTTTGAAACCTTTGTAACTGAAGTAGAATATGATAAATTTGAAAATAACTTTAAGAACTTCGATTTTGTTTGGGAACCAGCTGTGAGAACGGGAACGAGAGGAAGGGCGAGTGGATGGTGCTTTTTTGGAATCAAAAAAACTATAAAAAATGTTTTGTACAACTTTGAAACCAGTAATCAAATTACATTTATACGCTTGAAAATTGGAAACCAAAAACTTATAATCTTACCGATATACCTAAACTGCAATAGATGGGACTCTGACTTCGAGAAACTGTATGATTTTATGATGTCAAATGAAAATCTGAACGTTCTCTTAGCAGGCGACTTTAACGGTAGATGTAGGAATGAAGCCGGATTAGTAAATGAATTGGCTGGAATAATACGTCATTCCAAAGATGAAACGTGTAATGCTAGAGGTAAGAGATTACTTGACCTATGTGACACCTTTTGACTGCGAATTGTGAACGGGACATCCGCATCAGACGAGTTTGGTGAACTAACTTTTGTTGGAGCACAAGGAAAATCTGTCATAAATTATTGCATGATAGGAGGGACATGGAGCGACTATTTTCTTGATTTTAAAGTTGATGTAGTGACATTCTCGGATCATCTACCCACAACTATGAAGTTACGAGTCGGTGGATGTGAGGAGGATGGTAGCAGTCGTTTACAATTGTTACCAAAATTAAAGTGGAATCCTAATTACTTAGCTTCCTATCAGAGTAGCCTCAATTCTTTATTGATGAATGTGGATTCCGAAATAGCATCGATCACGAATTCCATAAGATCTGCATATCCAGCCTTTAGAACCAACCATAGGAAGACTTTGCCAATAGAACCTTGGTTTGATAGTCAGTGTATGCGTGCTAGAAAAAGATCTTTTGCGTGGCTGAAGACCCTACGAGTTTCCAATAATGAATACAGCAAAGATAAATACTTAGAAGCCAATAAGATATACAAAGACCTTTGTAAACAAAAACGAAACCAATATTTTATAGAAGAGTCTAGGAGGTTGTCACACTGTAAGAATGCTACAGATTTTTGGAGTCTGGTAAAGCTCTTGAATGGAAATTAGTTTAAGATTCACCGAAATCTAACATTGACTGCGCTCTGTCAACATTTCAAAGAACTCTTAAATCCCCCGTCCAGCTCCGTAAATATATCGTATGCTGAACCTAAATTCGACAATATTCTCTTAGATGCGCCAATAACACAAGAGGAGATAAGACGCACTTTAAAAAACTTAAAAGATGGCAAAGCGGCATTCACCGACAGAATACCGACTGAGTTTTATAAATACGGAACATCGGAACTTATTGAAAAACTTTATATTTCATTCAACCAAATTCTGGAACATGGTATTATACCGCAAGAGTTTAAAGAGGCCTTAATTTTTCCGATTCACAAAAAAGGAAGTACACAAAATCCAGAGAACTACCGCGACGCTTTACTTGAACGTCGAACTTGTCGAGTTGTAAAGCCTGAGTAGGGTCAATGATTCTCGAGATTTATCTCCAGATGAGTCCTGAAACCAAAGGTCGCTCACATACCTTCACCCCTCCCTCGATCACTTCCTCTCCCACATAGGAAGCGAAATAGCCGACTATTGTTACCTTCTCATCTTCTACCCACCCCTCGTTGCTGGTGAAAAAACCATCCAACGAACTTCTCCTTTGATTCCTCTCTTAACCATCCTTATAATCAGTCCTTCCATCAGTGCTAAACTACCTGATTCCCTACCCTCTCTCTCCTTCCCTCAATCTACCGCCCAATTGGGCTGGATCTAAGGTGTTACACGACCCGTGCCGACGATCAGCCTGGCTGAGGGCCCAATTAAAAAACTAGCTCAGTCGCTAACGGAGTATCCGGATACCTGGCGACCTCCGGATTAACCAGCCTTATCTGTATACACGGATCTCTGTACAGATGGACCACCCCTTATCCGCTACTCGTGGGATTCAAAATAAACTTTCTTAAAACAAAACAAACAAAACAAAATCAAAAGACCGAACCGGCCAGCAGTACGACGGCAAAGTTTTCTGCTGCTCATCCCTCTTCCACTGGTGCCGACATGGCTGTGGACACTCACAGCCCTGTTGTCGCCAGTGGAATATCGGATAATCAGGTAATATTACCTTCTTCCTGTAGTGAGGCAGTTGTGAAGAACGGCTCCTCTACTACCACAGAGAGTAAACCTCTCAACTCGTCAACACCGCGAGTCGGAGGTAGTAGGGCTGTGGTGCCAGGTCCTTCTACCTCCAAAACAAAGAATCATAAAGAAGGTCCTGGGGGAGATGGGCGTAAGCTCAGACCCTCCAAGGCCTACTACAGGGACATGCGCAAAGCTAAGAAGATTCTACAGACGTTTGGTGAACAACTAGGCGCTGGAGAAAACTCTCAGCACGACGCCAAGATAAAAAGGGCCAAGAGCTTCCTGGCCAAAACGAATTTAAAGACCAGCCAAGACTCAACGTCGAAGCGACAAAGGTCTATGGAGGGTAGTGTTTCACTACCTAAACGCCCCAAAGTGCTAAACACCAGCACTTCTCTTGACCCTCGCAAGGCAAAAATGTCCTTCAGTGACGTTCTGAAGGACAAAATGGTAGTCGCGATTATCGACAGAAGTGACGTAGATGGCACGATCTCTGCCGAGAACATCATTTTTCAACGATGGTCCTATAAACTTTTATACAGACGGATCAAAAACAGAGGATGGGGTTGTTGAAGGCGTTTACTCAGATAGACTAAACTTAAGTCTCTCCTTTCGTCTACCCGATCATTGCATAAAGCAGCAACCTTTGTAGTGATCGGACGTGTTTTCTTAAAGCTCCTTTGTTTTATTTCATTGTTTTGCATTGTTAATTTGTTTGCATTGCTACTTACTAATAAAATGTCATCAACTCTGTGTGGTTCTTGTAATTTGGAAATTTCTGATTCTAACTACATTCGTGTGAACATTTTTGCAAAAATAAATGTGCTTGCATCTCAGAGGCCAGTTTTAAAATTCTAGCCACACCGATGCAAATATGATGTGGCGATGTAATTCTTGTATTGTGTCGCGGCAAATTGCAAAAGATTTATTTAACTAGCTCGATAAACTCTCCGCAGAAATCTTAGAGCTCAAAGACCAAATGAATTTCTTAATTATTCTCTAGTGAATAATTCTTCAAAAAAACATTCTACAAAAAGTTCCTCAAAAAATAGAAAAAATGATACGAATATTCCATCAGGCCAATGCACCCAGGGTACTTCTATGCAATCACCATCGAATAGTGCTCGTGACGGTTCAGAAGAGAAAACCAGCCTTTCTTCTGGAATAAATGAAGAGAACGCAACCATCGAGAATAAGGTTACCCCTTCCCCGGAGATTGCACTTGACCACCAGAAAAGTCGACCTACTCGCAAACATATCATTGGAAACAGTACCTCCACATTGCTTGAAGGTGTTTCTGTTCCCAAATCTAAATGGTTACATTTGTCTTACCTTAGCACAAATACATCGGCAGATTCTCTTACTTCATTTATTGCCGATGTGCTTGACATCTCACCAAATCTTATTAAATGTACTTTGCTTGTAAAGAAAGGTGCTGAGGCTGACACATCTGATTTCTCTTTCATCAACTTTAAAGCTGCAGTTCCGGAGAACTGCATTGATAAAATTATGGATGCTTCGATTTGGCCTACTGGTGTTCGTGTAAGAGAATTTATTCAATTCCCAAAAAATGACGAGCGAGCGAAACCAATAATCCCTCCATAAAAAGTTCAACAACAAAACCTGTTTTCGCTGTTGATGTTCTTGCTGCTGATGTTGTTGCTGTTGCTGATGTTGTTGTTGCTAATGTCGTCCATGCCGTTGATGATTTCAACTCATGTGCAATATTTTCGCCTTCTGCTTTATCTATTGATACCAATGATGCTCGATTGCATGAAGTTGAGAGATCTCCTTTATTTGACGTTTCACCTGCTGATGTTGTTGTTGTTCCTGCTGATGTTGCTGCCATGCATGCTGCTGATGTTACTGCTTTAGACAAATTTTCTCTCTATTATCAGAATGTAGGAGGCATGCGCTCGAAAACAAATCAATTCTATACATCCGTAGTGGATTGTACACATGATTTGTTTGCACTCACGGAAACATGGCTTTATGATGGCTTACTTTCAACAGAATTATTTGATTCAAGTTTTGTCGTCTTCAGAAGAGACCGTAATGCAATATTTACTGGATTGAATAGAGGGGGTGGAGTGCTGGTTGCGGTTAACTCTGAATTTAATAGTAAAGAAATTGAGTTGTCAGACTGCTCGGGTATGATCGAACAAATATGTGTTTGTGTTGAACTGTCTATTAGATCTCATGATACAACTTTAAATAAAATTAAAATTTATGTTTTTGTTTCATATGTATATACCTCCTAATTCTGAATTTATTGTTTATAATGCACATGTTAATAATATAAAAAATATTGTTTCCAAATTTGATGATTATTGCTTTGCTGTAGTATTAGGAGATTTTAACCTTTGTAGTATTAAATGGCTTTATTCTCAAGATGATAAATGTTTATTTCCGATTCATGTTTTAAAAGATTTTGAAGCTGTTGTAACTGATACTTTTTCTGCTTTAAATTTATCTCAAGTTAACAATGTTGTAAATGATATAGGTTGAATTTTAGATTTAGTTTATATTCATAATGAGTTTGATGTTTTAATTATTGAAGATGAGAATCCATTATTAAGTAATAGTGTTCATCATAAAGCCTTAAATATCGTATTTAATTTATCAGTTTTTCGATCTTTATCTGATTCACTATCTATTGATGGAGTTAAATTAGACTTTAATAAGGCCGATTACAATTGCATTAATAATTATATTCATAGTTTAGATTGGAATTCTCTTTTGCCTCAATATGAATTGTCTTTGTGCTTTTCTACTTTCATAAATATAGTCCATGATTTGTTTGATAAGTTTATACCTAAGAAGGCTTTGAGACGGGGATCGAATAAACGCTTAAAAAATGCACAACTTAAGGCTCAAAAAAGAAGCAAAATCAATTCAAATTTTCGAGACAATTATTGTCGTCTGCTTAAGGAATATAATTATTTAAAGAAGTTTTTACATAATAAGTATTTATGGTCCATTGAATCGAAGATCAAAAATGATTCTAAATCTTTTTGGCTTTTTTATAATGTAAAAAGGAAATCGGTGAGGATTCCCTCAAATATGAATTACATTGGTAACGTAAGCAGTGATATATCTGAAATCTGTGACATGTTTGCAACTTTTTTTCAATCGAATTTTGTGGATGATGCCTCTAATCATGATGTTTTGCCAACTTATTCGCAAATAATTGATATGGGTTCTATGTTCATATTTGAGAAATAGGTATATGCTGAACTTTCTAGCTTAGATTGTAGTTTAAGCATGGGACCCGACAATGGGCGGTGTGAATAAAAACGAGTACGACGAGTATTTACTTACAAGTAAAGTGTAACGAGTATTTAAACTCCAAGTAAACCGATGTGAATAAAGCGTCGAGTTTACTTGTGAACGTGTACTCGTCAACCCGAGGGTTACTAGCAAGTATTTACTCGCGAGACAACTGAATTCACATAAAAGGCAAGTAAATACTTCTACGTGAGTGCAATCTATAGCACCAATGACGGTCAGAATGCGAAATTTTGAAGCCCAATCTGCCTTGGCCTGATCCATATCTTCAATAATGCGTCGAAATTTAATCCAATCTTCAGACTTCGACACTATTTTATCCAATACACTTGAAAATGTTCTGCTGACGGTACTTCTTGCAACCCACATGTCGTTGGCAACACCACTTTGGAATCCTGGATCACTAACGTATCTCAGAAAAATTTCCATCTTTTTCCGTGCAGTTAATCCTCCACCCCTTGCATCAGTGTTTTCATCAAGAAAGTGCGAAGTGAGAAAATCTACGTTTTCGCTCTCAAACCGTAATAGTCCCTTAGATAGATCGGGACTTACATATATCACGCCGGTCTGTAGGTATAACGTTTCAAACCACGCAGGTTCATAAATGCAGCCATCTTTCGTGTACAAGTACGACTGCAAGTCTTGGGTCGGGTTGACTTGCGAATAGACGAATATTTACTTGCTACAGAAGTATTTACTTGCGTTTATTCACACCAAAAT
The DNA here is from genome assembly GCA_920104205.1 of Eupeodes latifasciatus. NCBI lineage: Eukaryota > Metazoa > Arthropoda > Insecta > Diptera > Syrphidae > Eupeodes > Eupeodes latifasciatus. Next base: position 114,457,256 of record OV049926.1, read on the forward strand.
TGGCATTTTTCCGGGTTTTACTAGCCTCTCAAGTATTTACTCGCGAGTAAGAGTAAATACTTGTTTTATTCACTTCAATTTTGGCGTTTACTTGTTATTTTGATATGTTCAAGTATTTAATTGTCCTACTCGTTTTTATTCACACCGCTCAATATACCCGCAAAGTTTTTGAAAGAGTGCGCATGTAATTTGTCGAAGCCCTTGTGTTACATATTCAACCTATCTCTTCGAAGTGGTGAGTTTTTGGATACATGGAAAATTTTCTATATTACTCCCATATATAGATAAATCTGACTCTAAGCAATCTGTGGAAAATTTCCTTCTTAGGATTTCACTCAACACTCCTTAAATGGTTCAGCAATTACTTATGCAATCGCTCACAGTTTGTAAAAATTGGATCTAAATTATCTTTTAAAATTCATAATTACTCTGGTGTGCCTCAGGGCAGTCACCTTGGACCCTTGTTATTCCTACTCTTTATTAATGACCTTCCTGTAGTGATTAATTATTCAAAATCTCTGATGTTTGCGGATGATGTAAAAATTTTCAAGTCAATCAAGTCAGTTGCTGATTGTTTGGATTTACAAAGAGATACTGATAAATTGAACGAATGGTGTACTATTAACTCCTTGTGCTTGAATATAAATAAATGTTCACTTATGTCTTTTCCAATGTCCGTCGTGCCTATGATGGTTGAATATAAAATTGCTAATGTTTCATTGCAAAGGGTTGTAAGCCAAAAGGATTAAAGGGTCATTTTTGATTCACACTTATCTTTCAATGTTCATATTAATTATGTTATATCGAGAGCTAACGCTATGTCTGGATTTGTGTTCAGGAACTCTCACGAACTTCGAGATCCTTACACACTGAATTCCCTATTCGTAGCTTTAGTTCGTCCCATTTTGGAATATTGTAGTATTGTATGGTCTCCTCTTTTCAAAAAAAAGATTTTATACGTATCTAAAAAATTCAAAAACGATTCTCTAAATATGCGATTCGAAAACTGAACTGGTCTAATTCCATGCCATCTTATAATAGTAGGTGCTTACTAATTAGTTTAAAACCTCTAACTTGTAGAAGAACTTATTATTCGGTAATATTCGCAAGAGATGTAATCACGGGACATATTGACTGTCCCCCTCTTTTGGCCTTGTTCGGTATACATATATGCTCCTCCTAGATCCTTAAGACCAAGAAGTAATGATTGTTTGCATATTCCTCGGCATGTTACAAATTATGGTCAAAATGAACCAGTTACTAATGCCTGTATAAATTTCAACCAGTATGCAAATGTTTTCGATCTTAATCAAAATAGAAATAGTTTTAAAGCTATTATTATGGAAAGCATTGTCTAAAGTTATGTCAATCTTTTTTCTTTTTTGTATAAATTTTTATCTTGTATATATATATATTATATTTTATTATTTTTAAGAAATATTGTACTTAGTCTAAGAGAGTCATAATACTTATAGACATAAATAAATAAATAAATAAATAAATAAATTGTAGCGTGTTCCAACCTGAAATCCTGGCTATAAAAGAAGTCCTATCCTGGCTTAGAGAAAACGTTATATCAACAAATGATATACGCATCTTCTCGGATAGCCAAGCTGCGTTAAAGTCCTTAGACTCTGTCTCCACTAACTCATTAACAGCCCTAAATTGTCGATCATCTCTTACGGAGATGGCTACACAGTTCAACATTTACCTTCTCTGGGTGCCGGGCCATAGAGACATTCCAGGAAATTGCAAAGCTGACGAACTTGCAAAAAGCGGAACAACTTTACCTCTGCTGGCTCACAATGCTATAGCATAGGTATCCCCCTAGCTACATGTAAACTCATGCTAAAGCAAGATACCTTAGAGAAAACAAACTTCAGGTGGAATAACACCACCACCTGTTTGGCAACAAAACTTATTTGGACTAATCTTATTTATTTATTTATTTATTTATTTCATCAAACAAAGTTACAATTCTTTAGTGATTACTTGATAATAATATAATATAAAAACTAAATTAAAAAAAAAAAATTAACAATAAGTACATTATATTAATCATTGCCACCATAAAGGTTACTTAAAATTAAAAGCAAATTATTTTTAAATGAAAATCTACTCAGACTAAAATCGATCATGTCGCAAACGCTATTAGTTACTCTTAAACACCTAGACAATGGTTCGTTGGCTGCATAATTTGATCTGTGGTATGGAATCTTAAAAAACAATCGGTTTCTAAGAAACCTCGCAGGAACATTGAAGTTAATTAAGGCCAAAATATCGGAACAATCAATATGATTGGCCAATACGTCACGAATGAACATAACGCCAGAGAACTTTCTTCGAATGTTGAGAGGCAAGATTCCAAATAGTTTACATCTTGTTCCATAGGAAGGCATATCTATATTCCAATGAAGCCTTTTCACTAATACTCTAGTAAATTTTTTTTGGATTTTTTCAATTCTAAAAGATTGAACTTCATACGAAGGGCACCAAATAGTATTACAATACTCAAGAGTAGATCTAACAAACGCGTAAAACAGACATTTTAAAGTGTATGAATCACAGAACTCTTTTGAATTGCGCAAGATAAATCCTAACATTGAGTTACCTTTTGCTACTAAAAAATCTATATGTTTTAAGAAATCAAGTTTTTGGTCAAAAATTACACCAAGGTCCTTTTTAGAGGTTACTATTGAAAGAAATATATTGTTTATTTTATAAGAAAGGTTAATTGATGAACGATTTCGAAAAAAAGTTAAACTTTGACATTTTGCAATATTAAGGTGTAAGGAGTTAATCAAACACCAATTCGATAATCTCTCAAGATCTTCTTGCAATAAAATGCAATCCTGTTCTGATTTTATACAACGAAAGACTTTTAAATCATCCGCATACATGAGGCACTTTGAGTTTAAAAATACGTTGGGAATGTCATTAATAAATAATAAGAAAAAAAGAGGGCCGAGATGGCTTTCCTGTGGCACTCCCGAGGTAGCGGTGATAGGTGAAGAGAGAATGTTATTAATACGAACATACTGAATACGATCCTTTAAGTATGCATCTATCCAGTTTAAGAAGTTAGAATGGAAACCTATTTTTTGTAACTTTATAAGTAACAAATCATGATAAACCCGATCAAATGCTTTAAAGAAATCCGTATACACAACATCAAATTGATACCCTTTCTCACGTCCATTTAATACATCGTTAGAAAAAATGGTAAGGTTAGTGCTAGTAGATCTACCAGCAACAAAACCATGTTGGCATGGAGAAATAATGCTTTTAAGAATTGGAGTTAATCTTTCATAAATTAATTTTTCAAAAACTTTTGGAATTGTAGATATCTTACAAATAGGGCGATAGTTAGAAACTTCCTGCCTGTTGCCTGATTTATAAATTGGTGTAATTAAAGAACGTTTCCATGTATTTAAAAACACACCACTTTCAAGGGAACGATTAAAAATTATTTCCAAAGGAACTGCAAATACTCTAGCACACCTCTGTAAGATAATAGGAGCGATTCCATCTATGTCAAGTCGTGTGTCAACTTTAATTTCAGATAAGGCTTGTTCGATTTCCTCAGTTGAAAAATTTAAACTTCCAATATTAAAATAGCTATCAGAGTAATTAAATTGATCACCAAGAAGTATATTCGGAGTAGTTACTAAGTAAACGGATTGAAAATGACTAGCAAAAAGGTTAGTTACAACTGAGCGATCAGATGATGATATGCCATTGTGACGCATTAGATTAGGAATGTCATTTGATTGTTTTTTAGCGTTTATAAATTTCCAAAAACTTTTACTATTAGATTTTAAATCATATTCAACAGATACTAGATACTGATTGTAAAGACATTTATTCAAAGTATCGAAATTTTTTTGTAATATTCGATATTGTTTGTAAAGATCGCGGTCATTGTTTGATCTGCGAAATTGCTTATAAACTTTATTTTTTTATTATTGAGATTGATTAATCTTTTATTAAACCAAACTGGTTTTGAACCACCTTTAATTTTTATTTTGGGTGTGAATAAGCCAATTGCATTATGTACAATTCTTAGAAATAATTCGCAGCACTCATTCAAATTTGTATTTACAAATAGTGCATGCCATTCCGTTCCATTGAGATAATTATTAACTGCATTGAAATTTGTCTTATCAAAATTATATTTGAAATTTGAATCAGGAGTTGAGGGTGGAAAATACATACATATAAAATTCTAAATGCAAACTGAATGCGATATGATGAATTGTGTTAGGAAAAAGTGAAACTATAGAGTTGTTAATACCCACGCACAATTCTGAATCCACAAAAACCAAATCAAGCACATTATTAAAAGAATTATGAAAATAATTTATCTGTTTAAGATCAAATTGTGCAAAGGTATCCACAACTTCACAATCATGATTGAATATAACATTAAAAGGAACAAGTATTTTCTCATCAGGATCGTAGATCCACTTAACGTTTGGCAAATTAAAATCCCCTACAATAATAACTCTTTGGTTTTCTTTACGACTTTTTAATAAAGTACTACAGTTATCAATGTGAGCTTTATTTTATTTTTTTTTTATTTATTTATTTATTTATTTCATGAAAAACCTATACACATTAAGACGTATTGTCTTATAATTTAGGCACAGGCTACAGTTAAACATTTTATGAAAGCTAGGATTTGACAATTTTGTTACTTAGATACATACATATAAAGAAAAAAAAAATGTATACAAACCAAAAAAAAAAAAAAATTTTAAAACAAAAATTAAAACAAGAAAGAAAGAAAAACAAACGAAAAAGAAGGAAAAGAGGGAAAAACAATAAATTTGTTATCATTATATGAAAATGATGATTTTATCGTTGTGAAAAGTGAAGCTTAATTTTGCTCTGTAGCTTCAAAACATCGTCTATTTCTCTTATGTTTCGTGGAAGAGAATTCCATAATCTAATTGAATATACAAAAAACTGACGCTCGGATGTGAGAGAGGCATAGCGCGGGTGGGTAAGCATTCGCGTCCTATGCGAGGTTGACCTAGTTATTATATCACTGAGATATTGGGGTTCACGATTAAGGAGTATCTTTGAGAGTAAGTTTAATGCTCGGTACTTTAGGAAATTTTCAAAAGTCATATTTAACAGGTTTTTGGAAAAATTGGATACACTGTCATATCTTCTTAAGCCGTAAATATAACGTACCAGGCTGTTAAAGGCTACCTTTAGTTTTCTTTTGCTGACGGAATCGCAATGCGAATAAATCTCGCAACCATAAATAAGTGTAGGCAAAACCAGCGTTCTTGCTAATAACATCCGCACTCTTAAATGCGTAAAGGATTGTGTGGCCCACATGGTTCGAAGAATGCCATATGTTTTACCCACAGCAATATTTATGTGATTGTTCCAGGTTAAAGTTCGGTTAAACACCATACCTAGATTTTTAGCAGTTTCAACATATTCGATTGAAGAGTTCTGTAGAAGCACTGGAGGAAAGCAAGAAAGGTCAACAACTTTCTTTGAAATCACAAGACTTACAGATTTCTTAGGATTTAATAAGAGACCATTTTTCTTCGACCAACATGCGATTTGGTCAAGATCTTCATTGAGACGGCTCACGCCGTCTTCTATAAGCCCTAACGGGCAACTCAAATGCATTTGTACATCATCAGCATACATGTGGATTGAACTATATTTTACCACTGATGGTAATTCGTTTACATAGAGTGAGAATAACAGAGGACCTAGAATCGAACCTTGTGGAACACCGCGAGAGATTGGGAGGAGGTCGGACAGACTATTGTTCAATTGAACGGCTTGCATTCGATCTATTAAGGGCATGTCTCATGTAAAAAAATTGATTGGTGCTTTGCGCTTAGCTTTGTAGCGTTCACATTTTTTTAAATATTTAAACGAAATAAACGGGTTTTGATTGAAAATATATTGGGCTAAATATTTATAAAGGAATCCAAAATTTAAAAAAATTTTTTGTTCCTTAACAGCACTAGAATCACTAAAAAATCATTAAATTCAGTTAGTCACTTGGGAAAATCAATGGGGCAGTGTGTTAAATATAATTTTTTATTTTTTTTATATTTTTTTCCAAAAAACAATACATTTTTATACATAGCACCGATTTTTTTTTTTTTTTAATTTATTTATTTATTCCAAGAAAAATTCTAGAAAACTATGAAAAATAGGGCAAATTTGCATTGTGGCATAGGTGCAATAATTGATAGGACTTCCAAAGTATAACAGCCAGCTAAGTCAATTCAACTTTTTTTCAAATTCTAAAGATATGTGCAGATATTTGCTTTTTAATTTTTTTTTTTTAAATAGTTATAGTAACTTTTTTAGACAAAAAATCCAAAATGCTTTCTTTTTTTCCCAATTTTTTTTTGGTAATTCATGGGGCGAACTGATTTTTTTTTTTTAGTTTTAACTTTTTTTTTAAAAAAAAGGTCCATATATATTACATATAGTGTGGATTTTGAAAAAAAAAATATTTGTCGCAACATAATTAAAAATGCATTTCAAAATAACAACATTTGTGGTGCAATTGTGAGGGATTGGGAGCTTATATAATTCCAAAATATTTTTTTTATTTTTTTTTGGCATTTTGTTTATTCTATTTAAAAAAGTAAAAAGTTCTTGCGCCCACTATTTATTTAATTTAATTTTTATAAAAGAGGTCTATTTTGCATTTTTTAACAACAAATTTCTTTGTAAACGCACACAATGAAGTTTCCAGTTCCCAAGAATGCCGCTGCAATACAGCGCTTAGGAAGAGAATTCCTTGCAAAAGAATTTCGCCCGCCCATTCTCTCAGATTTTTTTTTGTTGTTGTTTTTGGTCTCATGGCTCATTTAGTTTTTTATTCTTTGTTTTGTAGGCTTGCGGTACACAATAACAGAAAATATCAAAAAAAAAACTTTTCTTAGACATATTTTTTTATTTCTAGTATGTGCTATGGTGTAAGGTCATGGAATCGTGATTTGGGTGTTACGTAGTCAATCGTATAAGCAGAATTTGATTTTTGGTTCAACTTTCGGCAAGTTTTGTTGTTGCACATTGTAGTGTAGGTATAAAAAAGGGTAAATAGGTATTGTAGGTATCGTGAATTCGCTGTCATATATGTATTTTGTTTTCTTGATTTTTTTTGCGTACTATCACTCCTCGATATTGCATTTTTTTGTGATTTTGTTCATGGTCAGCTGCTTTCCTTAGATAAAGGAAAAAGGCAGAAGTCATATAAAAAAGGAAGGTAGCTATGTAGGTATGTATGTCCTTTTTTTCCAACGCGTATGTTATACACCTACCTACTTGATGGAATTTCGCTGTCACTTTGCATGGTGGGATCGTTATTTGATTGAATATTGTGTAATAAATAAATCTGTATGTATGTATATATACCTATATATAGAAGAAGGGTTAGAGTGGGAGGCAAGAGTACGATAACTTAGGCGACAAGATATTATAACGGAATTTTTTAGAACAGTTAAAAATAAACATTTTTTACTATGGGAGGGGGGGTCTATCTCCCCCCGTTTAGGCAGGAGGGGCAATTTAAAAAAATTATTACTTAAAATGGAAAAAAATTCTTAAAAAATAACGGTGATACTTACAATTAAGTTGTATACATTTTTTTAAAGCCAAAATTCTGTTCTATTAGCCAGTTTTTAAATCAAGTCAAAACTATGCGTAGTTTTTGAAAACTTTAATTTTAAACTCAAAATTTGAGTAAAAAAAGTTAAAAAAAGGTTTAAAGTGTAACTTTTTCAATACTTCAAGATTATCTACCATTGTTTTTATTTCAGAATTTATTGCTCTTATTTGTTTTTGATCAAAAACTGAAAACTAGATGATAGTATGTCTTTTAGTTTTTGAGAAAATTGAAAATAACCACAACTCTACTATTTTAATTTAATTCTTTTTTTTTTGCTTGAGTGGTCTTATTTTGATAGTAACAGTGCGAGTTTGGGTGTATGCAACAGTAATGTGTGTGCGAATTTGGGTGTATGCAACAGTGGGGTCTGTAAGGGGGGGCATGCTGCCCCCCTGCAACCCCCCTGCTTGGGCACACTATAGGATTTGGGGTGGGTGCAAGTTGGAGTGTGTGCAAGGGGGGAGGGTGCAAGGTGTGGTGGGTGCAAGATGGGGTGCATGCAAAGTTTCTTTTGCATTTAAATAAGCTGGATTTAAGAAAAATTAACTTACCCTAGGTATATCTTAATCCATATTCGATTATTACTATCAAAATAAGACTACGTTAATACTTAAGCAAGGAAAAAGTAATTTAATTAAAATATTTTGTTTTGGTAATTTTCAATTTTCTCAAGAACTAGAAGACATCAAGTCATCTAGTTTTCAGTTTTTGATCAAAAAAAAATAAGAGCAATGAATTCTAAAAAAAAAAAAACTAGTAGATAATCTGAGAGTTTTGAAAAATTACACTTTAAACCTTTTTTTAACTTTTTTTTGCACAAATTTTGACTTTAAAACAATTTTTTTCAAAAACTATGCATAGTTTTGACTTGATTTAAAAACAAGCTAATAGACAAAAGTGTTGGCTTTAAAAAAAGGTATAACACTTAATTGAGGGTATTACCGTTATTTTTTAACTATTTTTTTCCATTTAATGTACATATTTTTTTTAACTGCCCCTACCGCCTAAACGGGGGGAGATAGACCCCCCCCTCCCCGAGTGGGAGATAAGTCAAAGTGTGTCGAAGTATATGATAAATGCACTTTATTTATTAATTTTTTTGTTTTTGTTTTACATATGAATAGTTTTTTTTGGATGGGAAAAAATGACCATTCACAAAGAGGCGAAAATTTGTAAATGCTGTTTTCGTTTCAATTTGAGATTATGTTCGCTAATTTGAGTTCGTGATTATTTCTATGAGGTTCAATGTTAACAGTCGGAAATTTTGTGAACAAGTAAAGTGAATGTAGCAATCTACAACTTATGCAACAATTTTAAATTGTGTACCAACTTTAGTGTTTTTATTAGAAATCATTTGAAAAATAAGTGAATACCTATAACTTTATAAGAGTTAGGTAGATAATAGCAATTATTTTGCTGCAGTGTTTTGTGTTCTGGTTAATTCATTTATAACTTTCGTTTTTAAAACAACAAAATGCCTTCAAGTAATACGGCCTTTATGTATGGAAAACGGAAACCCAAAAACCCAACCAAAAAAAAGGGTAAAAGGTAAGCAAGTAGAAAAAATGTAAATGTAGATAGGTAGGTATTACTAAGTTTTTATTAGCGGAAATTAGGTTATTTCGTTGAAAATTTCCAAATTCGATAGCAAATCACCTTATTTTCCATATCTACCTACCATAAACAATAATATAATAATAGTAATATATTAAAACAACTTGAAAGCATTTATTTTATTTGCTTAGATCTACATTTATACGAACAAATCTTTTTTATAAGAATAGTTTGCAAAGAAAAATAGAGAGAGATGAAGAGTTTCGGGATGTGAAAATGAAGGACAAATTAAATTTATTTTACCAAAACCATCTACTTCTGGAGTTGTGTGACCCACGAATTCCAAGAAAATTGCGCGTATGGAATACTTAAACATCTTCTAATGCTACTTACCTTGACGTGGTGAAGATGCTCAGTATGTTTTTTAATTCTATAATAAAATACTCCTAATAATTATTTGAAAATATTTGTTTTACTTGTCACAAGCCAAGACGTGGTTTCAATTTTTTTTAAGATCTCTTTTTTTCAGCTTTTACAATTTTCCTAAAAAAAATAAAATGCTTTTTTATCTAAAATAATGTTTTTTTAAATTCCTGAGCGGCAGCACTGTATACTAGTGAGCCTACTCCGATTCTTTTGTTTTTACCAGTCCCATGAAAAAAATTCTCAAAAAAATAAACAAAATACCTACATAAGTATTTTCAATAATTAGAAAATGTCGACCAACAAAAGAAATTCAAGAAAAAAACATCTCCATCGATAACAAAATACCTACCCACTTGCTTTATAAGATTCGAACCATATGCAAAACATAACAACAAAATATCTAGGTAGAAAGCAAGAACCTATTTACAAACAAATTCAAGAAAAAACATTTCCATGGACAGCAGAAATACCTACCCCCATTTGCTTTATAAAATTCGAACCATATGCAAAAGACAACAACAAATCTATCTAACTAGACATAAAAAAAACCGGTTTATCATGCAACGTTGTTCATCCATATATCTTGTTGTGTGAATGTGTATATCTATTTCTTATTTCTTTGATTGGCTGCTTGAGTGCTTGTGCGGAAATATATCCCTCGCTCTGAGAGACAAAAAAGATCAAGAGGCAAATAGAGTAATAAGAAATTCAAATTTTGAATTTGATAATGAAGAGAGTAACGTTCTTTCACTAATACATTCAAATACATTTACATGAGTTCTGAGTTCGCTTCTGCATGAGACCTACCCTTAAGTAGGAACGCAAAAGCTTCACAGCACAGGATGAAAAATTAAACTGATGGAAAAGCTTATGGCATAAAACTGAATGGTCGACCATATCGAATGCCTTCGAAAAATCTAACAATACTAAAAAAATAATTTTACCTTTATCTAGATCTTGTCGCAAATCCTCCGTTACTTTGAGTAAAGCTGTGATACAACTGTGACCTTTCCGAAAACCGGATTGCTTAGGTGTCAGTAAGTTTGTAGAATTGAGATATGTAGTCATTTGATTTTGCAAAATTCTTTCAAAAACTTTGGACAAGAAAGGTAAAATTGCAATTGGTCTGAAATCATCACTTTGAGAGTTTTTGGGAATTGGTATGATATTTGCATTTTTCCATTGATTCGGATATTTACCCGTAGTTAAAATAGTGTTAAAGATGTATGTTACGAAGGGTAAGACCAATGGTAATATCAGCTTAAGAAATTTTGGATACATCTCATCAAGTCCAAAGGCATTAGATTTAATTGACAAAATACTGGCAACTACTTCAGCGCTATCGACCGATCTAAATGTAAAATGAAAGTTATTTAACGCGTTGTTTATAGGAACCTCTGGAAGGCGAGCCGTAGCTAAAGGAGGTGCTGGAAGCGAAATAAATTTTCTGTTGAGTTCATTGCAATCAAAATCATTGACACAAGAATTTTTGCTTTTGGGAACACCTATTTGTCGGAGATTGGTCCATAATTGTCGTCCGGTCAACGAAGCATTTAATCGGGAGGAGTAGTTTTGGCGTTTTTTTCGATCGTATTGCTTGAACGACCTGATTCCGAAGTGAGCGGTAGGTGCAGAGGTGATCATTTAAACGAAAACGTTTCCAGCGTCTGTATGCATTGTCTCGATCTAGCATTAGAGAGCGAATATGGTGTGAAAACCATGGTTTTATGTCAGGTGTACAACTTTTTGTTAACAGTGGAACATGTCTGTTAAAGAGCGTAAGGGTACATTCATTGAAGAATTGAATTTGTTCATCCGACGATGGTAGATAATAAATTGTTTCCCAGTTAATACTTCTCAAATGTTCTTCCAAAGCAATATTGTCAATCCTGCCAAAAGCCCTGTATTGTATGGTCTGAACTATCAAGGTTACATTGTAATCGAAAGTCATAAATATTAAATCATGCTTTGAGAAAGCAGAAGCTGAAAGCTGATCATACAGTTTCACTTTTTCCAAACTGCTCACCCAAAAAATATCAAGTAACGTTGGAAGATGGTTAGAAAAGTGCGTTGGGTTGATGGTATTAACAGCACTTAACTGTAATGAACTCATTGCGTTGAGTAGTGATTGATCTATCAATATGTTACAGTTGAAATCTCCGCATACAATTATGTTGGGACAGTATAAGGAGAATTCTTCCAACAATGTAACAAGAGGAAAAAAATTTATATTACTATTTGGCCTATACACATTTCCCAGTAAAAGTTTATCTCCCTCACCTAAAATTTCAATGAAAATATATTCTATCGCATTATCCGCTTTAGAGCTGCACCTTAACTTGCACTTGATCTCATTCCTTACATAAATTGCAACACCACCCCCAACTCGACCTTTCCTATCCAACCGAAAGATTTTATAACCTTTTAAGCAACACAATTTATCACTTAATCCCTCAACTAGCCAGGTTTCTGTAACGCATATGACATCAAGGTTGGAACCCTCAAACAGATCACGAAATTCATCAATTTTTGGCATTAAGCTTTGAGCATTAATGTGGCAAACTTTAAGACCATTCTTTTGAGAACTCAAAACCCTTACCATTGCACGCAAAGCCTCACTTCCATCCATGTTCGAGATGAAAAAGTAAGAAAAGAGAAATAAAAGAAACACTAAGAGAAAGGAACGATGCAAAACAAAAAACCAAAAACAGCAATTACTCACATAAATAGCAATATAGAGGAATCAAAAAATTTTTCCTGTTTTTCCTTGTTTTTAATTTTTTTTCTTTAGTTATAGTTACAAAAAGAAGAGAAAAAAAAATTGAAAAATAAATAATAAATTAGATAATTAGATTAATAATTAATAAATAATAGATATATAAATTAGAAATTTAAAAATTTAAGAGATAGAAAAAAGAAATACAAACAAAATGAGAGAGAAAAATTAATTAATATAAATAACTAGCGGACCCGACAGACTTCGTCCTGTCATAAAGATTTGTAAAGTGGCAGTTTTTGTTCCTACGTATTTTATAGTCATGGCTTAACAATAAACATTCTCCTGAACAGAACCGTCGCGTCGCGTCACCCTGGTGATAGGGCGTTGTGAATGAAAAATAATTAAATGAAACATATATAAGGATTTAAAAGTGAGTAATCGCTTTATTGTTAAGCATGTGAATCATAATTAGTAACAGAAATCAGTTTTTTATCATTGTAGTGCTTTGTGATAGACGAAGACGATGTTTTTTGTTTGATTACTTGGCGCATAGACAAACAAATGTGATGGTTTTCAAACACGGGAACAGGCAACATACAATTGACCATATGAGAAACATGGGTGTTCTAGATTAATACCACAAACAATTAATGATTGTCCCTGGGACTTGTTTATGGTCATAGCAAAAGCAAGCCGCACTGGAAACTGTAGTCGTTTAAACTCAAATGGCACGTCAGTCGGAATCATTGGGATGCGCGGTATAAGAACATCTTCTCCTTTATACTTTCCTTTGATTATAGTTGCTTCTATCACCTTGTTTAGTAATTTTTTTATCGCTAACCGTGTACCGTTGCAAAGACGTGGTTGGTTGATATTTCGCAACACCATAAGTTATATTCTTTCTTCTGTTATTTGGTATTTGGTTTTTGGTTGCGACATTTGTTGACAGTGAAACATTCAGGAATCGAAACGAAAAATACGTTCACTGGTTCAGCTAATAAGGAATCGTTCGGCTCAGTTGTTTATTTTACCTTTTTCTTTTGAACCAAAATGAGATCATTTTTCGAATACGTTAAGTGTTTTTTCGTCTAAAATGTTCTTAATTTGTTTGATAGCTCATTTCATTTATGGGATTTGGCAGTTAAATGCTATTTTTGTTTTTTTCTCTTTATATTTTCATACTAAAGATTTTCAAGCTTTTAAAATATGTTTTTTTGTTGAATTTATCTAATTTCGAAATATGTATTTGTACACGAAATTTTAAATGATGTAATTTCGGATCTCATTTGTTAATTTTCAACGAAATATAATCACTGGGACTAGTGAAAATGTGGTATTACTTAATTATGTGGTATTCATAGTCTACTATTACACAATAATGCAATTTTTCTGGAAAAGTCAACAAACTCCAACAGCTTAATCTGTATTTTTGGAATTATATTTGAATTAAATTTATTTACAACGATTTTCATAAGGCTGGCATACATATTTTTTTTAATTTGTGAAGATTTTTCTGTAACAAAAAACAAAGACAAATTAAAAAATATTGTTGAGGCAAGACTGCACTCAATAAATAATGCTAAACAACAACAAAAACTGCCGCCGCGTCGGCGAAAGCGGCACATTCACGTTGGTTTGGGAGAGCCTTACTAGAAAATTTTCAACGTTCTTCATAAACAAATTATATTTATTTATATATTTTTACCCGTATTCATAAAGAAAAATAGCTATTATAACCCCCGTGTTTAGGAAAAATACACAATGGAATAAGAATTTTGGCTCAAACTAAAGGCAATTCATTACTGCTTCATTTGAGTCCAGAAAATTCTTATTCCATTGTGAAGTTTTCCTAAACACGGGGGTTATAATAGCTATTTTTTCTTTATGAATACGGGTGTTTATATTTTTCAATTTTTTGGCTGAATACTTTTAATACAGGAGCTTACCAACCAACGCTTATTAAGTTAACTGATTATTTTTTATATTGTTTTGATAACAGAAATAAAAGCATGGATACTAAAATAAATAGCTTTTTCAAATATATTCTGTATTTGTATATATTCTGTATTGCTTGTGCCAAACACCGGAAAAGCTCTTGTGCCAAGTCACTGCCCATCTTCTAGTGCGGTACAGGATGTATCATTGGCAAAAACGCTTCCTCAGGTCGGAAGTGGAAAGTTCGTGAATAATGATCTTTCCACTACTAAAGAGAGTAAACCTCTCCAGAATGCTCCTAGGAGCTCGTATAAACAACGGCGTTGTAGTTTTAACTCGACAAAAAATCAACAATGTAACATTTTTGTTTAAGTTAAATTTATTTGGCTGTTTAAAAATTTGTAATTTTACATAAAATAACTGGTTGCGACCGCTGCCTTCTATCTTCATCTTTTAACTGAATACCCATCTTCACGTCTGTCTGGAATTGTAAATAAAAGGTCTCTTGCCATTGGCTAGCCAATGAAATTAAGTCTTTTATTCATTTTATTTTGACTTTTCGTTTAATCCGCATTCGGCGACTAACTTGACGACGACAGGCAAGAGACCTTTCACCTTGTTTTATCCGCGTTCGGCGACTAGATTGACTTCGACATCCCACCCTCCGTGAATCCTCGAAGTGATTCACCATCAACTTGAAGTACGGCGAGTTTCGATGCTGGTCGACGAAGTGTTCCGTGCGTTGTTTTTACAGCGGCGCTCCTCACATGTCCATCTGCTGCTGGATAAACGTGGACGATTCTTCCTCGTTGCCATCAATTTCGAGACTGACTTGAATCACAAATTATGACTAGATCATCTAGCTTAAGAGGGCTTGCTCTCTCATGCCACTTGCTTCGTATGGTTATCATTGGAAGGTACTCATGTATCCATCGCTTCCAAAATCTGTTTTTTTAACTGCTGGGATATCCTCCACTGTTTTCGAAAACATATTGGTGTGTCTTCCAGGTTCGGTGTCTGAGTGGAGTTCACGCTTCCAATTAAGAAATGGTTGGGTGTAAGCGGCTCATCCTCTTCTGATGTCAACGGTAATTCTGTTAGCGGTCGGGAGTTGACAATGTTTTCGGCTTCGATTAACAGACTTCGGAGTGTTTCCAGACGCGGTGCTTCTTCTCGGAGTGTTACCATTAGCACCTCCTTCACCGACTGCACCATACGTTCCTATATGCCTCGTTCACTGGGATTTAAAGGACATGAAAACTTCCATTCAATTCCTCTAGTCGACAATTCATTTTGAATACGATCAGTGTCAAACAATTCTGCTTCCCGTCCCAACTCTTTTTTGGCCCCAATAAAATTTGTTCCGTTGTCACTTCGTATACGGACAGGAACTCCGCGACGATTGACGAAATTCCTCAAGCAAAGTATACAGGCATCAGTTGACAGGTCTGTAGCTACTTCTAAATGGATGGCTCTTATTGTGAGACAAGTGAACAATGCCACCCATCACTACTCCCTCCGTCGCCCTACGGATACTTGTAGCGTACTTGAAGGGTCGAACGTACGGCGTTAAACGGTCTGATGGAAGCTGTCCCATAAGTGGGGTGTTAGGTTTAGCTTTAGCAATTTTACTTCTTTGGCAGTTTCTTTTTGTACGTTTAAGCACTGATCGGATATGTGAAATCCAATAACGTTGGCGGATTTCGTTGATGATTAACGCGTCATTTTGATGATGTAACAACTGATGATAGTGGCTTACTACTAGGTCTGTAAAGGCATGTTTCTGCGGTAGGATGAATGGTCTTCTTACATCTGCTGATAGACAATTAGCAAAATCAATTCTCCCACTTACTCGTAATAAATCGTCCTGATCTAGTTGTGGCGTTAGCTGGTAGATTGAACTTTTTCTCGAAACTGAATTTCCCATCTTAAGTGCTATTATTTCTTCTCTAAATGCTTGGGTTTGGGCTTGTCTACATAAGAATATTTCGGCTGACCTGATTTCGGCAGCTGTTAATACTTTCCTTTGATCGAGTTTGCAGTATTGTGGTGTAGAATTGCCTTTTGCTGGACTAATTTCTGTAGCTTTTCCTTGAGGTTTTCGAGCAGCTATATTTTCCCTAGCTTGTCTAAGCAGTGACTGAATGTAACGCATTATCCAGGCTGTGGTTCTTTTCAATCTGGTCAACGAAGAAAAATTTGTAAATTTAATTATGAAGTTACTTGCCTGATTTATATGTAGAATTTTGGCGCGTAGTTCTTAATAGAGCTTGTCTGGAACCACAATAGTGAGATCTTTAGGCCATTGATCCTCAGGATGACGAAGAAATTCTGGACCAGTTAGCCACCGGCTGTTTTGTACGAATGTCGGAGGGCTAATAGCCCTGGTAGCGGCGTCTGCTACATTTAATTCTGTCGGAACCCAATTCCAATCTGTCGAATTCGAAGTGTCCAGAATTTCGGCTACTCTGTGGGCTACGAATGGTTTGAATCGACGATGTGGAGATCTTATCCACAAAGGAGTCGTTTTTGAGTTGCTCCAGTAGGTAACACGAGATATCTGGAAGTTATGACCATCTCGAATCGATGTCTGGATACGACATCCTAGCACTGCGGCTTGTAGTTCCAGGCATGGGATAGACAAAATTTTCTTGGGTGCACATCTCGTTTTTATGAAGGCAAAGGCAATGTCGACTGCATTTAAATACAGGATACAAAAAAATACCCAACCACTGCGAAAGTACTTTCGCTGGCATCTGTGAATATGTGTAATTCGATGGCGCGGGCATGTTGGATATTCTGTGAGTAGCAGCAATTTATTCGGAAAAGTGTAACGTTTGCAACTTCTTTCCACCACAGTTTCCATTGACAGTAGATATTGTATGGCAATGGATCATCCCATCCCATGCCAGTTTTCCAGGTGTTTTGTAGAAGTATTTTAGAGAAAATGAGGAAGTCTGCTAAAAACCCGTATGGGTCAAACACTGACATAATGATGCTTAAAATTTCTCGTTTTGTTGGTGGCTTCTCTGATTCTAAAAAATCTTTTGTTATTTTGTGAAACTTTAGTTGAAATCGAAAGGTATCGTCTTCGGTGTCCCAATACATTCCGAGTACTTTCCCAATTTCTTCGTCCGACTCTAGGTTGACGGCTGATAGAAGCGGACACGGCGGACCATTAAGTTTATGTTGTAATGC
Organism: Eupeodes latifasciatus; assembly: GCA_920104205.1. NCBI lineage: Eukaryota > Metazoa > Arthropoda > Insecta > Diptera > Syrphidae > Eupeodes > Eupeodes latifasciatus. The sequence goes on from OV049926.1 coordinate 114,474,748, forward strand.
TTTCTTATTACTTCGAAAACTACGAAGTCTGAAACCACCCTCCGCATGGATCTGTTGTACTGCAATACTTATTCGTTCAGCTTCGGCCTCACTTGTAAAGCTGCAAACATAATCATCCACATAATGGTTGTCTAATATCCTTTTCACAGCTTCCGGCAGCTCCTTCTCGAAATTTTTGGCGTTTTTATTTTTGATGTACTCCGCAGAACACGGCGAGCAAGCAGCTCCAAAAATCATTGTCGTCATGGCGTATGTTTTAACAGGCTGGTCCGTCACACCATCTCTCCATAAGAATCTTTGTGACATCTGATCAGCTGGGCGAATCTTGACTTGTGAGAACATCTCCTGTATATCTGCGACAACACCGACCACTCCTTGACGAAACTGGAACAACACTGATAAGAGCAGCTTAGATTGCTCTGGGCCTTTGAGAAGCAGTGAATTAAGAGGGATCCCTTCAACTTCGGCGGCGGCGCCAAAAACTATTCTCACCTTTCCTGATTTGTGATGGTTGGTTATACCAAAATGTGGCAGATACCATGTTTGGCTATTGTCAGAGTGAACTTCTTCGGGATCTAGTTGTCTGGCATAGTTCTTCTCCAAATAGCTTTTCATTTGAGCCTTATATTGTGCTGCGAAATCTGGATCCTTTTTCATTTTTGCCTCAATGCTATGAAGGCGTTTCATAGCCATCTTAAAGCTGTCTGGTAAGGCTATATTGTCTTGGCGCTACAATAGACCTGTTTCAAAACGTTTACCTACACGCTTAGTCAGCCTTTCTAGCATTTCCCTGGCTCTTATGTCATCCTTGGATTTTAAGACTGCTTCCGTTTTTTGCACACCAAGACAACCACTCGATCTAGCTTATTATTATGTTATTATTTTGTTGTCTTTTCTACCCTCTGTTGCTTCTCTGGCCACTCCCAGATGGCAATTATTCAAACCAATCATAAGTACCGGCTTTGCATCACTGTAGTCCCTGACTGGAACATCCTTAAGGTGCTGATAATTAATCTTGTTGAAGAATTGGTTAGGCAAACACAAATCTTTAATTGTCCTTACGTTTTTCAAAGAAAAGCTAATATCATCTTCACCGACTCCTTTAACTTCGAATGCAACCTTTCGTGACGGTTCAGTAACTACTTGAGTTCTATACCACTGTAGAGTTAACGGTTGTGATTGGCCTTTAAGACCTAGCTTATCTGCTTCTGCTTCCTCTAAAAAAGTAATGGATGAACCTTCGTCAAACATTGCGAATGTTTCCATGTCTCCTCTTGGACCAGACAGTGTTACTGGAACAATTCGAAATAATTGTCCCTCAGTGACTTGTGTTTGACAGGTATGCATTCGAATCGATGACTGTTCAGTTGTTGGAGTGGCTTCTGGTTGTTGAGTGTCCATTGATGTTGAATTGCTTACTGTACTTGTTGGCGGTGGGTTTGTGGTTCCGTGAAGAAGTTTATTATGAAATTTACCACAACCACTTAGCTTGCACTTCTTTTTTGTGCGGCATGTTGCTGTTCCATGGCCTACCTTCAGACACGAAAAGCATAGATGTTTGTCTTTGACTAACTTCCATCGGTCGTCGTTGGATAAATTTCGAAAAACTTCACAATCCACCAGCTGGTGATTGCCTCCGCAACCCCCACACCGTGTCCTTACAACATCTTTTGGCGATATCTGCTTCCTCTCAGTGGTATGCAGCATTCTTTTAGGATACGTTGTTTGACTTCTTGAAGTTAAAGTAACACTTGACTGTGGGATCAGCTGTATTATCTTCGCCTGTTCATTAAACCATTTCGCAAAATCTTTGACTGTCACGTAAGGTGAAATTTCCAAAGCCTTCTTAGCCCACTCAAATCTTCTTGACGGTGGCAACTTCATAACCAATTCTTCCAAGAGCATTGGATTAGTCAAGTGGTGTTCACATTTTGCAGATGACAGAAAAGCAACTACATACATTTTCCACCGTTGTCGCAAATGGAATAAGGTTTTCTATTCGAGTCTCGCTAATAGGTTAGGTTAGGTTAGGTTATAGTGGCTGTCCAAGATGGAAACGGACACACTTAGGCCAGTTTAATGGCCCATTGTGATACCACATGAATCTTGAGGTTACTTCCTAAGCTCAATGGAACCAGTTTGAGTCTCTTACGAAACGTGAGAGGCTGATTATGCCGATATGATTTAGATCGTTTAGATCGTTGAAGAAGAATTCTCCTAGGTAATTCTTGCGCTTTCGAGCCAGAGCAGGGCATGTGCAGAGAAGATGAAGAATTGTTTCTTCCTCTTCCTCGTCCATACAGCTTCTGCAGAAATCATTTGAGAATACGCCTAATCTCGTGGCGTGCTTTCCTATTAGACAGTGTCCGGTTATGACACCTATTATCGAGCTTATATGCGATCTGCTTAGAGAGAGCAAGCACCTTGAACGTTTTAAATCCAGTGTTGGCCAGATGTTTTTTGTGACTTGACACGTGGTGATGTTGTTCCACCTGGTGCCTGCCCTCCTCACAGCGTCTTGCATTAGCAAAAGTTTACAAGTAGCGATTGGTATGCCAGTACGTGCCAAACGTGGTAGGATGGGCTGTACTGTGCCGTTCCTGGCGAGTTCATCTGCCTTACAGTTACCTGGAATGTCTCTATGGCCCGGCACCCAGCAAAGGTGAATATTAAACTGTTGTGCCATCTCCATTAGAGATGATCGACAGTTATGGACTGTTATAGAGTTTGTAGAGACAGAATCCAGAGATTTGATAGCGGCCTGACTATCTGAGAAAATACGGATATCAGATGTTGATATCACGTTTTCTTTAAGCCAGGACAAGACTTCTTTTATCGCCAAAAGTTCCGCCTGGAACACGCTACAATGATTGGGAAGGCGGAAAGAGAGACTTAATTTCAGTCGTTCAGAGTACACACCTCCACCAACCCCTTCTTTTGTTTTTGACCCATCTGTATAGAAATGGATCGACTCATCTTCCAGGAATGTCCTATCCTCCCAAAAAGATCTGGGAGGTATAGAAATCTGGAAATTTCTGTCGAATTGCAGTTGGGGGATGGTGTAGTCTGTGTGCTTTGGAATTGATTCTAAATAACTAAGAATTACGGAGTGGCCAATGTTGTTGTTAGTCCACTGCGACGAAGCTTTGAGGCGAATAGCAGAGCTTGCAGCTATTTGTTTGCTAAAAATGTCAAGAGGTGTTAGGTAGAGTAAGGTGTCCAGTGCCGCAGATGGGGTCGTGCGAAGCGATCCACTTATACATAGGCAAGCTGAACGTTGGACTTTATTTAATTTATCTCGGTTTATACCTTTTTCTAAAGCAGTCCACCATACTGCCACACCGTATATTAAAATCGGTCTTATTACCGATGTGTATAGCCAATGCGTGATTCTGGGTTGTAAGCCCCATTTATTACCGATGGCTTTTTTGCAAGAAAAGAGAGCTACAGTAGCTTTTTTGACTCTTTCCTCTACGTTGCGTTTCCAATTTAGTTTTTTATCTAAGACAAGACCCAGGTATTTAGCCTCGTCTGAGAATTTTAATTGGATTCCTTTAATATGGGGAGGGTTGACAAATGGAATTTTGTATCTCCTCGAAAATAAGACCAAATCGGTTTTGTGTGGGTTAACACCCAGTCCACACCGATCAGCCCAAAGTATTAGTCTATCTAAGGCATTTTGTAAGAGTTCTTTTAACGTGTTAAGATGCTTTCCTGAAACTGCTATAGCAACGTCGTCTGCATAGGCTATCACTCTGAAACCCTCCGTATCCAGACTAGTTAGGATTTCATTCACCACTAGGTTCCAGAGGAGAGGGGATAGAACACCACCTTGCGGTGTCCCTCTACTAACGAATCGTCTGCCAGAAGAGTTGCCCAGTTTTGAGTTAATTATCCTGCTAGTAAGCATTAAATGAATTAACTCCCGAAGCGAACTCTCTACATTTAGAGATGTTAGTGCAGATGTGATTGCAGATATGTCCACGTTGTTAAAGGCACCTTCGATGTCAAGGAAAGCAACCATAGTGAACTCTTTATGATGGAGGGAATATTCGACGGTGCGTACTAAGGTGTGTAACGCTGTTTCCACCGATTTACCTTTACAGTAGGCATGTTGAGACGAAGACAGAAGTCTTGTATCAATACTTGCCCTTAAATGGATATCAATCAATCTTTCCAAGGTCTTAAGAAGGAATGATGATAGACTTATAGGTCGTAGATCTTTAGGATTAACTTGCGAGCATTTACCTGCCTTGGGTATAAAAACAACTTTAACTTCTCGCCATGCCGAGGGAACATGGACCAGGTAAAGACAGCTGGTAAAAATTGCCTCAAGGATTGGTGCAATTATGTCAGAAGTCTTTTGTAGCTCGGCTGGTATTATTCCATCTGGTCCTGCAGATTAAAATGGTTTGAAGCTGTTGAGAGCCCATTGTAGCTTGTCCCTTGTGATCAGACCTTGTGGATATGTTGTATTGGGACTTGAACGTATATAACCGTTGCAAGTCTCGGTAAGAGAACTTCCAGGAAAATGAGTATCCAGTAGTAAGTTCAGCGATTCATTACTTGAATTTGTCCAGGAGCCGTCTGCATTTTTCAAGCAGCTTGGCATCGCTGGATTAGTTGAAAGAATTTTCCGTAACCTAGAGGCTTCAGAAGTTTCTTCTATCGTGCCACAGAAGGATCTCCAAGAAGATCGTTTAGATTTCCTTAGTGCCTTCTTGTAAATTCTTAGGGATTCTTTGTAAGAATCCCAGTGAGAGGCTAGTCTTGCGGCTTTGGCTCGGTTGAAAAGTTTCCTGCATTCTTTCCTGAGCGAGTCAAGCTCTGAGGCCCACCATTGTGGTTTCCTCTTTCCTCTTATGTGTATAAGTGGACAAGCAATTTCTAGCGATCTGTTCATAGCTGAGGTAAGTTCATTGACTTTGTTGTCAAGTTCATTAGCGTTAGAGGAAGGACAAGATAGTCCAGGTTTTAGTAAACTCTGTAATGAGTTCCTGTATGAAGCCCAATCAGTTTTCCGATAATTTCGAAAAGTCAATGGACTCGGGTTATCATCCACATTGATATTGAACTGGATATATCTATGATCAGAGAACGAGTGTTCTTTGGATACTTTCCAGTCCAAGATCATATGGTGTATAGTATCTGAGACAAGAGTTATGTCTAAGACTTCTTGTCGAGTTTTAGTTATGAAGGTTGGTTCATTTCCAACATTACTTACTAAGAGGTTAGTACCAAGAATATAATCAAAAAGAGACTCACCTCTGTCGTTGATATTGGTACTTCCCCATACCGTATGATGAGCGTTAGCATCGCTCCCAATAATTAGGCGGATCCTTTGCCTTTCCGCTTCAGCGACGACTTTCTCCAGGGTTTTTCCAGGGAGAGGGCCAAGGTAGTCATGGCCAAGATACGCCGACACTAGCCAGAAACTTCCTTTGGTTGTTTCCAGCCTAGCTACGGTGGTATCTTTGTCACTGAAATGATGGAGTAAAAATACATTAATGCTACGTTTCACTAGTATGCAAGATCTAGGTTCACCTCTATCTGTCACACACAGTGTGTAGTATCCAGGAGTCCTGAGTCCACGAACAACGGATCTCACAATCCATGGCTCTTGGATCAGGACAATATCTTCCCCGTTTCTTGCCAGCCGGAGAAGAAGTAAGGCTGAGGCCTTTACGGAGTGCTGGAGATTAATCTGTACTAACTGCAGCATTTTGGCTACAATTAGGCAGATCAACCTCCACCACGGTTTTGTTCTGATCCTCTGAGTCTGAGGATGAACCCAAGAGTTCGTCCTCGCTCAAAAGGATCATGTTGAGGTCGTCCTCAGTCTCCATTCAGGATGGACTGTCTACGACTTTTGTAGAGGGTGAAGTCGCTATTGGAGAGGGCATGGGTGCATCGTCACCCTCTGTTAGGAGAGAAGACGATGTCCCAGGCCCACCAACCACTAGTTCACCCTCGGTTGTTTTTGGAGGCCCGCTTTCCGCGTTAACCTCATCTTTTTTGTAGACTCGAATTTTAATGGTTTCGAATCCATATTTTATCGAGCCCTCGTTTAAGGCTAGAGGAGGCAAAGATTCCTTACTGAGTACCAAAATGGCACTCCTATAAAGATTCTTCACCTCCTCTAGCTTGGCTATCTTCCAGTTATGAGTCGGAAGGGACGGGTTACAAACTTTGATCATTTCGAGAATGTCCTCGATACCAGCAGGTTCGATTGGGATCCAAATGCGGGCTCTAGGTCTGCTAGGAATGTCTTCCTTAGCGACAACCTCGAGCTTCGCACCTGGCCAAACTTCACCTAACCGGCTGACAGCGAGCTTGTATAAGTCACAAGACCTCTGGTTGCCACAAACCATGAGTTTGACATGGCCTTGATGCCAACCCCCATCGCTTATGGAAGGAAGTGGTCCTGGAAGCTCCCTCAAAATGCTTAAAAAGCCACCCGAGAGCTTAACCTTGACCAACTGCCAACGATCAGCCGATATTGTGCCATCATCATCGCTCCTGTCAATGACCGCAACCTCGACTTTGCCCTTCGCGACGTCACTGAAACTGGTTTTCTTGATGGGATTGAGGGGAGTGCTGGTGTTGTGCACCCGAGGCCGTTTTGGTGTCGGTACGGCCCCCTCACGAGACCTTTCCCGTTTGGACGTAGAGTCCTTATTGGTCTTTGTTGTAGCAAGTATGCTTTTAGCCCATTCAACGCTAGCGGTTTGCTGCGGTGTCCTTTCAGCCCCCGATGATGCACCAGAGGCCTTTAGGATTTTCGCCGCTTGCCGCCTTTGTCTATATTGGCTTTTAGAGAGTTTCCCCTTTCTCTCATTAGTAGTGGTAGGGCCATTTTTCACAACCCTGCCACTACTGAAATTAGGTATCGCTACCTTCTTATCCTCGTTGCTACCAACTGCAGAGGAGGGTCCATGGTTAGCCACTACTCCCTTCTCTGTGTTGGCCGCAAGAGATACGGCAACAGGCTTTGACGCCAAACTGCCGCCCGGTCCTGAAGAGATACCGGTCTCATTATCCTTTACATTTTTATTTTTTGTATTCATCTTAATCCCACGAGTTGCGAAGAAAAGAGGTCCGTCTGCACAGAGATTCGCATGTACAGATAAGGCTAGTTAATCCGGAGGTCGCCAGGTATCCGGATACTCCGTTAGAGACTGGGCTATTTTTGAATTGGGCCCCCAGCCAGGCTGATCATCGGCACGGGTCGTTTAACACCTTGGATCCAGCCCAATAAAGATGAGAGGTGGTAGGGAAGGAAGAGATAGGGTGAGGAATCAGTTGATGTTAATTCATCATTCTGATATGTGAGGAAAAGATTGGGATTCGGTAACAGCAATTCAGCTTATTTACCTAGAGTGAGAAGGAGCATAGGAGATAGGAGCGCTGTCTAGCTTTTTCGCCATTACAACGTGGGAGGTGGGATGGGAGTTGGTGACATAAACGTAGGTTGGTATGCCTTGTTTATGTGGGAGTGGATGATGATTCTGGGAAGGTAGAGGGATAAGAACGTCCTTTAGTTTCAGGACTCATCTGGAGAAAATTCTCGAGAATCATTGACCTTACTCAGCTTCTACAACTCGACAAGTTCGACGTTCAGAGTAGAAGAGTCTCGCTAATAGCCGGAAAACTTTGCACCTTGTTGAGTTGGGTTCTTACCATCAACTCTGGGCGACGAAATCGAAAGGTTAATGTTTCCATGACTTGTGTTACATTGTTGGGATAAATCAACAATGATAAAACGGCTTCTTTGGCCTCTCCCCGAAGACATCTCTGCAGGCGTATCGTGTTTTCCATCGCAGAATATCCGAAGTTAGCAGTCGTTTCATCGAATGTGGCTAAAAATGAGGGCCACTCTTCTGGTTTTCCATTAAAGTCTGGCAAATCGTACAACTTTTTAAAAGGCTGCAAACTTCTTGTTTGTGTTGTTGTCATCTGCGATATTGTTGACTGGATGTCTTATATGTGGCCAGCCTCAATTATATTCATGTTGAAAAGCTTTCCTCCAGTCTGCTGATCTATTGTTTCCCTAAGACGTTGTGTCTCGGCTTGGTTGATGCTAGTGTTGTATCGCAACTGATCGACCGACCCTTTAAGCGCCTCGATTTGCGCTACCAGGGCCGTTAATAGTTGATTTTGTTGTACCTCCCGTGGCTGTTGCTGTTGCACTGGATGTGTTGGCTGGGGAGGATGCACTGGCTGCGGTGGTTGCACTGGCTGTGCTGGCTGCGGTGGTTGCACTGGATGTGCTGACTGCGGTGGTTGTACTGGCTGTGCTGACTGCGGTGGTTGCACTGGCTGTGCTGGCTGCTGTGGTACTGGATGTGCTGCTTGCGGTAGCACTGGCTGTGCTAGTTGCTCTTGCACTGATTTTTGCTGTGGCCTACCCATTTTGGCTCTTGGCGTACCACCAAAACGTGAGGGGGGCTTGCCTCGATTGGACCTATTACTACTGCGAGGGGGCGACGGCATAAACTGTGCTCGGGCTCCCTTTTATGGGAATCCTGGCAAGTTGTATTTTTAATTTTGAATTTGTTTTACTTATTAGCTCCTGCAGCTTGACCTATCTACAGGAGTAAGAGCACGAATGTCTTCCCAGTAGTAATTCGATCCAGAATTTTTTGTTTCACCATGAAATATACATAGAAGAACTGTTATAACGGTCCCTCAAGATAACTTTCCAAATCGTTTCAGTATACTGGTGCTTCCAATCGTTATATGCCGTTAAGTGAGGTTAGGTGATCGACTTGCCGGCAATGCAAACTCGTGCAAAAGGCACCAATGTTAAATTGCAGCTCAATACGTTCTATAAGGAATCTGGGCATTAATCTTCTCTTGGTGGTGGTAATATATTGATACTTACAATTTTGCTGCAGCTTGCTTAAGCTGCAGCGATTTGTTGTGAATGCGTTTTTGTTTTATTTCACCAAGATGGTGCCAGGTAAAGCAATATTCACATGAGCACGACCAACGCCCAACGAATGAACGAATATTCGTCGATTTTGACATTTCTTTCACATGAGAGTTTTTAATTCGTCGCGAATGAAGTTTGACATTCACCACCGAAACCAAAACAAGAACGATTTTTTTAGGTTAAGTACACGCGATTTTTTTATTCTTTGCGAGTGTGGATAATGTGGAACGCGAATAAAGTTTGACAGTTCGTATCAACCATATTTTTTTTGCGACGAATAAATTTGTTTTCTTAAATTTATTAATATATGATATTGAAATGTAAAAGTATGCATCACAAATCAAATAGAAACTATATTGCTATCGTTTTGTTAAGAATTTGTGTGGAAATATGTCTTCAAACGTATATAAACTCACATTTTGTAATTCATTCGTCGTTCGTTGGTCGCGCTCATGTGAATGATGCTTAACAGCAGCGGCGTTTCAACAAAAAAGGCTTTCTGTTGCAATAAAATCCCTTTGTTCAATCCACATTCAATAGCAATTGGCACGGCCGGCGGCGTTCTGATGGCGGCGCGGCGGTCGTAATTGACTTATTTTTATAAGGCAGCGGCGCACACACTTTGTAGTTTAACAGACACAAATTTTTAAAATTTTGTAGTTTTAATTCGACAAAAAATCAACAATGTAACATTTTTGTTTAAGTTAAATTTATTTGGCTGTTTAAAAATTTGTAATTTTACATAAAATAACTGGTTGCGACCGCTGCCTTCTATCTTCATCTTTTAACTGAATATCCATCTCCGCGTCTGTCTGGAATTTTAAATAAAAGGTCTCTTGCCATTTGCTAGCCAATGAAGTCTTTTATTCATTTTATTTTGGCTTTTCGTTTAATCCGTGTTCGGCGACTAACTTGACGACGACAGGCAAGAGACCTTTCACCTTGTTTTATCCGCGTTCGGCGGCTAGATTGACGACGACAGGCGTTATGCGATGAAGATTCTAAAATCCCCTGGTTTAACATTGGGGGATGGAAGTAATCCCATCCTTAGCAAGAGGCAGTAGTGGGCTAAAGCCATTCTAGACAAAACTAGTCGCTACGACTCCACGTCAAAGCGACAAAGGTCTTTGGAGGAGTCCACTCCAGTCCCTAAAAAGCCCAAAGTGCAGAAAACCAGCACTCCCAACATTGCTAGAGTACCTCTCACTAAACCTTTTAGTGATGTACTTAAGGAATCCAACAAGATCATAGTAGCGGTCATTGATAGGAGCAATATTGATGGCACGATTACTTCTGACCGTTGGCAGATGGTGAAACTGGGGCTCTCGGCTGGTTTTCTAAAAGTCATGTGAGATCATCCGGGTCCACCACCTGTAACAAGCGATGAGGGTTGGCATCAAGGTCATGTCAAACTCATCGCTTGTAACGATCAGAGGTCACGCGATCTCTATACGCTTGCTGTCGGCATGCTGGGCGAAGTTTGGCCAGGCGCAAAACTCGAGGTCGTTGCAAAGGAAGATATTCCATGCAGGCCGAGAGCTCGCGCTTGGATCCCTAAAGAACCCTCATGTACAGATGACATACATGAGATGATCAAAATCAGCAACCCGGACCTCCCTTGTCACGACTGGAAGATCGCGAAACTGGAAGAGCCGAAGGGTCTTTATCGAAGTGCGATTATTGTAATCAATCAATCAATATTTATATAATATTCACATTGAAAATTGTCGTAATTTGTTTAATTCCTTAAATCCATCTGATCATATAATTTGTTTGGGCGATTTTAATATCGGTGATGTAAATTGGAAATTTGATGCTGAAGATAAATGTTTAATTTCTTTTAACGTTAAAACTGAAATTGAGTGTTCTGTAATAGATTTTTACAGCCAGTTTAATTTATGGCAAAAAAATAATGTTCCTAATTTATTGAATCGCATATTAGATTTAGTATTTGTTGATAATGAGCTAGAAGTGAGCGTTGACAAAACTCTTTCACCGGTGGTTCAAAATTCTCAGCATCATATTAGCCTAGTCATTGATTGTAAGCTCTTAACCTATTTTCAAACCACTAATGATATCGACTATTTTTTTGATTATAAGCGTGGTAATTTCGATGCAATGAATTTATTTTTAAATTCATTACCATAATAGATAGCCAAGATCTGACCCAAGCGTTTGTATCTTTTAAAACTTATTTAAAACAAGCATTTGAAAGTTTTATTCCGAAAAAAATAAGTAGAAAGAATTCCAACCCACCATGGTATAATGACAGACTTTCTAAGCTCAAAAATAAAAAAAAATAAAGCATATAAACGCTACAAAAAAGACAAAAATAATTTGGTTTTCAAACAGAACTATCTTGTAATCGAAAAGTCTTTTGATGTCTTAAATAAATTTTTGTATGGTAATTATGTTTCAACAGCTGAATCTAAAGTTAAGAAGGACAGCAAAAGCTTTTGGAATTTTATTAACTCCAAAAGAAAATTTAGTGGTTTACCAAATTATATGGAGTTTTCGGGTTCTATATCTAGTGATTTGCAAACTATCTGTAATCTTTTTGCAGATTATTTTGAATCTGTTTACGCAGTTACGTCTCCTAACGAGCTTCCTGAATTTACTCCATCTAATGTAGCTGATATAGGAATTATTCAGTTAGAAATATCAGATGTACTTGAAGCGTTAAATGGGATTGATGAAAACAAAGGACTTGGTCCAGATAGTATATCTCCCAAGATAATCAAAAAATGTGCAACGTCCCTTGCGTTACCTTTGTTGCTAATTTTCAATAAGTCTCTGAAAACAGGTGAATTTTTAAACGAGTGGAAAACATCGTACATATCTCCGATTTTTAAGTCTCGAGCAAAGCAAAAAATATGTAATTACCGACCAATATGTAAGTTATCTATTATTCCTAAAATTTTTGAAAAAATTGTATGTGATAAGCTCATTTTTCTTACAAAACAAATAGTATCCGATTCTCAGCATGGATTTGTTTCTGGCAGATCTACAGCTACAAATCTCACTATTTTGTGCGATTTAGTTGTTAGTGGATTTGAAAGTGGTCTCCAGATCGACATCATCTTTACTGACTTTGCCAAGGCATTTGATAGAGTTAACCATGAAATATTATTATATAAATTGTCCAAGCTTGGTATCCACTCCATACTTTTAGAATGGATACGTTCGTATCTAACTGATCGAACCCAATTCGTTAAGATACACAGA
>OV049926.1:114487107-114979017 GCA_920104205.1 Eupeodes latifasciatus
TGTTTGATACGTACTACGAATTGTTAGTCTATCAAATAAGGTATGGAGACAAATGGAGGCGGAACAAAACAGCATACTTAAAGGAGCTTATAAAAAGGTTGATGCTCCAAATGCATTTGATAAACAATAAGCACATCTCGACCTGTGACGTCAGTGGTCTAAAGTAGTGGAGTGCGTAGTGCACACGACTTCTAAGACTGAGCAAATCTGATATGCGTGGGTTCGAATCCTATGTTGTGCATAAAGTTTTTCAAATAAAATTGGATTAAAGCTCAGCACCACAAAAAAGGAGACTGATGAGTGCAAAAGTGGCAAAGCACGAAATAGCTATATCTCCAGCCAAAACAATGAGTGGTAGCACCTTTAAGTTGTTGTTGTTGTTCAAAAACATTCAATAAAATTAAAAAGGAATGGTCAAGTCTAACAAGCTGACATTCTAGTACGAATAGTACAATACAAATAATAACAATAATAACTTAGTCTGGTTCGTTACCGATCTTCCAACCTCTCCCCCTTTGATACGTACTACGAATTGTTAGTCTATCAAATAAGGTATGGAGACAAATGGAGGCGGAACAAAAACAGCATACTTAAAGGAGCTTATAAAAAGGTTGATGCTTCAAATGCATTTGATAAACAATAAGCACATCTCGACCTGTGACGTCAGTGGTCTAAAGTAGTGGAGTGCGTAGTGCACACGACTTCTAAGACTGAGCAAATCTGATATGCGTGGGTTCGAATCCTATGTTGTGCATAAAGTTTTGCAAATAAAATTGGATTAAAGCTCAGCACCACAAAAAAGGAGACTGATGAGTGCAAAAGTGGCAAAGCACGAAATAGCTATATCTCCAGCCAAAACAATGAGTGGTAGCACCTTTAAGTTGTTGTTGTTGTTCAAAAACATTCAATAAAATTAAAAAGGAATGGTCAAGTCTAACAAGCTGACATTCTAGTACGAATAGTACAATACAAATAATAACAATAATAACTTAGTCTGGTTCGTTACCGATCTTCCAACCTCTCCCCCTTTGATACGTACTACGAATTGTTAGTCTATCAAATAAGGTATGGAGAAAAATGGAGGCGGAACAAAACAGCATACTTAAAGGAGCTTATAAAAAGGTTGATGCTTCAAATGCATTTGATAAACAATAAGCACATCTCGACCTGTGACGTCAGTGGTCTAAAGTAGTGGAGTGCGTAGTGCACACGACTTCTAAGACTGAGCAAATCTGATATGCGTGGGTTCGAATCCTATGTTGTGCATAAAGTTTTTCAAATAAAATTGGATTAAAGCTCAGCACCACAAAAAAGGAGACTGATGAGTGCAAAAGTGGCAAAGCACGAAATAGCTATATCTCCAGCCAAAACAATGAGTGGTAGCACCTTTAAGTTGTTGTTGTTGTTCAAAAACATTCAACAAAATTATTAAGTTTATAAGAACAGCAATCATTTAATTATGGCAATATGTGTTAAACAATTGATTCAAATGTTCTAAGGGCTTTTAGTTTGGCTAAAACAAAAAAAAGGGTACATATAGATCTTAAAGAATTGGCAATTTCAAATGCAGTTTGGGCTTTTAGTTTGGCGAAAACGAAAAAAAAAAAGAAATATCTCAAGGAATTTAACGATTAGCAATTTTTCAAATGCGATTAAGGCTTTTAGTTTAGCTAAAACAAAATTGTAATAGAATTATTACTCTAGTATATATTGATGTACATGTTTCTATATGAAACTGCATCTAACAAAAACTGAATGAGTAGACGCCAACCGTTATCTCCATTCAGAACACCTAGACATTCTTCAAGTGACAGAAAACTCTTGTTAAAATAAAGCCGACGAATTTTCTGCAAGATTGCGCACAATGCAACAAAGTGGAAAATGTTTTCAACTTGATTAAGGTTGCACAAAGTGCAGTTTGGGTTGTTACCATCTCTAACGGCCCTCGATTGTCGATCGTCTCTTATGGAGATGGCGCAGCAATTTAAAATTCACCTCGTTCAAAATGGTTCGACTTGTGGGAAGTAATTCTCTAGATTCATGTGGTATCACAATGGGCCTTTTCTTTTGGCCTAAGTGTGTGGATTCTGTATCCGCAGCCACTTTAACCTAACCTAACCTAAGTGCGAGCGTTAGGAAATTAAGGAAGGATTTAAAAGGAGAACAGGTGCCCTTTAGTCTTAAAGTTTTGAGTATCAGAATGAAATTGAAAAATAGAGTTTTATAAAGTATTTCACATTTTTAATGTGCGGTTAAAAAAAGAATATTTATACTTGACAATACGTCCGAAATAGGGATCAAGGGTGAACTGATGAGCATTCGTGGAAGTTCAAACATTACGGCTTAACTGTTTGAAGGGGGATGCAACTGGATATTTCTATAGAACATTGTTTATAAAAATATGGCTAAAACAACGAAAAGTATGAAATATTGCGACGGTTTTCGAGCGATGCATTTTCAAAGCTCTTTTTGGATTCTATACAAGAGACGAGTTATATATTCTAAGCACCTTACAGCATTTTTTGCAAGGGATTAATTCTTGATACTCAATGGCTTATATGATTTTTTTTAATTTTATTCTTATTTTATATAATAACATAGACTGTCGATGTGAAAAATAGCCAAGTCGATATAACTATCAAATAATTGACAAGTAAGATCTTTGTATTTATAATTATTTATTGTTTCTCTCAGGGAAATATTTACAGTCATAATTAAACCTACATCCACATTTTATTTAAATGATTTTATTTATGATGGAAATATTTTATTTGTATCAATGATAAGAACTTATACTTTTTCAAATTACATTTGTATATCTAATATATTTGTAAAAATATCCAATAGCGACAACTTGCAATCTTTAAATACAACACTGCATGGTACTCCAGATTTGCCCAAAACTTCCGCCTGAAAGTATTCGTTATCCGAATGCGAAGATAATTCGTCCACTGACGATGATGGTCTTAAGATAATAAATAAACAATGATTCAAACAAAAAAAAATATTAGTCACACGGCATATGTCCTTACGCCAAAAATAATGTGTATCAAATCAGCAAAAATACCGTTTTTGGTAATGAAATGGGAGACTTGATGCTTCACATATACTCCTTAGAACGCATGTTCGGCCTGAAAGTCCTTTTCTTAAGAAAATAAAAGCAAAAGTCATTTAATACATTTATAAACTGTACCAGGCTTGTAATTGTTTTACGAATGCAATCTTCCATGAGCAGATTTTAAAGATTACATTATTTGAATCTACCAAAAATTCAGTTTTGTCCTCAATCTATGAATAAAATCAATTGATTGCCATAATTGGAATGCTATTTTGCATTTTTTTGAAGTCAATGCAATCATGTCATGGTTGTTATAATGGTTGTAATATTTTAAACTGTAGGTCAATGAATGCAATCTTTAATAGTTGCATTCAATAAAAGATTTGTAATGATTTCTTTGTGTTAATTAAGTTAGATTCGCTAATACCTACCTATCCATTGTAGCCTCAAGAGCCTTATAAATTACCCAGCGATAATTTGAAAGGTGTTTTTGTTCCCTTTTCCGAATCTCAAATAGTTTGTAAAAATCTGTTCTAACTTCATCGTTGTTCGAATCCAAATCATTGTCATCAAGTCCATATGCAATCTCTACCGCTTCAACAGGGTACTTTTCAATTTTATCTGGAATACTTCTTCCAGCTATGTTCAATCGATCAGGGACATACAATTGTGTTGCATTTGATGGTAAAAAGTATTCATACTTTAAAACCCATCCATTTGTAAGTGATTCAAAATCCAAATCTTCTTCTGGGATACCAACACCAAAAATCAGCTTACGGATGGAATAATGAATTATTTCGTTATAGTTTTTATTTCTTGGTAAATACGAAGTTATACCTGAACACGAGTTGGAGCAGTCGGAAGAAAAACTATTGGTGGAACAAAACGCTTCCTCTGCATATGCATCAAACCCAGAGATGATATTATATTTATGGTTTTAAGCAAAACTATTATACAAAACAATTTTAAGTTCATTTTTCCTTTTTTGAAATTTAAAAAAAACAACGCACAATGATGGTACTTCTTGCGATCTTTAAACACTACTAAACATTTCTTTCACGAGAACTTAACACATTATTGATAGCTTAAAGACTTGCACCCACTCTTTTGATAAGCAAGTTGGACTTCAAACTTCGTGAAAAGCCAATTAACATCTCAAAATTGGTGGAGTAGATTGGACCTAACGGGTTAAGCATAAATAAAAGTACGATTCATCAATTCTTCTGATTTTTTTTTTCTTATGAAATTATGCCAAATTTCACAAATATTGCCTCTATGACAATATCCAAAAACAAAGTCATCTATTTAAATCTGTAAATTATTTATTCGTCTTCTATCTTAACATTCATATATGAATGAAAAATTATTTTTGTTTGTTTATTTGTTTGATTAGAATATACATAGTCTTATGAAAACGTTAAGTCTGATTTAAAATAGCCACCTTGATTATGAATTGTAAAAGAAAATGGATCGGTTACTCTATTTATTTTATCATTTTTTTTTACACTTCAAAATTTCAGAAAGTAGTAAGCTTATAGCAAGCGTCAAACTACGATCAGAGGCTCATCATAAGTGCATGTGTTAGTTGTTAGTAAAAAAATAATACAATTATAGCCTAACTGCTGGAACACAATGCAAAAATCGGAGCCGCAGCCGGAGCCGGAGTCGGAATAGCTGTCGTACGTTAACAGAAAGTACGCACACAATGCGTCGTACGGCTTTTTGATGTTATTTGGTATATTTGCAGTTTACAACCACATCAAATTTCTCTCTTTGTTCACTTTTATTTCTTATTTAAATATTTTTCCACTTTTTTATTGAAAAACTATTAAAAAAAATATAATCACCAAGTTATTCACTTCAAAAATGGAAACGTCACATGTGTCGTACGTCAAAGTTAAAAGTTGGTCAACTCTTCCGACTCCGGCTGCGGCTCCGATTCCAGTTGTGTCGCGTTGTGTTCGTACATTTGCATTTGCGTACATTGAATACTTTGGCAGCTATTCCAGTTACGACTCCGACTCCGGCTCCGACACCATTGTGTTCCAGCAAAACATAATTAACATTTAACTATTACAAAACAAAAAATAAAATGAGAACGTTTACGATAGTGGAGCACTGGTTCTAAACAATGATTTTAATCCCACCTTATCCAAATTTAAATCTATCGATGAACAGTTAAAGTTATATAAAATGCTCATTCGACTTAAAGCTTCATTCTTCCCATAGTTAGTTCTATGGAAGTCAATATGTATAAAATCAAATTTACGCAGGTGATGAGTTCTGCCTCGGTAATTCAAATGTACACAAGATAGCAAATAAGGTGCATCAATTTCACCATTAATGAGTTGATGAAAAAATACTAAGTCATTATTAACATCATCATCACATTCCTTTGGCAAATATCAAGTAGAATTTCTAATTTTTCACCTTGTTGGGTTGTGGTTTAAGGTTTTTAGAACGGAACTAAAACAAGAATTTTTAATAATATAAATAACACTTTTGATTTATGTAGATTTTTTTTATTTTGAGCATAACATTTTACAATAACTCCTTAAAAACATTTCGAGAAAAGCTAAAGACCGTCGAAAATTGTTCCAAAAGGGATTGTTGGCATTCGGTAAATAAACGTGAACAAGCAGCACCAGAAAGCCCCAACATTTCCGCATGAAGATATTCGTTGTTTGAATAATGGTTCAGTTCATCTTTAGACGAAGATGGTCTGCAATATAAAAAAGTTATAAGTAAATTATTAACATGTATACACACATATGTATATTACAGTAGGTACAAGCATATTCATATATATGTAGGTTCATTCATTTCGTGGGTTTAGGCTGGCAGCGCTGGCCTTTCATACCTGTCAAACTCAGCTATAATTCGAAGTGTCACTTGAGAATTGTGCAGAAAATAATAAATCACGGAGCAATAAAGTTCAGCTTTCAGTTGAATGAAAAATTGTTAGTTGTCATGTGACATTTCATGAATGTAAGTGAAATTGACAGAACATAATATAAATCGAAAATCCAGCCCTATTCCAATCGCTCAGCACAAATTCATCAACTTTTGACCAATTAACGATCCAGGGGAGAAGGGATCAAATGAGCCATTAAGCTTATACAGTTAAGTTGTATAAGTAAAGATTTCATTTACAGATTTGTTAGTAATTTCACGATATTCACAAAAAAGCGGTTTTCTGTCAAAAACAACTAAAATCTTTGTTTTCACACAATTTAGAATTTGGAAAAACTTTAGTAAGCTTTTTTTAGTCTTTTCTGAGAAAAAAAGCAAATATTCAGGTTCTTAAGAAGTAACCTTGAATAAAAGATCGCCATTTTTGATATTAAGTTTCCTTTAAATTATTGAAACTCGTCTTCAATTCCATCTTGTTTTTTTTTTTTGACGCACATAAATAGTGTAAGGCTTTCTCAGTGGTTTTCTTTCAAAATTGATTTTCATTTAAATACAACAGACTTTTAAGATCTTAACATATTAAAGAAATTTACTTTTTGACGTGAATTTGCTCTAGAACTGAGTTTTAACACGAATTTCAAGAACATAAATGTCCCAAAAACAGCAAAAGTGGCACCTTCTTTAAACTAATGTCTGATTTAAAAACATAATGAACGTTTCATATCTATTAATTTAATATTAAAACTTTTAATCTTTAGAGAACTGAAGTGAAAAGAGTTTGTGCGACGTGTAATTTGCGAGTGCCACACTAAAGTTTCTTTTCAACTTATTTGTTTGCCTTAATTTATTTTTATTTAATTTTAGAGAAATGTTTTCCTTAAATTCAAGAACTAAACATTTTTCTCTCTACAATTTGTATGTTTTGTTACCTCCTTTATGATCAAAATATTTTTCAAAAGGTTCACGCAAAACAATAATTTATTAGCATTTCTCTTCTAGCATCAGCTTTAATCTATGAGTAAGCAGACTCATAACGATAGTAATAAGAGACTCCCGAAAATTGAGTCCGAAAAAATACATTAAATAAAGCCAGAAAATTCTTCATAACGCATTCTGTTTTATTTTCCTACGAAAAATATCAAAGTTTTCTGGTAAACTTTCAGATTTTCTGGGTTTTTGCATCTTTATTTTTGTAGCGTTCTTTGCATTTATAGAAATGCCGCCAAGAACAGAATATATAATTTTTGGTAAAAAGCTACGTTTTAGCCCAATTTCTAACATTTCTGCGTGAAATGCACCAAAAACCCTATAATCTATATTATTTTAACTCATAAATATGGCATATTTTTAAACTGGAATGCTTTCATATGTAGGGATTCGTCCAAATTAAATAGATAGACCATATCTTGCTGGACAACAGTGTTCTAAAATAATCTTATAATTAAAGTTGTCACTTAAGCCCTTAAAATATGTAAAGGTAAGGTTAAGATACACATTATGTTATTTTTAAATTTTGTCAGCCTCCTTAAGAAAACATTAAGGAACATTTTTAAGCAGTGTTTAAAAAGTTATCTTTATGTTTGTGATTAAAAGTCTGGATCCGCCCTTTTTATGGATATATCGCCCAAAATGTGCGATTTTTTTTAATAAATTTAATTTTCCTCAAAAATTGACCGCTTTGTGTTTAATTTAGTCCTATCTTCTTTCAAAACCGAAAAATAAATAATTCTGTATGTACTTAAATAAACAAAGCAACAAAGCACAACAAAATCTAATTGGTTTAAAGGGCCCTTGTATTTTCGGTGTTCGTAATAATAGATTGGTTAATCCATAAGAAATACGGTATAAAAATGAGAAAGTTATTAACTTCTCATAGGAAGTTATTCAAATCGGTCCGATTTTAAAAAAAAGTGAAAGTGAAAACTTTAGTTAACCCAAAATATCTCACGAACCAATAATGCTAGCGACTTGAATTAAATTTTATGTTATATATTGTTATGTGATGCCAAACTAGTAAAATTTTGAAAAAAATCAACTAAGGTTTAACGGAAAAAAAAACAATCGTCACCTAGATTTTTTTACGAACAAAAAACGATTTTATCTCCAAAATAATTTTATGCAACAAAGAATAACGTTTTCGACATCTTGTAAAATTTTAAGAAAAATTAAAACCTAAAAAAAAACATTACAAAAAGTTGGTGCCTTACAGTTGATTTTCGACTTAAATAATTATCATTTTCATGTTATAGAAAATATTGTGTTCGGAATTCAATAAAATGTTTATAAAAATCAGACAATCAATTTTTTCATAAAAATTATAATATACAAAAATAGTACGCAAAATTGGTAAAAATTGATGTTCAATTCTTGATATCTTGTAAATAATTTAACAAAACACGAAAACCAACAAAAATAACAAAAAACAGATAGAAAAATTGTTTTCAACTCAATTATTAGGAGAACAATATATTGTTCTGAATATTTCGTTAAAATTTTAAGCAAGACAAATCGACAGACGGGATGGGAAGTTATCAGTGTGGGTCGCATCTTAGCCTCTTTTTTAAATTAAGTATCATCCTTGGAATTGGATATAAAATACCATAAGTTCTTAAGCAATTTAAATTCATAAAAAGTAACTTCTTTTTCAAATGCGAGCTTTTTTCTATTTTGTATTCTTTATTATTTTTACATCGATCTTTCTATTCAAAATTTATGCTCATGACACAAAAATATGGAAAAAATTGAAAATCATTTTTTTGAAATTTTAGTTTTGATAGGCAACAAATTATTGTCTATCTTCCATGACCTTTTATACAAACATAAAACTCTTAAGCCTATAGCTTATAATCAATGAAATAATCGTAATCTAGATAATATGTACATATATTCAAAAATCAGGACATCTTAATCCTTTAAAAAAGTATCGTTTTTTTTGTGCAGCAGAAAAAAGAAACGGAATGTTGTCGACCAGTGTAATTGTTTATATTTAAGTTGGAATAAATTGCAATAATACATTAATATTTAAAACCACTATTATATCTTTGTTTTATATCAAGCCGTTCTGCTTGATCACGTATCTACAAAATTCAATTCTATGAAGGCTTCACAAAACTAATATTTGTGTCATTAAAAATTGGATTTGGTTGTTATAAAGAAGATAAAGGAAAAGGGTCATGTGCCGTTTGACAAGGCTACGAGATTCACGCATAAAGGGGACATTATAATTGATGTTGTTTCGTCTTTTCTTTTTGAAGTTAAGTCGTGTGCTCCTGGGTTTAAATCTTAGATTAAATATTAGTGTAACTTTTCTTGTTTTTTTTCAGATTTATCGACTTATTGCACATTTTGATATTTTTAAATCACAAATCTGTACTCGCTTTCAAAAACTTACGTCATTATTATGTGAGCTATTTCGGCAAGTATTCCACTGGCATGATGAAATGGGGCACTAGCTGATTCACATATGCTTTTAAGCATGCACGCTCTTCCAACCAGACCCATTCTAAAGATTTATTAAAAATAAAATTTAAAAAAGTATAAAACTAAATAAAAATAATAATCAAAATAAAATTCTAAATTCTACCATTTTAATTTTAAATTAAATAAATTTCAAAAACAAACATATTTCAACGTACCGAGAATTTGTACATACAATTTGCTAGAGACAAACTAGAATAATCTCTATTATTTTTTTTTGTCAAGAACCAACAAAAATATTTTTTTAAATAAAAGAATACCTATCACCGAGCGTTTCCAATGCCTTATATATTGTCCAACGATATGTAGATAAATCATTTGGTTTACTTTGAAAAGGATTTTTAGGTGAGGCGAAATCAAAATGTTGGTCTACTTCCGTCACTTTATTGGTATCAGCCTCAAGAAAATCATCGTGATCTTCCAAAATACTACGCCTATGAATAGTCTGTGGCTTAAGATAATCTGGATGAAGCTGCGTAGCATTCGTGGGTAAAAAATATTCAGCTTTTAGGACATAACCTGAAGTGATAGATTCATAATGCAAATCTTCTACCGGAATTCCGATACCGCAAATAAACTTAGAAATTAAAAAAAAAATACGATTTGAAAAAAGCCGAAATAATTAAATTAGGATGACTACCTGAAGCCTAGTGGGTGTTGTAGGAGGAAATATTAAACTTCTGCTTTGACCCATTTTATTAGCAGCTTTAATTAAAGGTATTGACTTTAAAATTTGGAACAAAATTGTAAAACAAATTAACTTATTCCTACCGAACAACATATTATAGGTACAAACACGACGGAAGTTGGAACATAACTGGATACTTATTTAATTCGTCTTGAAAAAGTACGAGTTTACTTTATTTTCTGTTAGTGTGTCACGGTGTGTACAATTTAAATTATCGCCTTAAAGGTACACTATACCACCATTACAATAAGCTCAATTGAACAAGTAACTAACTTCTTTCTCAAAATAAAACATCATTTCATTATTTAAGAGGATGTTGCATACATCAAACTTGAAATTCTTTTTCAACACTTTTTTTTTTCTTCAAAGTGTATTTAAAATACTTAACATGATTTGTTCTTCTGGTTTAAAAAGTTTAAAAGACGTTAGTATATTTTTTGGTTGTTTGATTATTATTTTTCAAGTAAGGAGTAGTAATACGTTAGTTTACACAGAGCGTTCAGCATATGGGGTAAGTTGTTTTTATTTTTAATTATTGAATAACCAAATAACCATTAGGAACATTTTTAACATATTTCAGTATTTTGTATTTATTAATGCTATATAGTGAAACTTTTAAAGAATACTTGTCTCGATATTGACGCAATGGAATTGCTCGAAATTGAAAATTACTATACACATGTATGTAGTTCATAGTTTCATGAATTCTGCCCGACCTATTTCAAATTCCACAACAATTTCTCCTGGTTGAAGTTCGGCTATTGGCGAAAAATAATGCACTTTTATAAAAATAAAAAAAGTCGAAAAATTTCAAAATCTCGATCCTCACAATTGATTGCATCTCGATTACTTGATAATTTTCGTTATAATTTTGTTTATTCTGAGGATTCTGAAGTTTTTTGATATACATATGTAGATGTTTATTGAAAGAAAATAGTCAGGTTGAGATGACAGACACGATGTTGTTTCCGTAGTTTTTAAAAGGAGTTTCTCTTGTAGACAATAATGCTTTGGTATTTTGTATGTGAAGAATTGAAGGTATAGCTTAGTGGAGTAAGGTTCCAAGCTTTAAACTAATGACATCTTAAAAAAGAGGCTGGGATGCGGCCCACACTGATAACTTCCCATCCCGTCTGTCGATCTATCGTGCTTAAAAGTTTGTAGGTTTGCGTGATTTATTAAAAAAGTTATCAGTTAAATTATTCTACAAAATTACCAACAATATTTTGGATATGATGAAATAGTTTGATTTCGAAATCTATTTTTGCGAACGAGATTTTTAGTAGTTAACCGATTTTTACCAATTTAAGTAGCATTTCTTAAAAGTTTTTATGTCTTATATAAACAAATACACATTGGATGAATGGAATTAATTTAAAATCAATGTTTTCTATTATTCACGAGATATCGAGAACCGAACATCAATTTTTACCAATTTTGCGTACTATTTTTTGTAGATTTTAATTTTGTATGAAAAAACTGACTGTTAGATTTTTTATAAAAAAAATTACTGAATGTTTAAAACAATTTTTTTTATAAAATACAATTAATTTGAAGCATAACTTTTAGTAATGCTTTTTTAGGTATTTATTTTTGTTGATAAAACTGTTAATTCGATTTTTCTAAAAATTTTATTGAATGTTTAAAACAATATTTTTTATAAGATAAAATTAGTTTGAAGCTAATATTTTAAATTTTTGAAAAGATAATTGAGTCGAAAATCTATTTTTACGATCTTTTAGTAATGCTTTTTTTAGGTTTTTATTTTTTGTTAAAAAACTGTTAATTCGATTTTCTCAAAATTTTATCGAATGTTCAGACCAATATTTCTTATAAGATAAAATTAGTTTGAAGCTAACATTTTTATTTTTTGTAAAGATATTTAAGTCGAAAATCAATTTTTACCAAATTTTAGTAATATTTTTTTTAGGTTTTAAAATTTTTGTAAAAACAATTCGATTTTTCTCAAAATGTTACTGAATGTTGACAACGATATTTTTTAAAAAAGCGAATGTCTCAAAGATATGAAAAGTTATTTCAGTCGAAAATCAATTTTTACTAACTTTTATACATTTTTTTAGGTTTAAAAATACTGTAAAAATACTGTCAATTCGATTTTTCTCAAAATTTTACCGAGTGTTGAAAACAATATTTCTTATAAAATAAAATAAGTTGGAAGCCATAATCCAAAATTTTTGAAAAGATATTTGAGTCGAAATTCAATTTTTACCTACTTTGAGTACCTAATGTTTTTTTTTTTTTTTTAGGTTTTAATTTTTTATAAAAAAACTATCAATTCGATTTTTCTCAAAATCTTACCTAATGTTAAAAACGTTGTTCTTCTTTGCAGAAAATTATTTTGGAAATAAAATCATTTTTTGTTTGTAAAATTTTCGAGGTGACAAATATTTTTTTTTTCAGTTTTTTTTTGATTTATAAAAAAAAACATTTGTTGGATTTTTTCCAACTAGTATACTAGTTTGGTATCACGTTACAATACATAATATACAATTTAATTCAAGTCTCTAGGTTATTGGTTCGTGGGATATTTAGGGTTAACCAACATTTTAACTTTTTTTTAAACTGCTATGATAAAAAAACCACCCACGCAATTTTCTTGAGAGCCCTTTCTGCATCTTTCTGCATTATTATCTGTACCTATTACAAAATTTATTTGAAGTCGATATCTCTTCTGGTTCTTGAGCTATGGGCGAAGAAAAAAACGTCGCGAACGTACAGACGTACGGACGTACGAACGTAGGTACACACGCACGCACGGACATCTTTCTAAAAATCTTTTATTTCGACTCTAGGGAACTTGAAACATCGAGAAATGTCAAAATTTTCAATTCGACAAATCGGCCACTAACAATAACTTCCTATGGGAAGTTAAAAATTACCATCTTGCCCTTGTCTTTGCGTTCAAAAAATGCAGTTGCTAATCGTACTAAATGAATTTCTGTAATTTACTTTCAAGGACGATTAATATAGTCTTAGATACGTACATAGAAGGAATATCTACCCTCACCTGTTATTTAATAATGACTAATTTCTCTTATCAAATATATGAATTGGAATATTTTGAGTTAAACTGCCTTTCCTTTGACACCAAAATCAAATAAATAACATATGAGGGTATATTTACTCCGCAGCCAAGTAACCTTCCAATAGGGCCAGAATTGTAAGAATTGTAGACAACCGTTGTTTTTTTTTGTCATCTTTGGGCCATGGACTTTCATCATATACCCGTTTTTTGTAAATAACAGATGAATGTAATAGAACTCAAAAATCCACTTTTATTTTGCATTATTTAGCGACTAGAGCGACAGATTATAGCTAGGCAAACCAAGCGCAAATATTGGTCATTATAAAAATAACGGAAGAGGGTAGATAATTCTAATACGTATCTCGTACAATAATCTTCAAAATGAAATCATCGTAAATACGAACATTCGAAAATCTCATAAAAACGTACATACATATGTACTTCTATAGTAACAATACATTTTTTTGTTTTTGAATTGATAGTTATATTAACCACAAAAAGTCAATTTATGATTGTATTTACAATTTCAAAAGAAATTGGTTTTATTATTCATTATTAAGATCTTCTTTCAAACCTGGTATAGTACTGTTAGAAAATATGAACATATAAATTAAATTCAATAGTACCCGTGGCGTGATGGTTAGTGCGTTGGAATGTCATGCTAAAGGTTTTGGGTTCAATCCCTGCCTGTGCAGTCTAAAGTATTTGTCACTGGTACTGCCTCTTGCGAGATAAATAGTTAAACAATTATATTAAGGTCAGCTTAATAACCGATTAATTTGCATCAAAAAAGTTTTCTTTTATTACAAACGTGAAGTTCTTGGAATCTTGAAAATAACTTTACACCTAATTCCTAATTGAATATCAGTTATGATTTGATGATATTCCTTCTTGAATTTGTTTTTACTTGAATTAATTTAGATATAACTAGTTTTTTAAATTCGAGCGACCACCATTTAATGGGTTCGTTCATTCTTGAGCAACACATCTAACTGTAAACATGGTCTAATTTTTAGAACTTAGCAATTTTAATTTTTATAACACCGCCTCACATTGTTGATATTTTTGTTAAATATAAAATTAAAATATTTGGCTCATACTTTTGAAAGTGTTTTGTAGCAATTGCAGTACCATTGAATATTCCTCACCATAATGCCTTCGTTTCTTATAATTTTGAAACTGCTTACGGCTTGCCTAAAGACCCGAAAGTATTTGTGCCAGGTACAATTGGATACGAAGGGGTAAGTTTAAATTAAATATACGTAGATGTTATATTGTGCGAATTGTTTTATATATTGTTTAACAGTTTGCTACAAAAGAAGATTTAAATAAAAACAATACAGGAGTAGAAGTTTTCCATGAGAACAGCCGAAAAGAGTCTAATTCAGCAAGAAGCGTTTTGCAAAATAAAAAATCAAAAATTGAATCAGGGGGCAAGCCATTGATCAAGAAACGGGCTATTTATCGGATGCTTCAGGATAAGTTGAAAATGCAAGTACATATGTACTACATATATACATCTGTATATGAAAAAATTGACTTCTTAAAGGAACCTTAGCTAAATAACATACATTTTTTTTTATTTCTAGGTCAGGCTTTAAAGGAGAGCCTTGTTTGCTTAAACTTATTTGCGAAGTTAATTCGTCTATGATTGGAAGAAATAATGGAGTCTTGGGAACAATTTTACACATTCTAATATCGTAAGTAAATTTATTAACGTTTACTTAATTACTAACTTAAGGTGGCTGTTGTGGTTTTAATTAAAATAATAATTGAAATGAAATATATGTACTTTGAGTATTTAATAATTCAGGTTTTATTTAATTTAGTTTCTTCTTGGATTATGCAAAGTGCCAAAAACTCTCGTCGATACGTGTCTTCTGACCAAAAACACTCTATTACCAAGACCGGAATCTTTCGTACGTTACACTCTCCAAAACCCGTTTGTTTACATTGTTGTATTTGTAATTTTGACAATTAGTCCATGAATAGATGTGAGCACAAACAAAAAAAAAACGATGCCGTGGGCTAGCGGCACTTTGCATAGCAAAAACAAAATGGAGGGGTTAATAAGTTTTTTTCAGGTTTTTCCTTTTACTTTTTTCGATGAAAAAGTCAGTTTTAAGCTTTAATTTTGCAGGTATTTTGTGGATAGTGAACCAATGTACCTTTTTGTCTTGAAAAAAGCATGTTCAACATCAGTTTATTATAATTAATTCACTAATTTACAGTAATCACTAGGAAATTCTTTAAATTTCATAATAATCCCCGGATTTTTGTATCAAAGATGCGTTCGAAGAACCATCAATTTAAGGGTGCGAGTGCAATTTTTGTATTGAATTCTAATAAATTTTCGTTAACGAACGGCCCAAATATTTTGTTTGCAAGTAATTAAAATCTGTATCAATTTAATTAATTCAAGTATATTTATAGTTTGTATATTTAAAAAAAAGAGTTATAATCGAAAAATATCTTATCCATAACATTCTTGATTGATGGAAGCATACATGTATTTGCTATCAAAAAAAAAACTATGCATCAAAGGAACACAAATGTTTTAAAAAAAGTAATCAGAACGATTATAGCGAACCTGTTGAATAAATGCAGAGCAAATAAAATGTAAATTTTGACATATATCACAAAATGAAAACGTCTTAAAATCGTTCTGAATTCATGCACAACTAATTCAATAGAACATGTAATCGTCATAAATGTTTATTGTTGACGTACAGAAGTTTTTTTTTAGTGAATTTCCACAGTTTAACGCAAAATATAATTTTCATTCATTCCTAAAAAATGTTTAGTTACCAAAGTTCAAGTTTACTCATTATTGTTTGAAAAGTATGTTTAGTAAAAATGCTGCTAATAATAAAAAAAAATTAATGAGTTTTACGTATATGTTTTTCGTAATATAATAAATACTAACATAGAAGAAAATATACATAAACAATAGTTTTCAGATATAAAGCAGAGGTTAGCGTAGAAAAATATTTTTGAGAAAGCCAATAATATTTTGGGTATGTTCATTAAAGAAATTTCCGCTTCAGCTAACCTTCATCAACTTTTTAGAAAAAAAATTAGCATTAATAGCAGCCAATTATTTCATAGCATAATTAAATTTTCAGATTGTAAAATGTCTAGAAATTTTCATACGCTACAAAATTCGTAATTTTATGCGTAAACATAGAAGATAACATTATTTAGTCAAGAAGTATGGATTTTGGCGCGTATATCGGTTTTTTTCTATTGGGTGTTCGGTTTCCCCATACTGGAATAAAAAAAAGTTACTTAAATCTATTTATTGCACTCATTTAGTTGGTATTGTGTGTAAACATATTGCCTTTTTATATTCCTTAAAGATGCTTTACACAAAGCAACTTATTTTTAAAACATGGTTCCCTCAAATTTTTATTCCAAAATCTAACTACAAACAAAATTCCAACTCTAACATAGTCCCTTAAAAAGAAATTTTCAGGAATATTTCTGCAACAAACAAAACTAAAATTTGGTCTTGCAACTACCGAACTGCTTAAATGATGAAAATACTAATCTAATTGAGGAATCTGAACTAGCTAAAGTTGGCAATGGAACTTCACAAGTATGCTTCTCGTAGCATTGTCTGTACAAAAAATACGGAGGCATCCGCCTATTGTTTCCACCTGAACTTCTAACGACGCCATGAAAATACTCTAAACAAACTACACCTGAAAAAATTGTCTGTTTTGTTGTTTTACAAAGTATTGAGTTACACTTTTATCCATTTGCAATAACTATACTTAACCGGTTACAGCGCATGTTGCGTTCGCAAATTATTTAAGTAAACAAAATAAATAATAATAAACTAATAAATCATTAAATAATATGTACATATTTGGTCAATTTTATTTTATTTAATATACATTTACAACATTTATTTGGATGGAAATTAAAAAGCTATACAAATCTTCCAATTTAAGACCATGTCAGCACTTCAGATTCTGTTGGTTAGGATTGTTTAGTTTTTGAACGAGGCCATGAAACATTCAAAATGAAGCATTTAGATTGGGCTGATTACTATAATGAAGCGTTTTGATGGGCCGAAACACTAAATGTGAGAATGAGTTTGGTTTTTTGCATCATTTCACGCACACTTTCTCACATTTAGTGCTTTCTAGCTTGTAGGCAAACCGAAATGTCAGTCTGAGATTCCGGTCTTGGTAATGGAGTGTTTTTGCTTCTGACAGACATAAATCTAGGTGTCACTTTGAAGTCTGCTGTCACTTGGTATTCAGGTCACAGGGTGACTCCAAGACACCACATTCCTCCCCTTTTAGTTTATTCCAAAACGTTTAGGCGCTTTTATCACTCGTCCATAACGGGTGACATTATCAGGAACTTGTTTTGCGGAGGTGGTGGGGGCTAAGATATCTTCATTTGATTTAACATTTTGTTCCTCTTGCTCTTGTGAATCAGGTGACGTTTTCTGTTGTTGTTGATGGTGGCAGGGATGAGTTTTCTAGGGTTAAGTCTTCTCGCTGACGCTCCTCAGTGTCATCACCTCTACGGAATCTCAAATGTATGGCTGTCGGTTAGGCGGCTTTGGTTGTTGGTTAGGCGGCGTTTGATTTGATCAATATGACGGCGACCGATTTTATTATCAGTTGATTTTACTATACATAGGAAACGGGACCAGTTACTTCGATAATTTCACCTTCCAGCCAGAGCGGTCCAATCGAATAATTCCGAAAATAAATAGTATCTCCAATCTTAAAACTTCTTACCTGACCAAAAGATGAATCTGGACTCACCGGATTTATCTGTCCATCATCCGGATGCATGGCATCTAATGCAGTACGAAGCCTTCGTCCCATCAGCAGCTCCGCTGGTGTTTTTCCTGTTGGTGTGTTAGGTGTCGTGTGTTGTTTAAACAGAACACGTTGCAGTTTGGTCTGCATGTCTCCCTCTGACATGGTCTTGAGAGATGTCTTTAAGTATTGAACCATACTTTCCGCTTGTCCATTACTGGATGGGTGGTATGGAGCCGTTTAATTGTACTTAATACCATTTACAGTATAAAACTGCTGCATTTTCAGCAGACACAAAAGCCGTACCATTATCTGAAATAATTCTTTTGGGTTGGGCATGTATAGCAAATACCTCACGCAATTTATTTTTCACTTCGGTCGATGACATATTGCGTACTATTTTTACTTCAAGCCACTTTGACATAGATTCAACTATGACCAAAAATGTATATCCCTGGAATGGTCCAGCAAAATCTATATGTAAGGTGTTCCATGGATCTTCTGGGGGCTTAATAAATTGTCGTGGTGCAGCTGGTGGATTTCCTTTATTTGTTTGGCATTGGTCACAGCGTTGGACTTCTAATTCTATTTGCTTATCAAGGTTAGGCCACCACACATAGCTACGGGAATAGGCCTTCATTAAATTGATTCCCGGATGATAACCATGAAGAAGTTTCAAAATTTGATTTTGATATGTGGGAGGTACAACTACTCTACTACCCCACAAAATACAGCCCTTATGAGTAGAGAGTTCCGTCTTTCTACGGATATACGGAATAAGTTCTTCTGAACTTTCAAAAATTGTTGGCCATCCATGTAAAATTAACCGTAACACTCTTGACATTACCGGATCCTTTGCAGTCTCTCTAGCTATTTCAGCCGCTGTCACTGGCGGATTACTACGCATCTCCAACATCAATATGTCAGCCGGACCATTTATTGGAGCGTCAACTGACGATGGTAATGCCAAACGACTCATACAATCAGCATTTGCATTCTTTGGCCCTGGTCTATACTCCAGCGGACAACAGCAGGCACCAACGTAACATTCGGGGTGAGATCATTAGTGGTATTTGTTTACGTCTATTAAAAATTCCCAACAACGGCTTGTGGTCAGTGGTAATAATTATTTCACGTCCAGCAACATATTGGTGGAAATGTTTCATTCCAAAAATAATAGCTAGTGCCTCTTTGTCAATATGAGCGTAGTTTCGCTCGTGGACTCCAAGAGTGCGAGAGGCAAATGCAAATGCAAATGGACGCTCTCTTCCATTTTCCGTATCACGGTGTGCCAGAACGGCGCCAATCCCATAAGGCGAAGCATCGCAAGAGAGAACCAACGGTTTAGAAACGTCATAATGTATTAAAATTGTATCTGAATCAAGCAAATTTTTTAGTTCGTTAAAAACACCTTGGTGTTCATCGGTCCATTTCCATTGCACATTTTTATCAAGCAATCGATGTAATTTTTCGGCAACAGATGATTTATGAGATAAAAATGAGTTATAAAAATTAGGTAAACCCAGAAAGGATTGCAACATCTCTTTATTTTCAGGAATAGGTGCCTGTTGAATCGCTCTCACTTTCTCTTTGTTAGGGGAAATTCCATCCCCACTAATATGGAAACCAACAAAGTCCAATTCGCGTTCAGCAAATAAACACTTATTTTTGTTTACTTTCACGTTGGCTTTAGCTAATTTTTCAAAAACTGCTTCTAAATTACATTTGTGGTCAGATTCGTCTTTTCCACAAACGATGATATCATCGAGATATGCTTTTACGCCCTTTATACCGACCAAAAGACTATCCATAAATTTTTGAAACAAACCTGGAGCGGCCAAAAGGTAATCTACGCACCTTATATAATCCCTTATGTGTATTAAGGGTCAACAACTCAGCCGAGGTGTCATCAACAACCAGTTGCTGGTAGGCCTGTTGTAAATCTAACTTTGTGAAAACTTTGCCGTCTGAGATTGCCGCCATGACCTCTGAGACAGTTGGTAGGGGGTAAGCATTGGTTTTTATCACCGCATTTACGGTGCTCCGGTAATAACCGCATATTCTCACAGAACCGTCAGACTTAGGCACAGGTACAATGGGTGTTGCCCAACGGGAAAACATGACAGGCTCCAAAATTTTTTGTTGAACGAGTTTTTCAATTTCTGTTTCAACTGCTGGCTTCCAGGTGATTGGACACTGACGATGCTTAAGGAAAATTGGATTTGATCCTGGCAATATTTCCAAAGAAACAGGTGGCCCTTTGTGAGCACCCAATTCTTCGCTGAAAACGTTTCGAAATTTACCCTCCAAATTCAAAGCATTCCCTGCCACCTCTAACGCGCAAACACCTTGAACAGAAATTCCCAAACTTGGAAACCAGTCTCTTCCCATCAAACACCGCCCACCACCTGCAACAACAACAGCTGGCAATTTATATTCTTTATTATTATATTTTATATTCACCAAAGATGATCCCAGAATGCGCAACTTCTCTTTGGACCAAGTTTGCAAAGTAATGAAATCGCAGTGTTCAGATAATTTTCTTAAGTCTTTAACAAAATCAGCAATTGATTCCCCACTCTTCTGAACACGTTGGTGGAACGTAAATCGCTGTACTATTTCATTTGGTTTAGGATGAAAATGACCATCCAACTTTTCTACGATTTCTTGGAACGACACATCTTTGGGGGACAAAGGTGTAAGTAAAGAACGGATAATCTCATATGTAGATTCCCCAACACATGATACAAATATTGCTCTCATTGATCCGTCGTTGAATATGCCATTGGCCCCAAAATAAAACTCCATTCGTTCTTTGTAATTATTCCAGGCCATTGATGGCTGAAATTGCTCCAGTTTGCCGAAAGTTTGTGACGACGTATGGTTGACATTCGACATCGCAGTTTCGTTCATTTTTCGCTCGTCACCAAAATATTGTGGTTTTAATTAAAATAATAATTGAAATGAAATATATGTACTTTGAGTATTTAATAATTCAGGTTTTATTTAATTTAGTTTCTTCTTGGATTATGCAAAGTGCCAAAAACTCTCGTCGACACGTGTCTTCTGACAGACATAAATCTAGGTGTCACTTTGAAGTCTGCTGTCACTTGGTATTCAGGTCACAGGGTGACTCCAAGACACCACAGTGGCGCTACAATCCGGGTGGACCTGGGCCTCAACCAACATGCCTCTCCAGCCAGCTCGGTCCCTAGCCAGCTGACCCCAGTTTCGCACGCCAAGTTGGTTGAGGTCCTCTCCCACCTGCGTGTGCCACCTGAGTCGCGGTCTTCATCTACTGCGCCATCCCTCGGCATTGGATTCGAAGACCTTCCGGGCTGGACCGTTGATGTCTATTCGCTCTACATGACCCAGCCATCTAAGTCGTTGGACTTTAATTCTTTTAACCATGTCAGTGTAGCTGTACAGCCCGTACAGTTCAATGTTAAATATTCTCCTCCACTCTCAATCTATGCAGACGGGTCCAAAAATCACCCGAAG
This sequence comes from Eupeodes latifasciatus, assembly GCA_920104205.1. Taxonomy (NCBI): domain Eukaryota; kingdom Metazoa; phylum Arthropoda; class Insecta; order Diptera; family Syrphidae; genus Eupeodes; species Eupeodes latifasciatus. The sequence goes on from OV049926.1 coordinate 114,508,575, forward strand.
AATTATTCTCTCGAAGAATCCTAAGACGATCTCATCCTTCTTTGAAAGGGTCCAGGCCTAAGCGCCATAAATAAGAATCGGAATGATGAGTGTCTTATAGATGTTGATTTTAGATGCTTGAGAGAGGACTTTACTACTCAATTGCCTTCTAAGTCGAAAGAAGTAGCGATTTGCAAGAGTTATTCTTCGTTTAATTTCAGCGCGCGCTGGTGTCGTTGTCTAAATTTATAGCGGTGCCTAGTTAGACAAAGTCCTCCACTAGCTCAAAGTTATAGCTATCCATAATGACGTTTTCTCCAAGACGTCGTCGTTCAATGTCTTTTTTTGATGACAGCATATACTTGTTCTTGCCCTCATTGACCACTAAACCCATCTTCTTCGCTTCCGTCGCAAAGCTCAAAACGCTCCACTGGAATCACGCTTTGATCTTCTAATTATGTCAATATCATCGGCGTATCGGAATAATTGGATTGAACTTTGAATTGTGCCTCTAGTGTTGACGGTTGTGTTTTGCACAATTCTTCCCAGAACGATGTTGAAGAAGTCGCATGACAGCGGATCGCCTTGTCTAAAACCTTTTTTGAAGTCAAAAGCATCGGTGAGATCTTGTCCGACCTTGATAAAGTAGCGTGCATTCTCCATCATCATTCTGCACAAACGGATGAGTTTGACAGGGATGCCAAAACTGTTTTTTTTTTTTCCAAGATCTGCCGTAATGTGAATATTTGGTCAATGGTAAACTTTCCTGGTCTGAAGCCACACTGTTAAGAACCAGGTTGTTGACGAACGGCTTCAAACGTTCACATAATACGGTAGAAAGGATTCTTATACGCCATTTTTGGAGACTGAGACCTCTGTAGCTGCCACAATTCAGACGTTTAAGAGATTTAATTTTGTTTTTTAGGGGGCTGGGTATCATTGGCAGATGACAAATGATACAAATTAATGAAATTACCAAATAAAAAGTTGGAGTTACTATTAATATTCCACAAGAACTCTTTTTTTTTTCCTTTTTTTATTAAAATATTGATTAAAAAAATTAAAATCATGAAAATTTGCAGTGTTAAACGGATGTAAATGTTTCTGTTAAAGATCAGTAGCTATGTAATCATTTTTAGTAATCTGTTTTGAATTCTATTCAATATACTCAAATGAGTTCTTAGATTTCCTGGAAAGATATGAGAATTTGAGTCTAGTTTTGAACGGGTGCTCTTTCTTCGATGCACCCTTGAATCAGCATCGAGCCAGTTTTAGTTTGTGTTACAATTTTTTGAAACAGTGTGTCACATAACAGCAACGATGCATTTCCAATCTTTTAAACATTTAATAAAATCAGTCGAATTTTTTTTAGAAAATGAAACCTCAAAAATTCATTGAGTCTATTATTGAAAGCTAAATCATCTAAGTAATGTATGCATTGTTTTACTTTTAAGAATTGTATTACTTTTTTAATTCAAAGCTTTCATGGCTTCTATTAGGAATCAAAACTCTTAAAAGGAACTGTATTGCTTTTTTTTAAATTACTATTACTTTTTAATTACTATCTATATGTACATGGCTTTTATATATGGCTATATAACAAGAGCTGATATAATTTAATATTATATTAGTAGAACCCGTGGCTTTATAAAGTGCTCTTTGCCTTTCAAAAAAGGAGTTTTAAACCCATTTGTTTGGCCAAACCGAAGTAGAAGCGATTCGCTAGGGTTTTTTTTCTTCGGATTTCCACTAAAGTGTTGTTCGTGGAATTAATACGAGTATTTGTTTCGAGGTAGATGAACTCCTTAACTACCTCGAAATTATTACTACCAAAAATGACGTTTTGGACAGATAGGGCTTTGTTTGTTGATAGCATATACTTTGTTTTGTCCTCATTCACTTCAAGACAAATGCGTTTCGCTTGTTCATCTATAGCTGCAAACGCTTCTTGAACAGCTCGCTTGGAGCGACCGATGATGTCGATGTCGGCCGCATAGGCAAGCAATTGTGAAGAACTGTTAAAGATAGTGCCTCCCAGGTTAACATCATCAATTCTTTCGGAATCCTGAGTTCAGACATCGCCAATAGAGGCTCTTAGTGGCTTATGCTATCATATGCGGCTTTAAAGTCGATAAGAAGTTGGTGGGCCTCGACTTGAAATTTGTTGGTCTTTTCCAGGATTTGGCTTAATGTGAATATTTGGTTTATCGTTGGTCTACTTAGCCTAAGACCACACTGGTACGTGCCAATCATAATTAAGACACTCACAAAGTAGGTTGGAAAGAATCTTATAGGTAACACTAAGCAAGGATATAAAAAAATAAATTGGGTGGCGCAACAGTCCGTTGAGAACTAGGGCCTAGTGACTTACAACTCTCAACCATTCCTGTGATCGAGTACTGTGCGAGGCAGGGATGGAGGGAACCTACAGTTTTAAGCCGAATCCGAACGGCTAATTTGAGAAATTTTTCATGACAAGAATTACTCTGGCATGACAGTCCAACGCACTAAACATCACGCCACGGGTACTACAAGGACATGCCTCTATAATTTTTGCAGGACATAGGATCGCCTTTTGTGTAAAACTCCTCCTTGTTAAACTCCTCAGCTTCATCAGTAGGGGCGTGTGTACATATTAGTCGGATGTTTTGAAAGATAGCTTTAATACGCAGATCACAGCCAGGTGATCGTTAAACGACTTGTACTCGATGACCTTCGATCTGAGCCAATTTCCCACGACGAATCCGCATCCTAACATGTGCATTCTTTGATGACAGCTGTAATAAATGTCACAATCTTTTATTTTCATCATTCCTGATCTTATCCATATTATCTCCTGGATCGCGGTAATATCTGTCATGTACCGCGAGGGATTGGATTCAAAAGTTTTGGAGTAAAAACTGGTGTATATAGTGTTCTTACATTCCAGGTGCATACTCGTAAATCGTAGTCCATTTTCATTCCGGGTCTGGTTGTCATTTTAAAGGGGTCGTTTTCAGAGGCTTTACGAGCCTCTCTCATAACATTTGTTTTTTTTTTCTTTTTTATTTACTTTGGCCGTGTCAACGCACTAACCTCCGATCCATAGTACCATGGGATTGGTGTTCAATTTTTGTTTCCTTGATCAAACACCCGCGCTTACAAGCTTAGCCAGTCATGACATAAGCCCAAGACCAGTATCCGTCGGTTAATAGCTTGTAGGCAATGTAAGCACTTGATGTGTAGTAAAAGATGCAGCACAAGGCCCTTTCTTCCTACCATTTCCAACCATCCTTGTCGATTCAGATATTGATTTCAAAAATATATAAAGAATTTACATTTAATAAACAAATTCACCCTACTTTTTGATCACAGTAATTAATCTATGCTTTTTTGCCTTGCTCCCTTAAAAAAATAATTTTGTTATTCAGTTAGTTTTACCTTTGAACAAACGGTACAAAAATCTTTACTTTTTCACATATACATATAACCTTTTGTATTAACTTAAGACTTTAAACATTTAACTATGTTCCTATGATTAATTAAATATTTTTAAATCGATAGTTTCAATAATAGAAACAAAAATTGCGTCTTTTTTTTCAGTCCAAGTTCATCAACAAACGAGAGTCTTCCTAAAAAATATTACAAAGCTGAATCAAATGGTGTAATCGGAGATTGTTTCAAATATGATAAAAACTGTCCTTTCAGTTTACTAGATATATTTTCTGTTCCAATAGAGAGCCTTTTAAAAAAACACCTTACATACATTTCAAAACTAAATTATATTGACTATTAAAAAATCATTGTCACACAAAAATTATTTTGTTTTATTGTAATATAGTTTCATAAAGTAACAAATTCAATTAGTAGTGTACAAATTAAAAATAACATTAAGCACGGGATCAGTTAACCTAAACAAGGAAATGAAAAATGAAAATTATCTCAATCTTGACTTCACATTAACTGCATTATAATACAAACAAAACTAAAAGTAACAAAAATAAACAAAGATTTGATTGACAAAATTGTTGTAAAGCGTTTTTTTTTATAGGTATAGAACTTTGAATTCTAATAAAACAAAGATGTTTTTTTTTTTTAATTTACATTAAATTTTTAAATTTACTTTAATCGAAAGACAATCTTTTGGCATTATTTATTTATTTATTTATTTATCTACGATATGAAAATATCAACAGATTTGAAAAAAAAAAAACTAGAACAAAGTAAAATAAATTATAAATATAATGTATGTACATATAGAAGCAGAAATAAATAATTAAGTTAAAAATCAACATATTTGAGAGAATTTTTTAAAGTTTCTCTGGACATGCAAAATATATCAACATCTTCATTGGCAATATTAAACAGATTGATACTACGACAAATAGGCTCCCGCTGACCATACAAGCTAGAGTGGCGCTCCGCATATAACAATTCTCTTGATCTTAATGATCTTGACGGTGCATAAACATTCATTAAAAAAAGTAAATTATCACATTTAATTGAAAAACATAAAATATCACGTATAAAAATAACACTAAAAACCTTCCTTCGCTTTTCAAGAGTTTCAAAACCCAACAACAAACATTTAGAAGTATAGTTTAAAGAGACATTAACAGGTAAAACAAAATTTCTCAAAGCAAATCTCAAAAAACATTTCTGCACTCTTTCAATTCTGTTAACGTTTTTTACTGTAGTAGGAAACCAAACAATGCTGCAATACTCAAGGACCGGTCGGACTAAGGAACAATAAAGAGACTTCACCGTATAAGGATCCTTAAAATCAGAGGAATTTCTTTTAATAAATCCTAAAAGGGAATTAGCTTTTGAAACTATGCAGTCAACATGGCGCTCAAAACAAAGTTTGGAATCAAAAACTACACCAAGATCTTTTATTTCAAATACCCTTAATAGTTTAATGTCATTCATTAAATAATCCGAAAAAATTGGATGCAAAATGCGATTATAAGTCATTACAGCACATTTGTCATAATTAAGCACAAGGTCATTAGTAATACACCAATCATGAAATCTATTAAGTTCATTTTGGAAGGAAAAACAATCGTTAATAGATTTTATTTATTTGAAAATTTTTATGTCATCAGCAAATATAAGAACATGACAATTACGAAAAACACTTACAAGATCATAAATGTACAATAAAAACAAAGAAGGACCCAAATGGCTTCCTTCTGGTACACCCGACAAAGCTAAGATTTCCTTAGAACGATAGTTGCCTATGTATGTAGACAATCTGTTTTCTTCCTAATAAATAAGATTCAAACCATTTTAAAACTGAGCCATCAAAACCATAAGCTTTAAGTTTTGCCAACAAAATATTAAAGTTAGTTCTGCTAAACGCTTTTACAAAATCTGTGTAGCACACATCAACCTGTGCACCGGATTTCATAACAGATGAACAAAAATGGGTAAACTCAACTAAATTTGTGCACGTTGATCGACCTTTATAAAGCCCGTGTTGAAATTTAGAAATAGAATTACCAATTATGTAAACAATTTTTTGGTGCATAAGTTTGTCCAAAAGTTTGGGCACTACTGGCATATGGCAAATAGGCCTATAATTAATTACTAAATCCTTCATTCCAGATTTGAATAGAGGAATTATACATGAAGTCTTCCATTCATCTAAATAAGTTCCTGTTGAAAGGGATTTATTAAAAATTATTTGTAAAGGCAGACTTAAGACGGAAGCGCATGATTTTAAAACAATTGGGTAAATCCCAAGCAAATCTGGAAAAATTGTAGGCTTAAGCTCTTTAAGCGCAGTAAAACCTTCATCAAATTCAACAAACATGGAACAACAATCTGTTATGGGTGCTAAATTACATGGAAAACTTGAAAACGAGTTAGACGAACTATAAATTTTTTGAAAATGACTAGCAAACATTTCAACTATTTCATTTCAATTTGTTGATGAAACTCCATTATATTGCATGCAATCAGGAAAACCAACACTGTTTCGCTTATCATTTACAAATCTCCAAAAGGCCTTAGGATTACGTTTTAAATTTTGTTCAATTGACTGGCAATAGGAACTATACAAAAATTTAGATAAAAACAGAAATTCTTTTCTAAGTCGACAGAAAAATTCATAGTCCGAGAGCAAATTAGAAGTTTTAAATTTTTTATGAGCTCTTGTTTTCGCATTTTTGAGTTTTAATAAACGTGCATTATACCAAGGTGGATGATTATTTACTCTTTTTAATATTTTAGGCACATATAGATTTAAACCTTCAAAATAAATATCCAAGGAGATGTTGAAACATTCACTTAATGTCTTGTATTTCAGTTTACATTCCCAATTAATAGAATCAAAAAAGCGATTTAATGAAGATAAGTTATTACAATTAAATTTAAAGATAAAACTTTCATTATCATTAAAATTAGAAAGATTATTAAAAATAAAGTTTTCAAAACTTATTTGCATAGCCTTGTGATGAACAGAGTTTGATAATAAAGGGGAACATTCAAATAATTTAGATTTTAAATCTTCATTAACAAACAAAAGGTCCAAAAGTCTATTTAATGAATTATAAATACAATTTATTTGCTTAAAGCCGAGAGAAAATAAACTATCAATTACAATTATTTCAGACTCAGAATTTATTCGACTAGGTAACATTTTATCATCATTTAATTTACGTTCCCAATAAATATCACCTAAATTAAAGTCACCAAGAACACATACATTTAAATCATTATATTGGGAAAGAATAGATTCAATATTAAAGATATGCTTGTTGAAGACAGTCGCAGATGATTGAGGTGGAATGTAGCTTAAAAAAAGTAGCAGGTCTTTTGATGCAGCCACATGTATCCTGATACAGAGTTGTTCGATGTTGACAACATTTTCTTCCAACACAACATCCAAGTTAAAAGCATAAGCCCGAATTGGACGGCGAACAGCCACAAGTATACCCCCTCCACGACTTTTAGAGATGTCAAACCGATCAAGAGGAAAGATTGAAAATATGTTGACATCAAATATTTCGCTTGTATTGATGTGAGCATGAAGCCAAGTTTCAACAAAAACAAATACATCATATTCATTATTTGAATCAATTGCGAAAAAGAGTTCTCTTAGTTTCGAAGAGAACCCCCCCATGTTTTGATAATAAATGCAGAGATAATTATTTTTATTGATGACAGCGGCGGCAGCGGCGGTGGTAGATGTAGGCTGATAAGAAGAACATGCAGTTTTATTTGAGTCTATGTTAGAAAGTCTCTCCGAGTCGCAAATAAGTTTTTTGTGTGGCGACGGAATTCTCTCACATAAATCTGTTTTGGCCAATTACTAGCAGTAAGAACTTCATTGGCAAAATCTTCTGGCACTCCAATTTTAAAAGTTATGTATTCCAGAGATGCAGGGTCAATTTCTTTTTTAATAAGCTTAAGGCACTTAACATCAGGTTTATTTATTTTAAGTTTGTTTGAGACATAATCTGTTACAGATTCACATGATGTGGAATTTGAGAATTTAGACACATGAAACCATTTAAGTTGAGGGAGAGAGATAACATTCATATTGCTCTCCATCTCATCAATCCCAACAACACAATTTTTCTGCTGTTTATTATGTAAGTCTCTCTTATTTTCAATTAGATTTTGCATATCACTAGTTTTGCTTGGGCAAGAGTTTACATGTTTTGATGCACAATTTCTTGAAGAACCACTTTCCGTAATATCAGATGCCGAATTATCGTTTAGGTGTATATTTAATGTACAAGGCGACTTGGCATGCATCGGCAAAGGTGGGACTATAATGGTTTTATCACTTTCTATTACTACAGGTAAGGAAGGAACAGGGGAACTCTTTTGATTAAGAGATAACTCTTCAAGTTTTAGTTTAAGAGAGTCAACAACAGAAAAAGCGCACCAAATTGAATAAACATCACGAAGTGAAAGTTTAGCACAATCAGAGCAATGGAATTGAATTTTCGAGTTAGGTTTTAATAGATCTTTATAAGTATCTTCGAAAATCTCAGCACACAACTTATGATATGCATTTCCACACATTAAACCGCACTTTACACCTTCATCTTTTAAAATATTAGAGCATCCAAAGCATCTAAGACTCGGTTTTAAGTTAGCCATTCTGAAAACACAACCTCGCTCTTCAACAACTCTTCGACTCTATTATTATAATCTATAATATTATAATTTAAATATGATCAAAATCTTAAATAAATTATTTATTCTTGATTCTAAAACAAAAGAGTTGAACTCCAAACTTTAACTTTAGAAATCATTATAAACACAAATTTGAAAAATCTGAAACTAATTTTAACTTAGTTTAAATATAGAAAAACAATTGCTTGTAGATATTTTATATATTTCAAAAAAGGTATAGGTATGTACATCAAAGTTACCAAGATTATAAAATATCTACTGATCCGGAATATTCTTTTCTATTAAGAAAGTGGTGTCTAGAAAAATCGTTGCAAATCGGCCAAAAATAAAGCTACTTTTTAGAAAAATTCATATTGAAATAATAATTGATATTTAATTTTAAATATGTTGTAATCCAATTTTTGTTATGTTTCAACAATTTGCATACTGACCAGAAGATCCAAAACTTTACTGGAGTATCCTTTTTAGGTAAGAAGAATATTTGCCCGTGATATCTTTGTATAGGAGGATATCCTGTCAGGCCTAATATATGTATGTACATTTTTTGATACATATGTAAATAAAGTTTTTTTCACAATATATTTAAAATTTAATTCATATTATTATTACAATATGATTTTACAGATCAAAAACGAATTAGTACAAGAAATCTTCCTTTATTTTATTGTATAGCTACAAAAATATTATTTTTTTAATAAAAAAAATTAATTGAAATTATACACCAAAAATAAAAACCAACAAATTATGTTGCTTTAGCTATGGCCACCACTTTTAAATAAGAAAAGTATGTAGATGTGCATATTACCCCCTAAAGTACCGTTTTTTTTATAAATCTTTATTGTTTATTAAAATAATAATAAATAAGTACAATTTTGTATTATAAATTATAAAAAAATACATTTAGAGATTGCAAAGTTCACTAAATTAAATATTATATGAAAATTTAGTCAATGAACAATTAAATATAGAAATTAAAAAAATAAGTAAAAAGAAAAGTTTAAATAATTAAAAAAATAAACAATGGAATTATGATTATTATAATTCTTAAATTATAAATTCTTTAAATATGAAAGAAATATTCAAAATTTGACTGTTTTACATATTTTTTACTCTTTTAAAAATTATGGTTAAACAAAAAAATGGAAGATCTTCAATACCGGGCTTTTGGTATAGCTAAAACAAAAAAGTGAAAACTATTTTAAATTTTAGGGGCTTTTAATACTCACGACAAATTCAAATATGTACATACATACATCTGTAACTATTCGCTTCAGAAATAAATCGAACCTTACTCTCCATTGAGGACACTGACAAATTCGTCATACGAAAGATAACTTTTATTGAAATAAAGTCTGCGAAATTCTTGCAAAATTTTTAGAATGGAAGCTCCAACATTCAAGAAAGAGTCATGGAGGCGAAGGGAAGGACCTCTTGTTTGTGGCAGACAAGAAATCTGACCTTCTGCTGAGAGAAAGAAAAGACGTGTTGAGGTATGGTCTCGGAACAGTAAAGGTTAAGAGGCATGAAGGCAAAGGGGAGTCAAAAGCTGCAAGTGGTGCAAATAAACCTGCACCACGCTAAAGCAGCAACGTACGACCTTACGCTCTACATGTCTCACGAGAACGTGGATGTGGCCTTGATCCAGGAACCATGGTTAGGCAAAAACCGAATCCGTGGGTTGAGGTCAAAACACTACAACCTTTTTCCATTCCACGTCAGATGAAGGTAATATTAGAAGTTGTATCCTAGTGAAAAAATCAATTAACGCTTTTTTCCTATCTAGGTACAGCAACAAGGACAACACGGCAATCAGCGTCGAATCGAATGAAGGAAACTTCATTCTAGCGTCGACGTACATGCCGTACGAGGAGGAGAGCCCACCATCAAAAACAGTCCGCGATCTGGTGGTCCATGCCACAACAAGCGGTACACCTATGGTGTTGGGAGGTGATGCCAACGCTCACCACACTCAATGGGGCTCTAAGGACATCAATAAAAGAGGTGAGTCAATTTTTGAATATATTCTCTGTTCTAATTTATCGATATGTAATAGGGGCAATCACCCTACCTTTCGAAACAAAAACAGGGAGGAAATCATAGATTTGACCCTTATTAGCAATAATAGTAAAATTTCAGTTGAAGACTGGAGAGTCTCACCTAAAGAATCTTTTTCGGATCACTTTAGGATACTCTTCTCTATAGACAGGAACTTTACTGAAAAGAAACCTTACAGGAACCCAACTAGAATGAATTGGACAGAGTACGAAAAATGGATGGAAGACTGTATTGATCCACCAGAGGACAATACAAGTCTAAGCACTTCAACCATTGACACTGTTGTCCAAAACTTGTCTAGCAAAATGAGAATGTCTTTTGAAAAACACTGCCCTTTATCTCGTTCCAATAACTCCACTAACCCACCCTTTTTTTTTTTTTTTTTTTATAATAAGCACACACTCAAGGGGATATTACTACCCTTATTATGCAGATGCACAGTGTGAGCACTAGGAAGAGGAGAGAGGGTTTAAAAGGAGATGTCGGTGCACATCATTGATGCAAGTTCCATCCATGGATAATGGCAATGGGGGTATATCTCGCTTTAACGATACAAGACAGCATTGCGTTTTAGAAGCATTAAATTCCACGCGGTTTTTTAATCCCCATTGAACAATGCTGTTTAGGTCGGAGTTTAATGAGCATATCATATTTTGTCGTTGCAGTTCCACATCCGAAGAAGAGGGATGTGAGTCTAAAAACGAATATGAAAAGCTAAGAGTACTATGGTGGAATGGTGCATTAAAGAAACGTAGAACAGAAGTTAGAAAACTTTTCAATAAAGCTACACTGAGTAAATTAGAAGAGGACTTGAAGTCTTATAGAGCCGCACTTAACACTTACACCAAAGAGTTAAGGAAGGCCAAAAAGGATTCGTGGGCTAAACATTGTGAATCCATTGAAAAAACAAGCGAGGCGGCAAGGCTCCGTAGAACCCTGGCCATTAATCCCACGATCCCGGGGTACATAAAACACCCTGATGGATCATGGTCGAACTCGAGCCTAGAAACGCTTGAACTCTTCATGGAAACTCATTTCCCCGGTTCTAAAAACCCAGAAAGTTCTGATTGCTTGCAATCGAACACGCTGGATTTTACTCACACGGAATCAAATTTAGAACTAAATCAGATTATTACTGAGCAAAAGATTATCTGGGCAATAAACTCGTTCAAACCCTACAAATCAGCGGGACCAGACGAGATTTTCCCAGCTCTTCTTCAAAATGCTCTCAAAGTAATAACTCCGTGGCTTAGGGTAATCTTCATAAGTTGTATTAAACTTAGATACGTCCCTAATAGCTGGAAAAAGGTCAAGGTAGTCTTTATCCCAAAAGCAGGGAAACCGACTCACTCGACCGCTCAGGATTATAGACCAATAAGTCTCTCTTCGTTTCTCCTTAAGACACTGGAGAGGATAATTGATCTACATGTTAGAGAACTTCTCAACGAAAACAACTTGTGCAGCTACCAACACGCTTACCTTAAAGGTAAATCAGTGGAGACTGCTCTGCATGAAGTAGTTTCACATATTGAGAAAAGTCTTGAACACAAAGAATATACACTGGCAGCATTTCTTGATATCGAGGGTGCGTTTAATAACGTTAAAACGGAATCGATCAAGACTGCCTTAGTTGAAGTTGGAGTTGAATCTGTCATTGTCGATTGGATTTTCACCATGTTAAATGGCAGAATTATCAACTCTCAAATAGGAGTTAGCACTATCGAGAAAACAGTTACTAGAGGCACACCACAGGGAGGAGTCATCTCACCCCTACTCTGGATCCTCGTAGTTAACAAAATTCTCACAAAGTTCAAAAATCAGGGCATTAAAATAGTAGCATATGCAGATGACATAGTGGTTTTGGTATCAGGCAAGTTTCTTACCATCATCGAAAACATTATGGAAAATGCATTAAAGGATTTATCTTCTTGGGCAACTAAGAACGGTCTCGGGGTCAACCCCACCAAGACAGAGCTAGTCTTGTTCACGAAGAAACGGAAACTGGAGGGCTTCAACCCTCCCAAACTAAATGGTATTCCTCTAAAACTTTCTAAGGAAGCTAAATTTCTAGGAGTAATCCTTGACTCCAAGCTTACATGGAAGCGTAATACGGAGGAAAGAATGAAAAAAGCATTATGTGCATTCTACACATGCAAAAAGACCTTCGGTGTACGTTGGGGTATGCGACCGCAAGTCATCCAATTGATGTACACAGCGATTGTCAGACCCATTCTTACCTATGGCTCTATTGTATGGTGGAAGGCGGTGGAAAAATCAAGCTATCTCAAGAACCTGAATAAGGTACAGAGACTAGCTTGTATAGGAATAACAGGGGCTCAAAGATCCACACCACAAGCTGGATTGGAAATGATCTTGGACCTCCCGGCTCTGGATGAGTTCATAAGGTGCACGGCAGCCAAAACTGCAATTCGTTTAAGAGAATTGTGTTTTTGGAGGCAGAGCACTTATGGCCACGGGTCAATCTTACAAAGTTATGACACGATTCCAGGACTGAGGGAGACCACCGATTATATCCCCCCTTTACTAGATTTCGACAGGAAGTTTTCTATTTTCATACCAGACAGACAGGGTTGGGATCCTAATTCACTTATAAGTAAACAGGGTATCCCTTTCTACACTGACGGTTCAAAAATGGAATCAGGAACAGGTGCTGGAGTGTTTTGCCAATCTCTAAACATCAGAGCGTCATATACACTCCCGGCTGACTGTAGTGTCTTTCAGGCCGAGATCTTTGCCATTGGAAAAGCAGCTGAACTGGCACATCAAGAAAATCTAAGCTCTTCGGAGATTACTTTTTTCGTGGACAGCCAGGCTGCTATCAAAGCCTTAGCCAGTGAGACCATAAGATCAAAGGCAGTTTTAAACTGTAAGAAAGAATTAAACAAAATCTGCCACACTAACCAGGTAAAGCTCTGCTGGGTTCCCGGACATAGCAATATAGAAGGGAATGATATAGTAGATGAACTAGCCAGGAAAGGGTCAGAAGCAGACACCAGTATTAGCGACCATTCAGTCAGGGGACCACTCGTCCCGATTGGGGTACTCAAGAGGAAGATAGACCTTAAACTAAAAGAGAAAATCAATATCTCCTGGAAATCCAGGGACGATTGTGTAATCTCTAGAAGTTTATGGCCTAACACAAATGAAAAGGAAACTCGGTATATTCTATCGCTGAGTAAAAAGAACATTAAAATCCTGATAGGTGTACTAACAGGTCATTGCGCCATTGGCACAATGGCTAACAGAATAGGGGCATTTGCACCCGATTTTTGTAGGAGCTGTCAGGATGAGGAAGAAATGGAAACCATTAAACACCTGCTCTGCGACTGTCCGAACCTCCAAACCAGCCGACTCCGTCATTTCGGAAACAGGTTTGTTGGAGAACTGGATGATCTACCACAGGTCTCAATGGCAAGCATGAGGAAATTTATAGATAGCACAGGCTGGTTCGTCAACGAGCCAGTCTACGCTAATCGACAGAATTGAGGAACATCGTTGCTAAAATTTTTACTTTTACAGGGGATCACAATGGACCAGTAGGCCCCCGTGTACGCAACAGCTTCATGCTGTGCACACCCCTTGCAACCTAACCTAACCTATCATTATTTTATTTTGCATTAATAATTTTTAGGTTCCATAAGTCGCAAAACACCTAGAACACATTTATTTAAAACTGGGGCCTGATTATGAGGTTCGCGGCGACCTTTCGACCTTTCAAATTCGACTCGCGTCGTATTTTCTTGTTAACGAATTCGCGGCGAAGCGAAAATAGTTCTTCCTATATTCCAGTGATTTGACATTTTTGGTTTGAGTTTTTCTTCCTATATTTCAGTGATTTAACAGCTTTCCACGAATTTTGTTTTGTTTTAATTGAATTTGTGAAATTTGCGGTGATTTATTCAAAATTTTATATTGTATTGTGGATAAATTATAAGAAAATTAAAATAAAGCTAACTCACATTTTACATAATCAGGGCCAGGCCTCTGAAGTGTCACCGGGTTGTCAGCAAACCGTTACTGTTGAAAGATTATAAATATTAAAACATTTTTTAGCTTCAGCTATGCTCTCTAAGACTTTCGACCAAAAATATCTAACAATATCACTCAGAACGATAACGCTTAAATTCTAAGCTTAGCCATTTATGAGGTTTCGGAGTTTATACTTACACATAAAAACGTAGATTTCTATAAATATATAGATTAAATAAATGTTACGTTTCTATATAAAGTAAAAAAGCTTAATCTTTATTACATTAAATATCAATTACATTGTTTAGTATAATATTATGATTTTCGGAAATGTCACACTGACAATATAAATATGTAAATAAGGTGTAAAAATAGTATTCAGAGAAAATAGACGAATACATGATATTACTTCAAGTAAATTCTATTGATATAGTTTGGCTTTCTTCGAAAAACATTACTATTCTACGTTAAAATGTTGATTCGGAATTTTCTTTTGTTTAAATACAGTGTGATTTTATTGATTTATTCCAGTTTGCTTTTTTGATGTAAAGTAGAAAATATTATGAAATATTTTGTTTGGTGTTACTTAATATGCGTTGTAGGAGGTAGAATATATTGATTTTAAAAATCTTGCCACTAGTTCTTCTGTGAATCTGTTTTCATTTCCTTTTCGTCTTTAATCATAATATTTTCTTTTTTTGTATATAAAATAGTTAGTAAGAACTTGTTGGTTATTTTATTATAAAAAATACATTGTTTAATTTTGTTGCTTTTTATTTCGATACATATTTTTCTTTCATATAAAATTTATAAAAATCATTTTTTCTCTGTTAAGTTAATTTTTATGTTTCGATTACAAAATAAAAATAGTAAACTAAATTTTTGTTTTTTTAAATATTTTTTAATACAAGGAATATTCAATTGGAATATATGTTTAAAGATAATATTTCATACCACGCATGAAAATGCGTAATTTTTCTTTTCCATTGGACAAAAAGCACTAATACTATTTTGTATATAATTTTTTGTGGCTAAAATTCTAGTTTGAATACCAATACGAAATAATAAATACAAGACTTTCGACATGAGAAATACAAAGAGAGCTTTAGAATGGAATTGAAGGAAGATTCCAGTTTATGCCTTCTTTTCTTCTTCGATGACCTCTTTGGTTGGCAGAGGATTCTTTTCGCAAGTCTCTGTGTGCTTCAACTTAGCGGGGTCAAAGTTCTCAATTCCAGAGATGAAGTTGTTCTTCTCTTTCTCAAGCTCAATTGCTGCAAAATAAGAAAAATGTTATAAGACAATGTAATATTATTATTTTTAATATGACCTCTTTCTAATCAAGCAATCTTTAATTGATTCATTTAATCTTCTGATGTCAATCATTAAATTAGGAATTCTGAGATGATATAACAAACTTCTTTGTATACGTAGTTTCTAGACATTCACTTTGCAATTTTTGTTATTCATCAATATAAAGAGTTATCTCTATTTTATACAGTATTACAAACTTGTGTTAGTAGTTAATATAATAAAAAAATGTAAGGATAAGGACGTAGACTTAGCCAGAAGGGTAAAAGTCCAACGACTAAGATGGCTGGGTCACGTAGAGCGCATGGAAACCAATGCTCCCGAAAAGTCTTCGAATCCACACCCACAGGACAGCGCAGTAGATGAAGACTGCAAATTAGGTGGCGCGCACAAGTGGAAAATGACCTCACCCAACTTGGAGTGCGAAACTGGAGGCATCTAGCTAGGGACCGAGCTAGATGGAGAAATGTGTTGGTTGAGGCCCTAGTTCACACAGGACTGTAGTGCCACCTTAAGTGAGTAAGGGCAATTTTCTCATTCGTATTAAAAAATGAAAAAGAAAAAACACAGCAACTGCTGATTAAAATTTAATGAGGGTTCAAGACCCATTGAAAAGATTTTCAACGGAACCAAGTTCGATTATTTGTTTAAGCTTCAGTTTTTCTATATGAAACCTCATAACTTTGCATACCTGTTTTATCGGGAAGTGGGTTCTTCTCTTGTGTTTCGGCATGCTTCAACTTAGTTGGATCAAACGCAGCAATACCAGCAAACAAGCTTTGTTGAGTTTTTTCAGCCTGGACATCTAAAACAAAAATTGTGATTAGTTGTTAACAAAAAAAAAGAAGAAATTAAAAGCTTAGCAAATAAGGAAACAAGAACAACAAAATACTTGAGCAAAAATTGAATATTAGCTAATTTGCAAATATGTAGTATACAACATCACAATGTATAAAACTCAAACAAAATATTGGCACCACAAATTTCCTAGAGATGTGCTCACTTATTCTTAGACACTTTATAAAAAAAAATCTAACGTGTACCCAACTTATTTTTAAAGAGGTTTACAAGCAAGATTGGCACATTCAAAATTTGACGGTTTAATTGACAAGCTTGCACTCTAATTTACACACAAATATAGTGTAGAAACATTGGTCGCATTCACAAAGCTAGTGGCTACGTAGTCAAGGGATTCTGATTGGCTAAATATAACTACAAAAGTAGTTGAAATTTCCCCTCCGACGCGACGTAGTGTAAAATTTTCGGCTACAAAGTTAGTGCAAACGGGTTTTGACGTTTCACAATCAACTGCTCGGTAAGGACACAAGAATTCAAAATGAAATTAATCATTTAGTATTTAAATACAAATAAAAATCACTCATATTATATCTTATATTCGGTTTTATTTGAATTTAAAAACAAAACAAACTACGAGTATTTAAAGTACTGAAAACACAAATGTTTCCTGTATTATATATTTGCATTTGTCATTGATATGACAGTTTCGGATTGACTAGCTTTGTAGTGGTTTTGCATTCACAAATCTAGTTAAAATTCGACTACGTAGTCACTAGCTTTATGAATGCGCCCATTAATTAATTAATTAATTAGGTATCGCAACAGTCCGTAGAGAACCAGGGCCTAGTGACTTACAACTCTCAACCATTCCTTTGTGCGAGTAATTGCAGGGATGGAGGGGACCTACAGTTTTGTGCGGAATCCGAACGGCTAATTTGAGAAAGCACTTTTTTTCATGACAAGCATTACTCTTGGAGAATTTGTCAATTTCTCGCAAGAGGCAGTACCCGTGAAAACTTTTTTTTTTTTAATTAAGGTGGCACAGGCAGGGAATGAACCCAAGACCTCTTGCATGACAGTGCAACGCACTAACCATCATGCCACGGGTACTACGAATGCGCCCATTAACGAACTGTAAAGACTTAGAGATGCGAAATTTGATGAGTATCCATATGTATCAGTTAAGTTGATAACTTTTCCCTAATCAACTGTTCTGTATACATTTGCAGGACACTAATTTCCAGCAAAAGCAATAAGGGTATTGATATTTAGTTTTGTTTAGCATTTTAAATGGATTGAATGTTTTGTATTAGTTTGATTGCGTGATTATGTATATCTTTGCAATTAAATTTAAATTTATAAACACGCCGTTCAAATAATCAACACACACTTTTTTATCAAACCTTCGGCTGTGGGAAGAGATAATTTAACAACGGTTTCAGTGTGTTTTAAACCACTAGCTGCGAAACCCTCCACATCTTGCAGTAAGGATATATGTTGTTTTTCTTGTTTAATTTCTACAAATATAGTTTGTGTTACAATAAGAGCTAATATTAAAACAATTCAATTTCAAAAATGTGAGTTTTGAGTTCCACTAGAACACTTTTTTTAAATCCCCGCGTCTATTATAATTCTAATAATTGTTTATCTGTGTTAAATAATTAAATTAAATATTACTATTATCTGGCGTTTTTACCTTCTGCACTTGGAAGAATTACTTTTTCCTGAGTATTGGCATTCTTTAGATGATCGGTATTGAAACCTTCGAGTTGACTTTTAAGGTCGGTGGCGACTTTTGGGAGATCTTTAAGAGCTGGTGCAGACATATTTTGTATTCTGAAAAAAAAAAAAATAATAAAATTAATTTCTAGAACAAATCTTAACAATCTCAAAGAAAATATAAGAAATATTTTGTGTACTAGTTCATAAAATACACCTCAGTCTATTATTATATTTAGAAAGAAGGGCTTTAATTGAGGATTTTACTACTTTCAAACTTAAAAACATATTCATTAATTTACAAATAAAAATATTTTTAAAAAATTGTCATTTAATCTTCACTATTATGTTAACAAAAACTTTAAAGCGGTCACTATTGACTGTAACTTTCCGGCTAACATAAATGCGCACAATTTGGAAGCATTGTTCAGGTCTCTATTCATGTTGAAATGCCAAATCAAACCAAAAATAATTCATTTTACGGCTGCCTTTTAAAAAGGCCTCTAAAAAACACACATTACATACTAACAATTTGTTTAACCAGACTACAGTGTTTTTTTTTGACAACATCTTTCGTATGGGTATTATTATTTTGATCGAGTATTAATCATCATTAAAACAAAATAAATGGAAAATGTCTTTTACCTTCAACAAATTCACTACATTTGGTTGAAATTGCTTATAAAGCAAAATTAAAACTTATAACGACAATCTTAACAGTCTACACTCAATTAATGACTTTGACTTGCTTCATTAATAATGTAGTTAACATTTTAGGTATTGCCTATATTTGTTATTTTGCTTTTACCACAGATAAGAAACTATACAGACGTCTCATCCCCATAGAAGAAAATGTCCCATATTTTTTTCACTACTCCTTGGCTATCAACCGACAAAAAGCTTTTTGTCGGTTGATCGTCAAGCACAAAAAGCTGTTTTTGATTTCACATATTGGCTTGCCAGTATGCCTGTTCAAAGCTATGTGTCTAACTAGATGTCTCCAGTTTCGCGCTCCAAGTTGGGTGAGGTCACTTTCCACTTGTGCTCGCCACCTGATCCGCGGCCTTCCTCTACCGCGCTGTCCTGTGGGTGTGGATTCGAAGACTTTCCGGTTTCCATTGGTTTCCATGCGCTCTACGTGACCCAGCCATCTTAGTCGTTGGACTTTTACCCTTCTGGCTAAGTCTACGTCGCTGTACAGCCCATACAGCTCGTCGTTCCATCTTCTCCTCCACTCCCCTTCGATGCATACGGAACCGTAGATCACACGAAGAACCTTTCTCTCGAAACGACCCAAGGTGCTTTCATCCGGTTTGGTCATAGTCCATGCTTCTGCACCGTATAGCAGGACGGGGATGATAAGGGTCTTATATAGCAACACTGGTCTTTCGAGAGGATTTTTCCACTCAATTGCTTTCTTAGCCCAAAGAAACAGCGGTTAGCAAGTTATTCTTCGTTTGATCTCAGCGCTGGTGTTGTTTTCTGCGTTTACAGCGGAGCCTAGGTAGACGAAGTCCTTCACTTAAAGTTACGTCTGTCGATGGTGACGTTTTGACCAAGGTGTTGTAGGTCCTTTCTTGACGACAGCATGTACTTTGTTTTGCCCTCATTACCCGTTAAACCCATTTTTGCCGCCTCTACCTCAATACTCACAAAAGCCCCATTGACATCACGCTGAGTTCTTCCGATTATGTCAACGTCATCAGCATATGCTAGTAATTGGACAGACTTTTGAAAGATAGTGCCTCTAGTGTTGACGTGTGAGCTCTGCACTATTCTCTCAAGTACGATGTTAAAAAAAATCACATGACAGCGTATCACCTTGTCTAAAACCTTTTTTGACATCGAAAAATAAATATAATCAATATTTTTGTCTTTAATTATAACAAATTACTAAGTATCAGGTTGAATAATTTGTTGATGGTAAATTATTCTTTTTGGCAAACTAATTATTGAACTTAATTCAACAATTAAAATTATCGTACATACAAACATAACATGTAAATGTAAACAAAGGGGTGAAATACAAAAATTAATGGTTAATTATTTTACCGAAAATTTATTTTAAATACATTTTCCTTTAAATTGTTTTGCTGCATGTATAGTTGTAAAAGGCCCACCTTGATTTTTTTTTAAATAAACAAATAAGCAATTGAAAATTCCTGAGAAAAAAACATCCTAAGCAAATACAATATCGCTTGGAAGCGAATAATTCAGACATATAGACATTCACTTAAACATCGTACATAAAAGTGCATTAACACTGGAATACACGCGCCCTATTTTTGTACACCAATACACGCGTGGCCTACTATGGTAGACCATTTAATAATTTTAATAATTTTTTATTTTAAAAACATATAAATGAAATAAATATTTTTACGTACTATTCAATTAGCCTTAAACACTTAATAACCATAATTTATGAATTTTGGGTTGGAGTGTCAAGTAAAAAAAATATTTCAATTCTAATACTATTAAAAAACTGTTAAGTTATGAAGAAAACTGTAACTGTGGTCTACTATAGTAGGCCACGCGTGCACTCCAGTGTTAATTCAATCTTCAATATTTATTTAACGGTTCTTCTGTGAATCATTTAATTCAAAAAAAAAAAAAAACTTAGATACAAAATTTAGATAAAATACATTCACAAATATTAATCATTTGGAAACTTTATGACAACATAGCAAATATTTAATATGTTCTGCATAAATCATTCAGAGTATGGCATGACATTCGAACTTAATAATAATCAAAGAAAGCACTCATAGCTTCTTTTAGCTAATCAACACAAAATAGATAAATAAATGAGTCAGAAAAAGCAAAAGTATTTATTCTTAATATCTTATCGTTTAAATTCTCCTTTCAATAATTATAATATCGTTATGTAAAAACGTCTGCTAAGCACGTTCCTAATGTAAAGAAAAAAAAAGTATTATTTCTACAACTCGTTAAATTGAGATGATGCCGTTGTAGATTTATTATTTTTGAATTAAGGTAATTATAAATTCCACAAAGGCATATTTAACGAGCAATAACAGGTTCATTACATACATACATAGTTTCAAATCGGAATGAATTTCAATTAAATATTATTTTTAACACTTGGTATTCTTAATGAGAATCTATATTTGCATCACACTCGAATTAATAATAATACACGATTATGTTTAAAAATAAATATCAAAAACGCGAAATGTTCATAATATAATTCTTTGTATTTTATTTTCTTTCAAGGACATTTGCTTTAATTTATTAAAGTGTTAAAAGTTTCGATTTATTTAAATATATGTACCAACGGATATTTCGGAAATTTGTTTGTTTAGAATATAAAATAAATATGATAATCGATTATGCAACTGAAAAATTTAGCTGCGCATTTTATTTTATTTATTTTTATTTTTATTTTAATATTTTTTTGTTTGCATTTATGTATTATTTTGCTTGGGTTTGACGTGAAATATAATGAAAAACGACGACGTAAGAACGTAAATTGATAAACTCATTACATTAATATCTTCGGATTGTTAAGGTTTATGTTACATTACATTAACAAATGCTTATGATATAAAATGTATTCAATGTAGTTTTTAATAATAAAACAGTTTCATAAATCAGCCTAAGGCTGTGTTATTTGGATATTCAATATAACTATTTCACGTAGTCATAGTTTCAAGACCAGTTATTTGAAACGAACACACAGTAAATATGATTTCATTTCGATACGCCAGATATTGTCAGGACATTAACACAGATCGAATAATTTTTAAATGAACGTTTTGTAGAAACAAAACATTAAATCCTTTATGATTACTAAAAAGTTGAAACGATATTTGTAATACTTAGAATAAAGAAGTAAAAGTTTTGGGATTGTAACCTAAATACAATTGCACAATTACATCTTATTTAATATGTACATTAAAATACCCTGATTTTGTATTGCCATATATGCTATTTAACAGATCTCTCGGTCACTGTAGTTGTGTAACGTAAGTAAACCCTGATGCGTACCACCATATTTGGTTAAACACGAATAGTAGAAAAATATAAAGAAAAGTAAAACAAACTTGTAGAACACAACACCATTTACGGTTCTTGATTTCTTTCAAACAAATCAGTGTTCTAATGTACCTACCTACATACATGGATCTGGCAATTTTATTTTTGTTTGTCACTTTGTAATGTTAAAGCATAAAAGTATCCAATAATGGTTAACTATAAGAGAAAAATGATTAATAAATAGGTATGTATAACAACTTGAAAAAAAATCCAAGTATCAAAAGCAACAGACATTAATCTTTCATTAACCAGACATATTAGGCTTGTTCATAGAAAATTAAAGTTTCAAGTTGAGGTCGTGTTATTTTAGTATTTGAATTCAATTTTTCCAATAACAGAGTAAATGTGTACATAAAGAGACAAAACTATAATAGGTACTGCAAATAGGTTTTGAGTTGAACAATTTTGAATAGAAAAACTACCTGACACTGCTAAAAAAACAAACAAATGCAAAAACAAATATGTATGTATATCATCAGAAATAACGATTCCAAACAAAAGTTTTAATTGATAGATTCTTACCTATTTAAGAATTATATTTTTATTTTCTTGAAAACCAATGAATCATACATTTTTCTTTATTAAAAGGATTTTTTCTGGAAGCATAAGAAGATTCGATAGTTGTCATCTATGGTTTCTGTTTAGTAAGGTTTGGAAATTCATCATGAACGAATCACCATCATAAACAGATAAAACTAAATTTGGTGGCGCAACACCTCGTAAGTCATAGTGAATTAAAACTCTCAACCATTCCTGTATGCGAATAATGTCAGGGATAGAGGGGGCCTATAGTTTCTATGCCGGATCCGAACAGCTATTTTTTTCATGACAAGAATTACTCTTTTAGGATAGGGAATGAACCTAAGACATCTGCCATGACATTCCTGCGCACTAACGATAACGCCACTACTACTACTGGCGAGCGCTATCCAGCCATGTTTACTTGGGAGGAATCGCGTAAGGCGATAGATAGATAGACTATTACTGTTTTGATCGTCATTTTTAATTGTCACACATTCTTTGTTCTGTGTAGAGTGATCGCTACAAATTTTGGAGTACTTCGCAGCACTCATATATTTTAATGACATTTCGATAATTTTTAATTTTATACCAACCCAGAACATAGTTAATAACGGCGATTCGATGACATAGAACAACTTCTGGATGGGCTTACAAGTTCGCAAAATTGGGGCAAAGACGAATTATGAAGGTCACATCGAACAAATATTCTTAAACCCTAAAGGAGACACAGCGAAAAGAGATTGGGCAGGTTCAGACGACATAAGGGACTAGAAAGTAAGGCAAGTTTCTAGTATCTGATTGGCCTGCTGCCAATAAATTGCCTTCCAATTAAGGCAACTTATTGGAAAGTTGACTAGAAAGTTAGTCCAGAACAATCTCCACAACTGTCAAGTCAATTCTACTTATGTCAAAATGACTGAAGAGTGTTTTGTAAATAAATATGTTTTTGGTAGCTTTAGCACTATCAACTGAAGGTAGAAGTTAGTGAAGTAAAGTTCCGAGTTTGAAGTTTATGACATTTAAAAAAAAACTAGTTGCCTTGGTCACAATGTACGTTCAAAGAATGAAGTTGACTGCAAATTAAGTCCCTTATAAAAGAAAGAGAATTTCTTTTCCAAGCAATTAGGAATTCTTGTTTTCAGTTAAATTGTTTTATTCTTTATTTATTTTTTGTAGTACCCGTGGTGTGATGGTTAGTGCGTTGGACTGATATTGCGACGACTGGAAACTGAAAATAAATGTCCATAAGTCGGAGACAATTCTGTTCCGGACTCCGTTGGCTATGGCCACGAGGGATACGTGCAAGAATTGGCGCAAGATGGTTATCGTTGATCTTCACGGGCAGCCATTAGCGAGCAAAAGTGTAGTGAAGTACCTCGGTATCTGGTTAGATCAGTATTTATATTTCGACAGACATATAAATGCTGCTCTGACCAGGGCCAGAGGAGCCTTCGCTCTGACGAAACGTCTGTTTTTTAGCAGTCGGCTTGACCCCAGAGTGAAGGTAATTTGCTACATGGCCCTCATACGGCCGATGATTGTTTATGGTTGTCCTGTGTGGTTCAACGTTGCCCCTTCCCAGATGGAAAAGTTTCGGGTGTTCGAGCGGCAGTGTTTACGACGCTGTACCGGCTTATATCGAACAGCCGAATCTTCTTACGTGCATTACTATTCCAACGAGGTCCTATACAACGGGGCTCGAATCAACAGAATTGACAATTTCGTGATAAAACTCGTTCGAGGTCACATTGCAAGAGCTATGTCTTCGACCAACAATTTAATTTTCGGGGCGTTCTATCCGAACGACGAGTATTTTGAAAGTGCACGCTTGAGCGGCTTCATTCCACCAGAGGCATTCCTCTTTTTAGATAGATGCGGTCTGATACAGGATAGATTGGCAGTTCCGCTAATCTACCACGTCAGACGACGAACCGTGGATAGGCGACTCCTGTACAATCGGGACGTCATGGCACAAGGCGGAGCAGAGCTCCTTCGGTTCAGTAGGGCTGTGTCCGAAAGGGACCGAACTGATAGGGTGAAGCAGGAGAACCAGTTTTGGTGGCTTCAATCGGCACTTGATAGTGGGTAGTCGGGATGGGGTTTAAAGCCTTGGCCGGCTTACATACTTGTTTTATAGTTTTAGGGGTTAATTTTAAGTAGAATAGGCATGGTGGCACAAAAAAAAAAAAAAAAAAAAAAATAATAAAAAAAAAAAAAACAAAAAAAAAAAGATACAAAAAAAAAAAAAAAAAAAAAAAAAAAAAAAAAAACAAAAAAAAATAAAAAAAAAAGACAACAAAATATGAAAAACAAAAAACGTTAGATAGTTAGATTTGCTGCTGTGGTTGTTCTAGTTTTAAGTAGTTTATAGGTAGAATAGGTAGTTTTAGTTAGCTTTAAGTTTTATATTAAGGACCTTATTTTAAGTAGTTTTTAAGTAAAAATAAAAAAGGATATTGACATTAGTTTTTCTAAATTTTCTAATGAATACAAAAATAAATAAAATGAATTGAAGTTAAATAGATCTTAGGGCCGAAAGGCATTAGCATTAAGTATTATTGTTTAACTTAGAGTGTCCGTATGGGACCAGTAAGTTAGTTGTAAGTTATGGTTAATTAGGCTAGTTTTATGAATTTTTGTCTAGCTTTAAGATAGATTTAAGATTGAAGTAATAAAAATGAATTAAAAAAAAAAAAAAAAAAAGTGCGTTGGACTGTCATGCCAGAGGTCTAGGGTTCGATCCCTGCCTGTGTCATCTAAAGTTTTTTTTCACGGGTACTGCCTCTTGCGAGGAATTGACAAACTTTCCAAGAGTAATTCTTGTCATGAAAAGCTCTTTCTCAAATTAGTCGTTTGGATTCGGCTTAAAAACTGTAGGTGCCCTCCATTTCTGACAACATTACTCGCACACAGGAATGGTTGAGAGTTGTAAGTCACTAGGCCCTAGTTCTTAACGGACTGTTGCCCCACCTAATTTATTTATTTTTATCTTTATTTATTTAACAAACTTAGCCAAATTGAATTTTCGCATGGATCATCCTTTATATCCTCAGGAAGTCTTTTTGTTTCTCTTTAACTTTTTTCACTAACCTTTTGAAACCTACCTAACCTTTATGAAACAGAAGTTGACACAACCCATTGTTTTTAAAATAATTGAACAAAATAATGCAACTTGTCATATACAGCGCACTTAACCATCAATTTATTGCAAAACCAATTTGATGATAACTTTATTTTCATAAATGGTCTGGTTAAGTGTCCCCTCGTCCTTGGCACTTAACGTCTCTCTATTAGGTACTTTTCATAGGGCTATGATATGTCTCTGGCTTATGCCAAAAAGTATTCGAAGCCAATATTCAATCCACTATTAACACCGTACGGGCAGATTTATTTAAAAAGGAGTGGGTCAAAGGTGATCAAATAGACATATAATGGGTGATTTTTTAAGAGCTTGAGAACTTTTTTTAAAAAAAAAAAAACGCATAAAATTTGCAAAATCTCATCGATTCTTTATTTGAAACGTTAGATTGGTCCATGACATTTACTTTTTGAAGATAATTTCATTTAAATGTTGACCGCGGCTGCGTCTTAGGTGGTCCATTCGGAAAGTCCAATTTTGGGTAACTTTTTCGAGCATTTCGGCCGGAATAGCCCGAATTTCTTCGAAAATGTTGTCTTCCAAAGCTGGAATAGTTGCTGGCTTATTTGTGTAGACTTTAGACTTGACGTAGCCCCACAAAAAATAGTCTAAAGGCGTCAAATCGCATGATCTTGGTGGCCAACTTACCGGTCCATTCCTTGAGATGAATTGTTCTCCGAAGTTTTCCCTCAAAATGGCCATAGAATCGCAAGCTGTGTGGCATGTAGCGCCATCTTGTTGAAACCACATGTCAACCAAGTTCAGTTCTTCCATTTTTGGCAACAAAAAGTTTGTTACCATTGAACGATAGCGATCGCCATTCACCGTAACGTTGCGTCCAACAGCATCTTTGAAAAAATACGGTCCAATGATTCCACCAGCGTACAAACCACACCAAACAGTGCATTTTTCGGGATGCATGGGCAGTTCTTGAACGGCTTCTGGTTGCTCTTCACTCCAAATGCGGCAATTTTGCTTATTTACGTAGCCATTCAACCAGAAATGAGCCTCATCGCTGAACAAAATTTGTCGATAACACGCGCGAAACACATTTCGAACCGAACACTGATTTTGGTAATAAAATTCAATGATTTGCAAGCGTTGCTCGTTAGTAAGTCTATTCATGATGAAATGTCAAAGCATACTGAGCATCTTTCTCTTTGACACCATGTCTGAAATCCCGCGTGATCTGTCAAATACAAATCATGAAAATCCTAACCTCAAAAAATCACCGGATAAAACATAAGCCGGAAATTATATTTGACGAAAATAAAAGCCATGCAATTATCTATCAGATTATAATAAAAGAAAATCAATGCTAAAAATATTTCCGTCTCAAGTTCTCAAGCTTTGAAAAAAATATCAGATATTTTACTTTATTTTCAGATGAAGGTACCTATAATTAGTTTGAAAATGATTTATACCTAGTAGTAACTTAACCTAACTAATTTTGTCGAATCTGCACTTTCCTCGCATCAGTATTAGCCGGGAAAAAACCTTTTGAAAATGAACACTGAAATTAATGTTCTACGCACCTACGCATTAAGAAAGTAATTGAAAACATTTTTCTACATAATAGGTAACGAATTTTAATATTTTATTGCTTCGTAAATGTCTATGTTCCTAGATAAGATACATACCTACTTATTTTAAAATTTAAGGAAAGAAGTTAGACTGCACTGCCCAACAGAATAAGTTTAAATAAATACCTACTAAATTACCTACATAATTTATTAACTTCTTTTAAACATAACGAACATAATACTATTCTTTAACCTAAAAATTAAAACATTAAATTTTGATGAACAAAAATAAAATAAATAGGTATTACTATTGTGCTCTCTCCCAACTGATAAATAATAACGAACAAATAAATATAAATCATCACCAATCGAGGTCATTCACAGTGAATAATAATACCGGTGGCTATATAGCTATGACTCATACAAGTTGTACATATTTGCACCTACCACATATGTACAAAAAAATGAGCAAACGAAATCTGCTTAGCGCTATGGTCTTAAACCGTCTGCCACTACCGTAGCTGTTGATACACTCGATTTATATACATTTTTCAATTTCTTTATTTGAGCAATTTGCTGTTACTTGTTCCAATTAATCAAAATAATAAAAAAAACGATACCAACTCAGCCGTTTTTATAAAAGTTCATTATCAGAAACAATGAATAAAGAAAGAACTCCGTGGTTTTATTGTTTTTTTTTTTGTTGTTTGTATTTCTTTATTTGTTTCGTCGTTCATATAGGTACCTATATTATATATGAAGTGCCAAGCATATAAAGCGGGTATCTACATACATCCATTACATATGTATACTTACATGTATATATATATATATACATATGTATCTTGATTGCCATAACGATTTTTGTCTGCAAAAAAACCGTCAACCCAATCGCCAATCCCACTCAAAAAATAAACATATTTGATTTTTCGTCTTCAGAACACTCACCCAATTCACTGTGCAATTTATAAAATAAAAATCTAAAAAAGGAAGTCTCGATAAATTTAGGATATGTGCAATCCTCCTCACATAGTGTACACTCTACACCGTACAGCGAATATTACAAATAAATAAATATATGTACATGTAGGTATGTAAATAATTTTCATCTGCATTAAGTATTCTTATGGTGAAGATTTGTATTTGTGGAAATGGGATATCAGTTGGTGCTGCTCACAGTGCTCGTTATTATTGCAATCACAAATATATTAAGTTTTATTTTTGCCAATGCCATTCTCAAAGTGCAGACTAGCACAGTCCATGAATTTTAATGAATACAAAAATTAAATATTTTTAACAGCTGAATCAGCAGCTAGAACCCGAAACAGAAGCAGAAGCAGAACAAGAAGCTTTCAAATACGCCAATTGCCAACTAACATGTTGTACGTAGGTTAGTCATCTCACAAAAGAAGAAACAAAAACCGTCCAACCGTCCGTGATACACATGTATGTGTACATAAAAATCGATTATGATCGGATTCAGGATTCAGACTTTCAGAGTTTTAGATAAATTCTACCACGCCCAAGTTTTTAATTTTAACATAAACCGATATCTTGGTTTAAAAAACATTTGCGACGTTTCATGGTCAATGGTCATGGATTCTTATCAAATAGTTGCTGTTGCTGCTGCTGCTAGTGCTTCTGCATTGAAATTAAAGTAGTTGGGGTGCTAGAGATAAGGAGGAGTCCGACGCGGCGGCGGCGGTGGAAAGTATGTATACTCTATACATACATGTTTTTTTTTTTTGTACTTTCCTGTCTAGCAACTTTCTGCTGTTTTTTCGCTTTGAAGTAAGATACTGACACTTTGCAGCGAAAATATATTATTTATGCATAGGTACATATACAATATACATATATATACCTACGTGGAGTAAAGACGAAAAGAAAGTAGCAAAATAATAGGGCATTTTTTTATCTTAAACGAGTCTAATTTTAAACTTTTAAACTA
This sequence comes from Eupeodes latifasciatus, assembly GCA_920104205.1. Taxonomy (NCBI): domain Eukaryota; kingdom Metazoa; phylum Arthropoda; class Insecta; order Diptera; family Syrphidae; genus Eupeodes; species Eupeodes latifasciatus. The sequence goes on from OV049926.1 coordinate 114,537,751, forward strand.
AATATGTATATATAATTCTACTGGCGAAAAAACAAAGACAAATTTATTTAAATCAACACAGGTTTTGAATAAAATTATTAAAGTTTATAGGTAATACAGAGATATACTTAATTCTATTTTATTTTCCCCCAAGTACAATCTGCCAAAAGAGGAGTTCAATAAATCTTATTGGATTTTGATTCATTCCGATTCCATTGTTTTGTGGACGGGCTACGCCCACCACAGACAAGCCGGTGTTTTTAAAAAAGAATATATTTGGTGCAGGCATGCACTATTTAACAATTTTGTTTAAATGCCTCAAAAATCACTGGAGGTGAAAATTTATTTAAGTTGGTTTTAATATTTGTCTTGTTTTACTTTAATTATTCCCTAAAAAACCGTAGGTAGGTATCGTCTCTACCAACTGCTTTCTATATAGGTACCAAACCAAGGAAAAAGATATATAGTTGAGGTATTACGTATATGGCACCCGTTTATTTAAAAGTTAAAATTGGGAATTTATTAAATGTTTACTTACATATTAATTTTTTTGGAAGTAAAAGCAATGAAAAACTTTCAGAAAATTGTTTCTATATTTTATTCACTGAATAATTTTGGGATTTGAGAATGCTGGACGGCTATCAGCAAATGTTTAATTTTTAACTGAGGGATAAAACTCAACCTGAAATGGGAACGTTTAAAAATTAACTGAAGATGTGAATTGTGGAGAACTGAAGCAACTGAAAATTGAAGAATTGAAAACGGAAAAAATAAAATAGCGGATGACGAAAGCGAAGTAAAAGAAAAAGATGAACGATGGATGAATTTGCAAATGTGTGTGTGATGTGTCAGTGTCATACAAATTTTAGTGCTGCCACCATGTGCCACTTTTAATATAAAATCTAAATACTTTTTTTAGTACTCAATGAATGCGTTCATATTTCTATGAAATTTGAGTTAGGGCCAGTTATAGCTACCTACATATAATTGAAATCAAACCGGAACATTTTTGAATGGGTATTTCACTGTGTTTTCCTTTGATTAGAAATGATAATTATATACTGAAAACATTTTTTTTTTTTTGAGAAAAAAAAGTATGATTGCGCAGTTATTTGTAGCTAAAAATGTATTTTTCTATTTTCCGGACGGAAATTCATTTTTCTGGGGCCCTACTATGTAACTCGATTCTACAATGAAATTGCTCGACTTCGAAAAATTGGTACTATGTATCCGTTTGACTACTTTCGAACAAACGAGAATCGAATAGTTCTAGTAGTGCCAACTATATTCTTATGAACTTTCGAATAAACGAGGAACTACGTAACTCGAAAGTAGAATTCAAAACAAGGCAAAATCGAAAATAATCACTCTACATCAAATGTGTTTGCGAACGAAGTTTTTTTTTGTCAAAGTGTAAGTAAAATGTTATAAATTATTAATATGCAATTGGAATTTGAAAGTTTTTCATTCAACTTTTTGTGTTTTATTATTTTACCACCCCAATTACACCGGGAATTCGTGATTTTTGCCAAAAATAGCGTTTGGACTTTCGTTTCTCTTCATTCCTCATTCATTTCAAAATTCATCATCACCGGGCACAAATGGACTCTTTCGATTGAAGTCAAAACTTCGGCAAGTATTTTTGACATGGTTTGCTGTGTACGTCTAGCGTTCTTTTCACCACCAATTTGGTTTTGGTAACCTCTTGTTGCTTCAATGCTGCTGATAACTTAATGATAATCGGAAAAGCATTTTGTCTTCTGCGAGTAGTCATGTCGGATGATATGGTGTTAAGTAAGAACATAAATCCGTCTTTAGAAAGACGATAGTTCTTAACAAAACTAAAACAAAAGTATATAATTTTTCATTAAGAATGCGTTCAAATATTCTACCGTATAGATAATGGGTCCGCCAAATAACTTTTTTTTTGGCTATAAAAACATCGAGTGTAGCTTCAAACAGTGACTCGTTTTGGGTGTATCGGCTATTCAATGTATGCGTACGGGTTTTCTGTGCCCCAAATGCGACAATTTTGCTTGTTTACATACCCGCCAAGATCAAAATGAGCTTCATCTGAAAAGATGATGAAGTGTATACACAACCATATTCGTTCAGCGGAAAGATAAAACTAATTATGTGTGAAATCAGACATGAGCTAAGTGTAACCATTCACGAAATAAGCACTAGTTGAAAAAAAAAAACGTTCGATGGCGGACCCTATATGTGCAAATCTTTTCTCACTCACCTCCATTATTTTGGAATTATCGCTTTTTCTTTTGCGTTCAATTTGCTCGTACCGTTCTTCATTGCCTTGCAAATTAAACCAAAATCCAACGGTGTCCATTTTTGTTATAATTATTCTTGTCCAAAAATTTGATGTTTAATTTTAGTTTTTTTTTTTAAACTGTCAAGCAACTCGATACTCGTTCGAAAGTAGACATTTTTTTGAAAACAAGTTGGTATAACCGGCATTCGATTCTACTTTCATAACGTAGTACGATTTGAAAGTAGAATCGGAAATGAGTTTCGAATAGAATCAAAAGTAGAATCGAGTTACATAGTAGGGCCCCTGAACAGCTGATAATTTTATGTTCAAAGGTGAAACGAACCGTTCCACTGATTTGTGTTCCAATTTCACACAATTCCAATGACATATTTCTGTCAGTACAAATTTGTCGGTGGGTTTCAATCAGGACATTTTTTTCAATGACAGACATTTTAAATGACCACTTGGTTTCAATGATGAAAACCAATAACAGCTATACCTAACTGGCTCCTTGTATCCCTTGTATAAGGAATACTTACGAACTACTGTATTCAAATTTACAATACTTACGAGGTCCTGCAGTACCATTGCTCGAAAATTTATAGTAAATGCAGTACCTCGCAAAGTATATTCTTTTTCTTTAAACACACAAAGCAGAATATCGCAATTAGGAGCCGGAAATATGTATGAGCATTTTTGTTTATATTTCTGCGAATACGGAAATCTCTGAAATCTAAGAAATATAAACTGTCCAAATGACAATTTCGATGATTAATGATTAATGATCGCATAAATTAGCAAAGTACGAACTTTCAAACCATAAATTAACACATTTATATAATATTGATACAGATATTTTGGGAGTGAATAAAAAGTTTTCACAGACAAATATTTTATTCTATTGTGGTAATGGTTTTTGTTGTCAGAAATCTTTAAGGAATCATATTTTTCGTTGAATGCCAAAACCTGTTGTCTGTTTTGCCTCTTTCCAGTGACAACGTATACCTGGATCGAAATCTCAATTCAATTTCGATTCGATTCCTCAATCTCCTCTTATAACCAGGGTATTGTTTTCATTTTTTTGTTTTCAATTTTTTAAAAATTTATTTTGACATTTATTTTAATTTTAGTGATGCCAATATGGTCGTTTTTGGGATTTAATTGGCTGCGTTCAAACTCGTGTTGGATAGGGTATTGAACGAGTTGGATGCCTAAATTGAGATAGCTGTTCTGTCAGATACCTACATACACTACACATTTTTGGATACCTTTTTTGACATCCCATCTTGTTCTCTTACACGTAAAATACTTACAAAAAGTCATCCGGATTTGCTATCTGCCTGCGGTTCAACGCAGCCATTGTGTTATTGATAGTCTAAAGTATTTATAAGGAATGGGCAGGTTCAGGCGACATAAGGGACTTGAAAGTAAGGCAAGTTTCTAGTATCTGATTGGCTAGCTGCCAAAAATTATCTTCCAATTAAAGCAACTTTATTGGAAAGCTGACTGGAAAGTAAGTCAAGAAAAATCTCCCTAACTATCAAGTCAAGTCTGCTTATGTCAAAATGACAGTTAATCATGTTTTTCATTCAACTGAAAGTTAAACTTCATTACTCTAGGATTTATTTATGTTCTGACTATTTAATGTATTTAATGTTATGTCTAAAAGGGTTCCTTATCAAATTGGAAAAGAAGTAAGCAATATACATATGTATCTTTACAATACAAAATACAAATGTTGATGGACTTGTAGGTTGCCTGAGGAGTGTTTTGTAGACAATATTGTTTTTGATAGTTTTTGTTCGATGAACTGATGGTAGAAGTTGGTAAAGTAAAGTTCTGAGTTTGATTTTTAAAGCATTTATCATTTCAGGAAAGTATTTTGTAATGTTGCGTAAAATTTAACTGACAAATAAGATTTATTTAAATTTTGTGTGTATGATTACCGGGAAAAGTAATCATTATAGATAATATTCACATAATTTAATTTGTTTAAGCACTTTCTACCAGAAGTTTACGGTTGGTTATACTAAAGTTGTTTATTTTGTATTTTGTTTGTATAAGTGAAAATGCTGATAACACTAAAATTTTCAAAGGATGTATGTGATCAGCATCTCTAGCACTGCAAATTAATATGGTTGATGTGAAACCATTAGATTAAAATTCAATTTAGCTAAAACATGGTTATTTTCTTTATATTTTCTTTGAGAGTTACTGACCAAGAAGGCCTGCAACGCCCATATTCGACGGACCAAATTTACTGCAATATTCCTGTTTTCTTATGTTTTGTGTCTTAAGAAATTGGTGATGGCGTTGGAAGCGCCATTTTGATTGATTGCCTTTTATGTTAACAAAGCAAAGCACGATGCATGTGCTTCGATAATCTTAGTAAAAGAAAAAGAACGTACCTGCTGTACAGTATTTATTTATATCTTTTTATTTTATAAAGCTTTTTCTTTAATAATTTTTAGTTTTCCGCTGCCACCATGTTTTCTTATGTTTTGTGTCTTAAGAAATTGAAATTTGAAAATGCGTGCTTTCGTGTGACTGGGTAAAATGACAATGCTCTTTATCAAAAACACTCCATTACCAAGACCGGAACCTTTTGTACGTTTCACTCTCCAAAACCCGTTTGTTTACATTGTTGTATTTGTAATTTTGACATATAATCCATGAATAGATGTGAGAACAAACAAAAAAAAAAACGATGCCGTGGGTTAGCGGCATTTTGCACAGCAAAAACAAAATGGGGTCGTTAATAAGTTTTTTTTCAGGTTTTTCTTTTTACTTTTTTTTTCGATGAAGAAGTCAGTTTTAAGCTTTAATTTTGCAGTCATTTTGTTGATAGCGAACCAATGTACATTTTTGTCTTCAAAAAAGCATGTTCACCATCAGTTTATTATAATTAATTCACTAATTTACAAAAATCACTACGAAATTCTTCAAATTTCAAAATTAACCTCGGATTTTTGTATCAAAGATGCGTTCGAAGAACCATCAAGTTAAGGGTGCGAGCGCAATTTTTGTATTGAATTCTAAGAAATTTTCGTTAATGAACGGCCCAAATATTCTTTTTGCAAGTAATTAAAATCTGTATCAATTTAATTAATCCAAATGTATTTATAGTTTGTTTTTAATGATTAAAGCTTGCAACTATTTTTCAATTCCATTTTGATTAATAAATATTATATTTAAAAAAATAGTTATAATCGAAAAATACCTTATCCATAACATTCTTGATTGATGGAAGCATACATGTATTTGCTATAAGAAAAAAACTATGCATCAAAGAAACACCAATGTTTTAAAAAAGTAATCAGAACGATTATAGCGAACCTGTTGAATAAATGCAGAGCAAATAAAAAACAAATTTTGACATATATCACAAAATGAAAACGTCTTAAAATCGTTCTGAATTCATGCGCAACTCATTCAATAGATCAAATAATCGACATGAATGTTGATTGTTGACGTACAGAATTTTTTTTAGTGAATTCCCACAGTTTAACGCAAAATATAATTTTCATTCATTCCTTAAAAATGTTTAGTTACCAAAGTTCAAGTTTACTTATTATTGTTTGAAGGGTATGTTTAGTAAAAATGCTGCTAATAATAAAAAAAAATAATTAATGAGTTTTACGTATATGTTTTTGTTTTTCGTAATATAATAAATACTAACATAGAAGAAAATATACATAAACAATAGTTTTCAGGTATAAAGCAGAGGTTAGCGTAGAAAAATATTTTTGATAAAGCCAATAATATTTTGGGTATGTTCATTAAAGAAATTTCCGCTTCAGCTAACCTTCATCAACTTTTTAGAAAAAAATTAGCATTAATAGCAGCCAATTATTTCATAGCATAATTAAATTTTCAGATTGTAAAATGTCTAGAAATTTTCATACGCTACAAAATTCGTAATTTTATGCGTAAACATAGAAGATAACATTATTTAGTCAAGAAGTATGGATTTTGGCGCGTATATCGGTTTTTTTCTATTGGGTGTTCGGTTTCCCCATACTGGAATAAAAAAAAGTTACTTAAATCTATTTATTGCACTCATTTAGTTGGTATTGTGTGTAAACATATTGCCTTTTTCTATTCCTTAAAGATGCTTTACACAAAGCAACTTATTTTTAAAACATGGTTCCCTCAAATTTGTATTCCAAAATCTAACTACAAACAAAATTCTAACTCTAACATATGTAGTCCCTTAAAAAGAATATTTTCAGGAATATTTCTGCAACAAACAAAACTAAAATTTGGTCTTGTAATTATCGAACTGCTTAAATGATGAAAATACTAATCTAATTGAGGAATCTGAATTAGCTAAAGTTGGCAATGGAACTTCACAAGTATGCTTCTCGGAGCATTGTCTGTACAAAAAAATACGGAGGCACCCGCCTATTGTTTCCACCTGAACATCTAACGTCGCCAAAAAATGCTCTAATCAAACTACAGCTGAAAAAATTGTCTGTTTTGTTATTTTACAAAGTATTGTCCATTTGCAATAATTATACTTAACCAGTTGCAGCGCATGTTGCGTTCGCAAATAATTTAAGTGAACAAAATAAATAATAATAAACTAATAAATCATTAAATAATATTGTAATATTCGGCTTGGTCCGATAATTAAAACTTATTCACACTTCGTAAATAAAAAAAACACAAATTTTCTTTATTTAAATCGATATAAACTTATTTATTGAACACTCAATTATTACGTTTCAAACACAGTCTTTACTTTTCAAACACAGTCTTTACTTTACAGCAATTCACAATCCATAATGAACCGCTTCGCTTCCAAGCGCCTATTTATATACCTCCAATCGGTTCGAGAATCTACGAGGTTGTTCTCGATGCTTAACGAAGTTCTCCACTTTATCACTAGATGCTTACCCCTTTCGAGGTTCTTGTATGCGCTGAATGAGTTCCCCTCTAAGCCACTAGATGTTTCTCGATGCTTAAGAAGCGAGTTCTCCTATTAGCCACTAGAGGTTTCTCGATGCTTAAAGAAGCGAGTTCTCCTATTACTACCACTAGATGTTGCCCCTTATTATTGAAAGAGATAAAGAGTGTATACACATTACATTGCCCCCTCCTTAGGATTGATCGTCCCGAACAAATCCATCGTTCTCATCACCACTGTGGCGATGTAGCCGGTCGCGATGTACAACTTTAGGTTTTCCTCTGACTCCCTTTTGTATCCGATACACGACATCGTTAATTTTTGTAATGACTGTATATGGACCTTCCCAGTCCCGTTGAAGTTTCGGTGACAACCCTTTTTGTCGATGGGGATTGTAAAGCCACACCCGATCTCCTGCTTGGAACTCTGTTGTTGTCGCTCGTATATCGTAGCGTGTCTTCATTCGGTCACTGAACATCTTAATTTTCAATTTTCTCTGACGTCATCAATGTAGTCATCCTCGGCTTGCGGCTCCGACGTGGGACATCCAAATTTTATTTCGCTCGGTAGTCTGATATTCCTTCCCATCGAAATCTCAGACGGTGTATGACCAGTTGAGCTATGTCTTGCACTTCGATACACCATCAAAAACAGTGGAATGTGTCGATCCCAATCTCGCTGATTGTCGTCCACAACTTTGCAAAGATGTTCCTTCAGGGTTCGGTTGAATCGTTCGACCATGCCATCAGATTGTGGGTGAAGTGGTGTTGTTCTTGTCTTCTTGATGTCAAGAAGCCCACAAACTTCCTGAAATATGTTTGATTCAAAATTCCTTCCCTGGTCGGAATGCAGTTCTAATGGAACGCCGAATCTGCTCACCCAGTTGAAGACAATTTGGTCTGCGACTGTTTTGGCTTCTTGATTTGGAATGGCGTATGCTTCAGGCCACTTGCTGAAGTAATCCATGACGACCAGAATATAACGATTTCCAATATTTGTTTCCGGAAATGGACCCGCCACGTCTACTGCAATCCTTTCGAAGGGTGCTCCGACATTATACTGCTGCATTTGGCTGTGGTTCTTTTTGTTCGGGCCTTTGGTGGCAGCACAGGTATCACATTTTCGGCACCACTTCTCGACATCTTCCCTTGCATGTAGCCAGTAAAATCGTTGTCGAACCTTTTCTAGCGTCTTGTTCACTCCTAGATGACCTCCCGAAACTCCACCATGCATCTCTCGCAGAACATCCATAACCTTCGATCTGCTGATTCCCATTTACGTCGAAGGACACCCTCTTGGACATGAAACGAGTCCCACTGTGCCCAATAGGCCTTCAGAGTCGGGCTTCTATCGGAGATATCAGCCCATTCTGGTTTTTCCTGGTGTTCCTTCCAAGCGAGGATGGGTTCGATATCTGAGTCTTCTTGTTGAGCCTTCCTCAACTCGTCGTTGCTCCAGCCATAAATGGGATCGGCTCTGGTTCGTTGGACAGTAACCACTTCTTTTTCTTCTTGTCGTCTACAATGCTTACAGTCTTTTTTACATGGTCTCCGAGACAGTGCATCTGCATTTGAGTGAAGCTTCCCCTTCCGATGTTGAATTTCGTAATCGTACGTCTGCAGCCTCTCAATCCACCTTGCCACTTGACCCTCTGGATTCTTGAAATTCAAAAGCCAGTTGAGTGCTATATGGTCAGTTCGGAGAAGAAACTTCTGTCCATAGAGATACTTATGGAAGTGCTTTATTGCCAAAATCAGTGCAAGAAGTTCTCTTCTGGTCACACAATAATTTCTTTCCGACTTCGAGAGTACCTTGCTGTAATAGGCAATCACCTTTTCTTCGCCATTATGCACCTGCGATAGTACAGCACCTATCCCGGCATTGCTCGCATCAGCATCAATTATGAACGGTTTTCCTGGAGTTGGGTAGGTCAGCACTGGTGCATTACACAAGCGTTGCTTGAGCTCTTGAAAGCTGCGCTCGCATTCACCTGACCATCTAAACTGCTTTCCCTTTTCCGTTAGCTGATGTAGACTCTTGGCGATTCCAGCAAAGTCCTTCACAAAGCGCCTATAGTAGGTGGCTAGACCCAGAAAGCTTCGGAGTTGGTGTTTGTCCTGTGGTGTTGGCCAATTCTTCACGGTGTCAACCTTATCAGGATCCGTTTTTACTCCTTGGGATGAGATGATATGTCCCAGATATTTTACTTCGGTTTTGAAGAGTGAACACTTTTCTGGGTTAAGCTTGAGGTGGGCTTCTCGAAGTCTTTGAAACACGGCTCTCAGATTTGTACAGTGTTCGTCAAATGTTTTCCCGTATACTATGACGTCATCCAAATAGACCAGGCAAGATTTCCATGTGAGTCCTTGCAGGACGCATTCCATTAGGCGCTCAAAAGTCGCTGGAGCATTGCAAAGTCCAAAAGGCATCACTTTGAACTGCCACAATCCGTTTCCTGTTGAGAATGCTGTCTTTTCTTTGTCTTCAGGATGGATTTCGACTTGCCAGTAACCACTTTTCAAGTCCAAAGTTGAGAACCATTGTGCTCCTTCCATTGCATCCAGAGTATCACTGATCCTAGGCAGAGGGTAGCTATCCTTCTTGGTCACATCATTCAACCTTCGATAGTCCACGCAAAAGCGGGTTGATCCGTCTTTCTTCTTTACCAGGACCACTGGAGACGCCCAAGGGCTTTTAGAGTTTTCGATCAGACCTTCTCCCTTCATGGTGGTTATCAGTTCTTCAACCTCACCTTGTTTGGCTAGTGGAAGGCGTCTTGCAGGTTGACGAATCGGCCTTGCATCCCCGGTATTGATTCGATATTGCACCAGTTGCGTTCTGCCATATTTCCCTTTCGATGACGAAAAGATGTCTGCAAATTCTTCGAGGAGACCTTCTGCAGTTCTTCGTTGTTGGTGGCCAAGATTAGATGACTTGAGAATGTTCGTCTTTATGGAGTTCAGCTCTTCGGACTTCAAGGATTGCCTTGACTCTTCTTCGTTGATCCTTGTTATCGCTGATACAGATTCGCATTGTCCGACAATCTCACCTTTTCTAAGCTTAACTTCATACGGCTTGATGTTCAGTATTCGTACCGGAACCATGTTCTTTAATGGTCTCACAAGAGTCTTCCCGATGGTGACGTTTTGGGAGGACTTTAAAAATGCTGGTTCGACCATGAGGTATCGATGGCTGCCAGGCTTACCCTTCAATTTCGTCCACACGAATACTTCTGAAGAAGCAGGCAAAGTGAGATCTTCTTTGATGACGGTTTTCACAGATGACGAGGTCTCATACGAGTTAGTCCCATAGATCATCGGAATCTCGATGTTTCGATATTTCAGGACTTGGTTCCCGATGTCCAATATCACTCCATGATCTTTCATGAAATCGATGCCGACAATGCACTCGTCGCATATATCTGCTACCAGGAACGGGTGAGAGAATTCCAACTCTGCTATCCGAATCTTAAGACGTACCTCACCATAAACTTTTGCGGCCTCTCCAGTTGCAGTCCTTAGACGATAGCTGTTGGTGTTGTGAAGCCATGCCTTCTTGACGAGGTCTTGCCGTACGATGGACGCCGTGGCACCGGTGTCAATGGTAGCCACACATTTGTTGCCGTTTATACTTGCTTCCACGGTCAGGCTATTGTTGTCACGTTTCGTTTGAGAAACCTGGATGTCGTTTCTGGGGCCATCGATACCAGAAACCAGCTTCTGCCCCTCGAAGTTGGTTCTTATTCGTTTCCCGGGTGGGAAACAACTCCGGAAGCAACGTTATTGGTGTTGCTTTGAACGGTTGAATTACTTCTATTTCCACAGTGTTGGCATGTGGTTCTTCTTCGTGGTAATCTGCACTGTCGCTGTAGATGCCCAGTCTTATTGCAGTTCCAGCATCGTGCTGGTCCGTCTCGCTGACTCCTTTCCACAGTAGCCTTCTGACAAGAACATTCTTGGACTTCTATTTCTCTTACGCGATGCACGTTTTGGGAAGCTTGTTCTGCAGCTTCCATCGTCAGAGCGAAAGCCAATGCTTCTGGTAGTGTTCGCTTTCCGGCAGTGCGGATAGCCCTTTGGAGATTTATATCGCCCACAGCTCTCACAAAGGCTTCAACAGCAAGTTGATTTATTATCTCGTTACCAGCTGTTGGATATGCCAGGTGAACCAATCGCTCGATATCTGCCTGAAGCTGCTGCAGAATTTCACCTCTTTTCTGTGTCCTATTGTTAAGCTGAACTCGGAAGACTTCTGTCATGTGGCTATCCCCAAACCGCTGTTCGATTGCATTTACCAGAACTGTGAAGTCGCCACTCTTCTCCGCTGGTATGGTTTGTAGCAGTTCAGCAGCAGATCCTCTTAAAGCAAGCGTAAGAGCAATGTATTTTTCGTGATCGTCCCAGCCGTTTGTTAACGCTGCTGCTTCAAACTGTTTCTTGTAGATTGGCCACGGAATCTGCCCATCAAAGCTTGGAGGATTTACTTCTCTTTTCCTTGAGCACTCACCAGAAGGTTCTCGAGCTTTCATCTTTCGCACTTTTTCAAGTTCATTTGTAATGGTTTCGATTCGTCCGTCCATTTTCTCGATACGTGCGTTTTGTTTTTCGACACGCTCGACGCGCTCGTTAAGAGTATTGATTTTTCCTTCGAAGACCGAAAACCTGCCTTCTAAAAGGTTTCTCTGTTCGTCGAACCGCTCTAGAATATTCTGCTGTTCTTGCTTTTGGTCGCTTCTTTGGGCTTCTAGTTGTTTCAGGACATCATTTTTATTTTCTTCAAATTTGGCTAAAAGAACTGACACCATGTTAGATAAGGCAACATTTGCATTTACCTCTTCCACTTTTGCTTCTAATTCGAAAGCAAACGTATCTGGGTCTTCATTTTGCTGCTCCAGATATTCCTGCAGCCGTTTAACGAGTTCGGTTTTTACGCCTGTCCCACTTAAGCCACGTTTGCTTAGTTCGGCCTTTAGCTCAGGGACATTTAAGTCTTTCAAAACTTTACTCATTTTTTTATTTTTTTTTTTTTTTTAATTTAACTACTTCACACAAAATAGTTCAATCACTGCTCACTGTTTTTATTCTCAATAAGTTTTAATCCCTTATTCTGACACCAATGTAATATTCGGCTTGGTCCGATAATTAAAACTTATTCACACTTCGTAAATAAAAAAAACACAAATTTTCTTTATTTAAATCGATATAAACTTATTTATTGAACACTCAATTATAACGTTTCAAACACAGTCTTTACTTTTCAAACACAGTCTTTACTTTACAGCAATTCACAATCCATAATGAACCGCTTCGCTTCCAAGCGCCTATTTATATACCTCCAATCGGTTCGAGAATCTACGAGGTTGTTCTCGATGCTTAACGAAGTTCTCCACTTTATCACTAGATGCTTACCCCTTTCGAGGTTCTTGTATGCGCTGAATGAGTTCCCCTCTAAGCCACTAGATGTTTCTCGATGCTTAAGAAGCGAGTTCTCCTATTAGCCACTAGAGGTTTCTCGATGCTTAAAGAAGCGAGTTCTCCTATTACTACCACTAGATGTTGCCCCTTATTATTGAAAGAGATAAAGAGTGTATACACATTACAATATGTATTTGGTCAATTTTATTTTATTTAATATACATTTACAACATTTATTTGGATTGAAATTAAAAAGCTATACAAATCTTCCAATTTAAGACCATGTCAGCACTTCAGATTCTGTTGGTTAGGATTGTTTAGTTTTTGAACGAGGCCATGAAACATTCAAAATGAAGCATTTAGATGGGGCTGATTACTATAATGAAGCGTTTTGATGGGCCGAAACACTAAATGTGAGAATGTGTTTGGTTTTTTGCATCATTTCACGCACACTTTCTCATATTTAGTGCTTTCTAGCTTGTAGGCAAACCGAAATGTTAGTCTGAGATTCCGGTCTTGGTAATGGAGTGTTTTTGCTCTTTATTCGATGTCTTAGGTTTGTTCGATTACTTTAATATGATAAGTATGTTCCACAACAATTCCAAAGGCAATCAAAATGTTTGATCATTCGTAAAAAAAATGAGGAATCTTCTTTGGTTCCTACGCTCAATGACACTGGCTCTTTAGATAACGCTTATCTCTTTGCTAGGCAGCAGCGTTGTTCCTGGAAAAAAATGTTGGGGCCATTTTGGGGCCTTTTTGACTTTTTTGGGGACACTTATTATTTTTCCGTATTTATAGTATCGCGTGTGGTCGAAATTCCACCATCTGAGGGACAAAATATGATTTCACATATGAATATTTTTACACCTACATAATTAAGTATGTAGTCGACCGATTCTAATAATCTCTTCTTATAGGACTTCCAATTAATATTGACTTTCAAATGGTATATTTTTTTATTGTCAGACATTAGGTATAAGTAGATACATAAAAAAGAAATACAAGAAAATAAAATGAAAATAAGCGAATAAAACATTAGGTTATGTTTCATATTTTTGCATTTGTAGTTAGTATTTTTAATTACATTTTACGATTTTGGGCCATTTCGTGATGGCCCAGGGCAGGGGGCCAAAATAAAAATCTTGGGGCCAAATGGCCCAATTGGGCACTTTATAGCACAACGCTGCTAGGCAGTCGCCGCCAATTCAAAGTTGCCAGTGAGTGTTCTTTTTCTGACTCCACCTACAGTGGCGAGCACATGTGGATGCATAATTCTCAAATTTTACTTTGGGATACCACAAAATGCGCAAAAATATAGTTATCACGGTCATTTTTTTTTAAATTGGTTCTTTATTTTCCCTAGAAACTATAAACATACAAACTTTTTGCAAAACTTACATCCAAAATAAACATTTAATTCAAATTATGAAAAATAAGGATGTATCCACTTTTGCACGTTTTAGGAAGTCGTTTTTTTTCTTAGCTGGCTAATTGACACATTTTTTGCTGAAAGTGCTGCCTTTTTTTGCTTAACGGCCGATGTCAAGCCGATTCTCCGAAGTGCTCTTCGTGGTGCCCACTCACTTACGGTTTTGTTTAAAGCTGTTGCAGCTTATTTTGGCGTTCTTACTTGCCTAGTTATCATCATCCGCTCCATAGCTCGGGCATCTCGATCGGAAAGCAATGTCGGCCGCGATTTTTTCACCTCAGGCGAGCTATTATTCACCCCTATTACCGATGTCGTAAACGACAGCAAAATATACGACACGACACAATCTGCATTCCATAAGTCGTTTTCAACTTTTGTCACTCGTTTTGTTGTCGTGTGTAAACGTCAAGTGTGTTTAACGCTTTAATTCAGCATTCTGTAAGACGAAAGGAAACGACGACAATGACAAAAAACGACGATATCTCGTTTGAAAATTTGCTCACGACGAAGAAATGGAAGTTCGCAAAACTGTAAGTTTCCTTGTTAAATAATTTATTTTATGGAATTTATTAGTACTTTATTTGGGATAAATTAAAATAAATATTTTTGCACATTTTCAGTTAAAATTAACAAACCAAAACCAATTCGAGGCGCTTGTTCAGCTGATGGAAAGCAACGAGCAGTTGGCTAGGGGATTTTTGTAATGTATGAACAAGGCCGATTTTAAAAAAGAATGGAATGTAATAGCTGATAAACTCAACAGCAAAGGTCCTTCAATAAGAGATGGTGAAGGTTGTTTAGTTTATTCTATTTACAGTAACACATTTTTAATATTTGCTTTTTCAGGTTTGGGCTGACTTTGAATTCAAAGTAAAAAAAAATTGTTCAGAACAACAAAAAAGAAGTGAAAGGAAATGGAGGAGGGCCAAAACCATTGCACATTCTATCTGCGCTTGAGGATACTGTTGCAAATCTACTTAAATATAAAACGATGGTGAGGCCCGAGTGGAAATGCAATTGGTGTATCGCAGCTCCCAACCACTTCAACGTCTTCATCATCCGGACATACATAAGTCAAAGCAAATTCAGGCTACAAATAAAGATGCCGACGCTTCACTGTCCTAATTGTATCATTACAATTACAATTAATTGTGCCTTTGCAATATTTCCCTCTCTACCTTCTTCATCATTGTCACTATCGCTGCTTGTGTTGTAACACATTTCAACACTTATCATTTTAATAATTTATTTATTTGGTAATAATTTAATAAAAACACATTTGGTGAATATCGAGTAATGAAATGATTTAGAATTTGATTTCAGTTTGACAGATCTCGGACACATTTTCATCGTTTAAAAATCTGCTACAAAATAGTTGCGTCGAAAAAGTTATGTTATGCCACTTAAAAAACGACACGACAAAGAAAACGAGAGTCGTCGAAAAAACGAGACGACATCGGTAATAGGCATGATTACGTCTTTTTCGAACTTGAAGCACTGCTCTATGACAAATTTTTAGTTTTTTTTGCTATTTTTCTAGCTGAATAACTTTTGTCATTTCAATAATTTGATTTTCCAAATTTTCCTCATTGTTGTTAAAAAACTTTTTTTGCACTGAACCGCAGAAAATATTTTCAGAAACTAATTACTTTTAAACGAAATGTGTTTTGTTTTGATGAGTTGCATAACAGTAAGAATAACTGTAAATTTTTGTTTTCTTACACTCATAAATTAGCGTTGCCAGCTAAGAAAAAAACGACTTCCTAAAACGTGCAAAAGTGGATACATCCTTATTTTTCATAATTTGAATTAAATGTTTATTTTGGATGTAAGTTTTGCAAAAAGTTTTTATGTTTATAGTTTCTAAGGAAAATAAAGAACCAATTAAAAAAAAAAAAGATCGTGATAACTATATTTTTGCGCATTTTGTGGTATCCCAAAGTAAAATTTGAGAATTATGTATCCACATGTGCTCGCCACTGTATATTTGGGCGCGTTAGTGTCTAGTGATTTTGGGACCAATATTTTTTCGCCCTTGTAAGTAAGTAAGTAAGTATCCATTTATTGATTCGATGTTTTGATACATTTGTTAACAATTGAATGAATTTAAAGCTATGGCATTGCTGTCAGCTCGGTTAGCAATTTGGTATAAATATATATAAAAAGTTCTCATTACAAAATAATAAATAAGTATAACTATTCAAATTCAGATATTAGCAACATCCTATACTTGGAAATATCTTTCAAGAATGATGCGAGGGGTTTCCATTTCGTTTCGTTCAAAAGTTTTATTGTTTCTTGCATTGTTAATGTTCTTTGTCCGTAATACGATATCCGTTGAGATGCAAAAATGGGACATATATACTGATAAAATGAAAGCAGTCTTCTTTGGATTTAAGATTACATAAGGAACAAAATTGGTTGAAACTTCCATTGTAAGGTGCTCCGTTAAGTCCTAAGAGCTCGCATCTTGCTTTAAAAATTAAGGAGATTTCGTTGAAGCTCAGTGAGTCTTGGAAGTAATTTGCTTGATTTAAGCTCATATTGAGTTGGGAGTACAACACTCTACTGAGGGACTCGCGAGCAGTAGCTTTAAAACCATCCCGAATAGTTTTCGTGCTTTCCAATTATGCGATAGAGCTGCTCCTTCAAATCAACCAAGCTTCTTTCTTCCATCAAAACTAATTGCCATATTTTTCCATTTCCTCATCCACTAATCCTCATTTCTTATTTCGTACTTACTTACTTACTTAAGGTGGCGCTACAGTCCTGTGTGAACTAGGGCCTCACCCAACAAACTTCTCCATCTAGCTCGGTCCCTAGCTAGATGTCTCCAGTTTCGCGCTCCGAGTTGGGTGAGGTCACCTTCCACTTGTGCGCGCCACCTGATTCGCGGTCTTCCTCTACTGCGCTGTCCTGTGGGTGTGGATTCGAAGACTTTCCGGGCCGGAGCATTGGTTTCCATGCGCTCTACGTGACCTAGCCATCTTAGTCGTTGGACTTTTACCCTTCTTGCTAAGTCTACGTCGCTGTACAGCCCGTACAGCTCGTCGTTCCATCTTCTCCTCCACTCCCCTTCGATGCATACGGGACCGTAGATCACACGAAGAATCTTTCTCTCGAAACGACCCAAGGTGCTTTCATCCGCTTTTGTCAAAGTCCATGCTTCTGCACCGTATAGCAGGACGGGGATGATAAGGGTCTTATATAGCGACACTTTGGTCCTTCGAGAGAGAATTTTTCCACTCAATTGCTTTCTTAACCCAAAGAAACAGCGGTTAGCAAGAGTTATTCTTCGTTTGATCTCAGCGCTGGTGTTGTTATCTGCGTTTACAGCGGAGCCTAGGTAGACGAAGTCCTTGACTACCTCAAAGTTACGTCTGTCGATGGTGACGTTTTGACCAAGACGTCGGTGTTGTAGGTCCTTTCTTGATGACAGCATGTACTTTGTTTTGCCCTCATTAACCGTTAAACCCATTTTTGCCGCCTCTGCCTCAATACTCACAAAAGCCCCATTGACATCACGCTGGGTTCTTCCGATTATGTCAATTCTTATTCTTATTCTTATTTCGTAACGCAGCATTTTTTTGGATAGGCGCTCATCTGGTTGATTAAAAATTTGTACGATACAATCCGCCTGTCTTTAATGTACTGGTAAACAGTTTAGGAAGACCTGATTCTATGTATAAAGCATAGTTTGGAGTTTTCAGAGGCAGGTTAAAAAGTTTTTTAAAAAAATTTCGGTGGAATTTTTCAATTGCTTCGTATTCTTCCATACCCCATACTTGAGCAGCATAGCAAAGTGTAGTCTTCACAATAGCGTCAAAAATTTTGTATTTCGCAGAGAGTGGGACTCGTTTCTTTGAGAAAAAATTTGTCCATGATATATTTAGCATACTTGAAAACTATTGGTTTTCTCAACTAAATGTTCGTTAAAGTCCATCTTTGTATTAAGTTTCACTTCAAAGTATTTATATTCGTTAACCACTTCCAGGAGGCTACCATTGAAGCACCAATTATAACGAATCTGACTCCTAGAAGATCTGGAAAATACCATGATCTTGGATTTATCAGTGTTTATAAGATCCCATTTGCAGCAATATTCTGATAGACGATTTATCATCAGTTGTAAAACATCGGGTGACTCTGAAATTAAAACCAAATCGTCGGCATACAACAGTACATTTATTGACATTCCAGCGATCCGAATTCCACCAGGAAGGAAATTCACTATGTCATTGATGAAAAGTGAAAACAAAAGGGCACTGAGGAGACATCCTTGTTTGACACCATTGTCTGTTGAAAACCATTTTGAATAAACTGACCCATCCCAGACAGATGCTTGAGAGTCAAAATACATTTCTTTTATAACATGGATAAATTTAGTTGAAATACCTATTTGCGAGAGCTTATAGAAGAGAGCATTACGATTCACCAAGTCAAAAGCTGATTTAAAATCTACAAAGAATGCATAGACCTTCTTGTTCCTGGCTTGGAAAGCTTTGACAATCGAAGTAATTGAGAAAATGTGGTCGGTGGTTGAATAGTTTTTCCTAAAACCAGCTTGAAATTCGGAAAGGATATTGTTGACGTCAACCCATGATTCCAATCTGTCTGCAAGAACTCCACAAAACAATTTCGCCAGGACATTAATAAAAGAGATTACTCGATAATTTTCAACCAGGTCCAGAGCTCCTTTTTTGTGAATCGGGAAGATCACTGACTTTTTAAATGAACTGGGGATGTCCTCATTTTGAAACGCTTTATTGAAAAGGATCTTCAGTTGGTTGATGAAGCTCGGAGGAGCGTTCTTGAAAAATTCGTATGGGATTCCATCTTCGTCCGGGGCTTTTCCATTTTTCGCTCTGTGAATAACAGCATATATTTCAGAAGCTTGTATTGTGACGAGAGTCCTAAGAGATATCAACATTCATAAATCCGCTGGTCCGGATGGTATCCCCACTATTGTTCTCTAGAGATAGGTTTTCTTCAACTCTGGCAAAACCACTGCGTAAGCTTTTTCATCTGTCCTACTCCCCAGGTCTAGTTCCAAATAGATGGAAAACAGTATTTCCCAGCCCTCCCCAAAAAAGGTGGATCCCAAATTATCTTTCCAAGGTCATGGAATCTGGAACCGCTGATTATCAGCACAAGAAATATCTCGATCGAATGCTTCTTAATAAACGGCAGTACGGCTTTCTCAGCAATAGGTCCACTGGTGATCTCATCGAAATGTGTAGCAAATTATCCATGCATCAATGGGCTGAACATCTCTTAAGCCTCTTGGACAGTATAGAACGTATCAACATTGGTTTATTTACGTAGCTTGAACATCGTCGTAAAGTGTCTTGTCTCACCCTTTTCTACTGTTATTTTAAAAGTGTATACTATAGAGAAATAGCCATTCTCTCCTTTAACAGTTCAACCGAATACTAGCGCTTCTAGGAATGCTCATCCATCAGTATACCCTCGAAACCAACTTTGGTCGTACTGTCAAGTACATAGATTCGTTTTAAGCCGTACTACGCGAATGTGGAGTGCTTTACCACACTCTGTCTTTCCAAACCAATGTGAACCGACACCTCCTTTTAAACCCTCTCTTTTTCTCAATACTCACACTGTGTTTCTGCATAAGGGTAGTAATACCTCCTTGAGAAATATGTTTATATTAACATTTGAAGATTAAATTTTGATGAATGTTTAGGGCATTTGTATTTGTGGAACATCCTAATAGCATTGTCACTTTTGATTTATAAGAGTAATTCTGGTATCGTTTCTTATACCTATCTGAAATCAAATCAGAAACAATTTTCAAGAAGGAACAAACATTCTAAAAAAAAAACAGAACACTTACACAACGATTCATTTTACATAAATCGAAAAACTAATTATTATTTTTGTTAGCACCTTGAAAATAATCAGGTTTATTGAGTTTCGCCCCGAAAATATTTCTCACGAATCACACTGGCAGCCACTAGGATAAGGCCACAAATGAAGGTACTTTCCTCATAATAAATCCATAAAAAAAGGACTAATTAGAAACGAGCGTTGGAATTTTCCAATATCATATAATAAACTATTAAAAAAGCGTATAAAAAGGTATATGAGTTTACTAAGAGAAAACTAAATAATAAACTTGTTTTGGGGCAAGTATACGGAGCGAGCATCGGATGAATTTTGCAAGAGAGCATATTGCTTGGCGTAGTGAATGGAAGAGCGTTGTCTTTTCGGATGAAAAAGTTTATCCTTGACCATCCAAATGGTTACAACTTTCATTTCTATGATCTTAGAAAGGATGAGCTTATTTTGGCAAGACATCATAGCCGTACATCAGGTGTGTGGGGAACTAGAACCTTCTATGGCAGAATGGAATTTTTGTCCACAACAATGAACGGTAACAACTATAAACGTTTGGTGGAATGGTCATTTCCAAAAATGAAAAACCTTCTTGGACCTTTGGCTTTGATTTTACAAAAAGACAATTCTCCCTACCACACTTCTAGGGAATTTTTGACATGGCCACCATTTCACCGCACTTTAACATAATTGAAAACGTTTCGTCATGGTCGTCGTCTCGTAAAGTTTATGAGGGTGGCAGACAATTTGAAGACAAGGATACCTTAATCGAAGTTATTCGTGAAGCCTGGGCCTAAATTTCCTATGATTATTAAAAATAAGACTGTATGATTCTCTCCCCAACCGTCTTATAGAGGATATAACCGAAAATGGCGGACATAGTCATTATTGCCGCACCTGGCAGTGCCCCACGTTAAATTCGAACTTTAAAAGAAAGAGTACTTGTAATGCTTGTAGTACCCGTGGCATGATGGTTAGTGCGTTGGACTGTCATGCAAGAGGTCTTGGGTCGATCCCTGCCTATGCCATCTAAAGTTTTTTTCACGGGTACTGCCTCTTGCGAGGAATTGACAAATTCTCCAAGAGTAATTCTTGTCATGAAAAGTGCTTTCTCAAATTTGCCGTTCGGATTCGGCTTAAAACTGTAGGTCCCTTCCATCCCTGACAACAGTACTCGCAGGTTGAGAGTTGTAAGTCACTAGGCCCTAGTTCTCAAACGAACTGTTGCGCCACCCAATTTTTTTTTTTTTACTTGTAATGCTATCGCTATATTTATAAAGTAAAATTTATAAAGTTAATTAAAACCTAACCTTCTTTTGCGCATAAACAATTTATCTAAACTGCGCTGCGCTCTAAGCAAAAGGACTTAAACGTAACTTATAATTAAAATCTTAATTTCATTTATTATAATTAACATATTTTTCAGAAATTTAAAGCCCTTTTTTGTAAATTCTTTAATAAAGAAAAGTCATAAGCTATAAATTTGGAACTTTTATTGCTTAGCCGCAACAGTTATAATTAAATGTTGTTAAATCTTAAAATGTAAAAATTTCATTGATTTTTTCGTTTTTTTTTCTGAAACTTTGCATGTGGCCTCATCCTAGCGACGCAATTTTGTATACCTTTTTTAAGCGGTTATTTTCTGAGCTTGGGGAATTCCATTTTTATTCTCATTTCCAATTTACCCTTTACTGATGGCTAGCATTTACTTTTTTGCAAATAACTTACTTTAAATGAAAACAATGTTTTTTTGCTGTAAAGAAAGTTTATTTTAATTATTTTTTTGTTTTTATTTTGTTTGTTTGAATCTTTTTTTTCTCATAAATAAATTAAATCTTTTTTCGAATGAGACCGTTTTCTTAATGTTTTCCTCATAATACGTTATAATAGTTACTAAATTAATTAACGTCATTTATTACCTTTAGTTATACTTTACCATAAGTAACATAACAATGCAGTCTAACTTTTGTTTTAATTCACAAATTTTGGAAATATTCAAACCAGAGACCCAATATTTGTACATATTTATCATTTTTAAGCTGTTTCTAACAACACCAACAAAAATCCCATTTCTTTAAAATTAACTTAAATTCAGATGTTTTTGTAATTTTAGTATATCACTTCATAACTACATATTTTTTTGAAGTACATACGTATTGGCTGTCTATTATATGTTTAATCGATTGACTAAATTTTCGTACTTCAAATTCATTAGCAATAAATCGACTTGTTAAACATAAAAGAAAGCGCAAAAAAAAAACGTAAATTCTTCAAAAAGGATTAGTGAACAAATAATTTCATAACATTTTTAACAGCACAATTGCAAATTGGACATTTTTTGTTTTTGTTCCATATTTTTACCGCACACTTGTAGCAACAACAAAGATGTAAGAACCTGCTATGAACGAACACTCCATTTTTGGGTTCGGTCAAACACGTCATGCACGAACCATAGCTAGGAAACTCACTACTACCATTATCTATGCCCTCTCTTAGTGCGGCTTTTTGCGATCTAATTTTTTCTTTTATTGTTGAAATTTCTGGGAGTTCGGGATTACTAGAAGACGCTTTTATATTTGTATACGCGTCTGAGCACTCAGAAACGCTTTGTACTAAAGTGGATATTGCATGGGATTCAGTAGTAGTCTCCAAAGATATGTCCGAGGCATGGCGACCTAACGAATGTTCTTCGGAATTCAAAGCGAATTCGAGGGTGCTAGGAATGCAATTCTTATCTTGTGACATTTCAGCTACATCACTTTCACTCAGTTCTTCACACACGGTATCAGAATTCGCTCCATCATTGCCACAATTAGAAACGCAATCTTCTTCATCCTCGTTTTGGTGTTCGCTAGAAGATTTTCTTTCTTGACTCGAAGGAGCCGAACTGAAACCAGAATCTTTCTGAGTACCCTGGCTGCTATCAACGCACAGAGGTTCACTTAAAACAATATCAGTCTCAATTTCAGTACCACTAGATGAAGAAGGAATTCCATCCTTCTCGTAGCATTTCTTTTTAGCTAAGGTTTTGTACTTTAACAGTCCTTTGGACAATTTTCTCTTTGCTGCAGTTCGCAAGTGTTGGGCGGGTTTTTGTTCATTTTGTTTTCTTGTGTAGCTAACTGAGCTAGATAAATATTTACTATACGGGGTTTCTTCGGATATAGATTGTTTAGATAAATTGTTTATGCTTTTTATACTCAAATGACTTGCATTGTTATCGTTATCATCTTCACTGGTACTGTTTTCAGTAGCACAATGGGCACGTGAACTTTCAACTGCTAACCTACCAGAAATGATGAGCGGAGATACACTCGCCATAGAGATACTTGAAGACGATGGTGGTATCGTGTTTGTACTAATGTTTTCATCTTGCTTTAGTTTTTTTGTTAGCGATTTTACCACTTCAGAGGTTGTTAAGGATCGTTTCAAGGATGAGTAAGTTGGCAATGACCTCTGCTGTTTAAAAGCTGTTCTACTTTTACGAAGACGAGGACGAGGTGGAAAATGAGTTTTACGAATCTGAAAAGAATACAAAAACCATAGGATTAGTACAATTGTTGTGCACGTATGTTATATTTTATAAGATTTTGGGATTTTTTTTAATGTATTTTTATTTTATTTTATTTTATTTTATTTTATATCATTTTATTTTTTTGTTTCAACTTTTTTTATGATATTTTTTTTTTTTGCTTTTTAATTCTTAATCCAATTTTTTTGTTTTATTTTGCTTTACGTGTGTTCTCTTTTTTATGTTGTTTTGTTTTTTATTTTAGTATATTTTGGTTATTTTTAAGTTTTTTTTTGATAAAACGTTATAAAATGATTATCATATTTATTACGTCCTATGTTTCGCGAACTGTCTGAATTTTTGTGAATTATAAAATTAAAATGTTTAAACAAATGTTTCAATGAATGTTAATAAAGACAGTGCATGAGATGAGACACAATTTAATCACAAATTTAATTGTATGTCTAATGTGTTAAAAGTAAAACAAAATCCACTTTGATGGTTGCTTGATATTAGTTCCGGACAGGTTCAAAAATAACGAAATCGTGGGTATCTGCATAAATGATCCTGAATGATAATAAACATGGTTTGGGCTAAATTTTAAATTTAATAGCAAAGAATAAAATGAATACAAACATTCTAAATAAATATTAATAGCGTAGTAAAAGGTTGCATAATGCTAATTTAGAATAACCATATAAAAGAAATTGAAATGTTTGTCATGACTTCTCAACCTTTCACACTATAGTAAAATCATAGTGATTTATTTTTACTTACTTTCAAATAATTGGTTTTAAATGTATGTACATATGCATTTTATTTTAATTTATGATTGCAATGTGGACAACTGATTTCGTAAAACAAGGACAACATCTGTCTCAAACGTAAGAAGAGCGTTCCTCATCATAAGGAGTTACCTGGGAAACCATTTCAAAAGCCAGAACTTGCGTTCCTTACGAATTGAAGGTAAGGTAAAAACTGCTTCAGTGACAATAAAATCATGGCGACTCATGATAGTATGTCTTTTGTTCGGCCGAATATTAACAAGGGTATGCTGTGTGTTTGGTGATAACAGGTTGAAGTTATTTCTTATGAGATATTGAAAACAAGTGAGATCATTAGTGCGAACTGTATCGACCTATATTGAAGCGAGTGATGCAAAGGCACAACAAAAGCCATACAGCATAAGTATGATAACGCTCGAACTCACGTTGATAAACGAGTTAAAAATACCTGATAACGATTAAATTTAAAGTCCTTCCCCTCACCATCGTAGTCACAAATTTTAAACCTTCAATTTATTTCATGCTTTAAGTGATCAAATAAAATCAAATAACTTTGATGGGCCCTCCATTATGAGTGCTTCGGTTCATTATCTTGTGTGAACTTCCATTTTATTGGCATGTCATCTTGGGCAAAAGGCATCATTTCAATGTTTAGAGTCCAAATTTAGTCCATAGCACATACATACGTTTCTATTAGAAGCTAGAAAACTACTCCTTAACTGTATTCTGTGCTTATTTGAGACAGAATTCCAACACTGTATGTTTTATGTATGCATTTATTTTACTTTTTGCCATGTTATCTAATCTGATTTCCAAAAAACTTACTTTTAGATTTAAGTACATATTTACAAGAATATCGACAGGCACTAAAATCTCGAAGAATAATGACACTGCAGACAAAATATTATCTCCAGTTTGTCAAAAATAGATCAACGACAAAATTGCACAAATAATATAAACAAATGTAAGTTTCTTTTTGTTGGTTGTGGTTAGAAGTAGAGCCAATGTATCTCAAATTACCACTGACCAGATAAGTTTTAAAGAGACTAACTAATTTGTGTTCAGTATAAAATGCCTTCAAATATATCCCCAAAAAGCATTATTTTGAATTGTTTTATGACTTAGGCTTCATATTTAAGGGGCTGGGCTTGGGCATTCGCATAGAAAGTGGAAGGTATCTTCTTTCGTCCTCGTCCTCATATCCTCTACACAAATCAGATGAGCCGATACCCATTCTGTTCATGTGGGTGCCCAATGAGTTGTGACCCGTTAGGATGCCTAATAGCAAGGACAGCTTTTGTTTTACCTTTGGAAATCTTTGTCCATAGATTCCTAGAAACTCAGCAAGTTTCTAGAGTTGCTCACCAGCTGTTTGCGATTTCAATGAAACTTTGTAGACGATTCAATCTAACTCAAAAAACAGCCTAACCTAGAACTAATTGCAATACAATTTGTGTGAATGAGGTCTTATTGTAAATTTTCCGTAGAACACGATGCCGAAAAGTCTACCTCTGTACACGGCGCGGATTTCGAAATATGGCGTTTTTTTCAAAATGGCGTCCCATTATTCTACTTTATAGTGTATGCCTCCTTACATGCCCATATGGGGTATCATTTTATATGTTTTTAAGTACGATGAATTCAAAAATTACATCAAAAATTGGTTCTGATGAAAATTTTTCAAAAATACACTGAAAAAACATTTTTTTATGTAGATACCTATGTATTTTTTTTTATTTTGATTGGTTTTATATTTTTTTTTGTATTTTTATACACTTTTTTAAACTGAATTCATAAAGGAATTATAAAAAGCATTTAAAACAAAAAACGTAAAATAATAATAATAATAGCCGTGTTAAAATGTATAGCCACCCAGCTGAAGGCCGAAAACAAGCTTATTCCTTACAGGACTCCTCGACTTTGGCTTCAATATTTTGGTAATTGTAACTTACATCTGGCAATGGTTAGGGAGATGCTTAATTTGTTTGCAGCATGTGGCCATAATTCATATGCAAGTTCTGCTCGACTGTACTATGAGAGAATGGTTGAGCTTGAACTTGAAGCTCCCAATGTTCACACCGCATTTATGAATGGTCTTCATGTTGTCCGAAGGAGTAATAGGTTTTGGGGTGGCCTTTTCACTGATCTGATAATCGAACAAGTTCTAATGAAAAACATAAAAGGATTTGGCGGAATGACACATGGGAAAGGCATGACAGAACAGCAACTTGTTTGAGTTATGTAGCGTCCCATTTGCGCCCATTTAAATGAATGCATGCAGGAGTTTACTTCAGTGAAACATTCATCGAATGAGCAACATAAAACAATTAAAAGTTCAAGAATTGCACGCGATAAAGACGATACCCAAAAAGTTCTGGCTTATGTAGAACAACTCAACGTTTTTGAAAAAGACATAAATCTACGTAATATTGTCACGGGAGTTAATTATAGCAATGATTTTAATCCTGAACGTGCCAAAGAAATCGGAAAACTAATACTTGATGAGACGACAGACAAAAGAGCCTCTGAGTTCACATTCAGAAAAAGCAAACAAGTGGAGCCAATAAAATCAGGCCAATCTGTACAATTAAAAGACGAAACATTTGTGATTGAACCTGAACTTTTGTTTCAGCGCCTGTTGCTTTGTGCACAAACTAATGGCGTGAACTTACAGGAGGTGTTTTGTTATGAGCTTTGCTCATACCCAGCTAGTTTTTTTGATAAGCACGGCCTTATGAGGGAATCCGGGAAGTCTCAGCTCGCTAATTATATCAACGAGCAAGTATCAGAAGTTTCTAGCATTCCCAGAGATATAAATTATATCATTGATGGTGGTTGGCTACTACATCGCCTTCCTTGGAGTCAGAATCAGACCTTTCATGAAATTCTTTGTGCTTATGAGAGATATGTGCTAGCAAAGTATGGCAAGGCAATAATAGTATTTGATGGATATGGTGATACATTCTCTACAAAATCAGAGGCCCACCTAAAAAGACACCGAGGTATTGTAGGACCTAAAGTAAATTTCTCAGCTTCTACCCGTATTGCCATCCAGAAGGAAATATTTTTGAGTAATACTGAAAACAAAGAAGCCTTCATTGTTCTGTTATCGGAAAAGTTACAAGAAGCTGGATGTAAAACAAAACAATCTCATAGTGACGCAGACGTCATGATCGTTATGGAGGCTATAGAGTCGTCCAAAAATCATCCTACAGCCATTGTTGGTGAGGACACTGATCTTCTTATACTACTCCTTCATCATTTTCAAAAAAACTTTTATGATATTTTCCTTTGCCCAGAACCTAAGAAATCTTCCAAAAGCATTACTGTATATGATATAAAAAAAATAGAAAATACTTTAGGCGATGACGTCTGTTCTAACATCTTATTTGCTCATGCTGTATTAGGATGTGATACTACCTCTAAACCATTTGGAATAGGCAAAAGTGATTCCATAAAATTGCTTAAAAAATCAAGCAGTTTCAAAGAAAGTGCTGCAGTATTCCAAACATCACAGAAATCAATAGAAGAAATTGAAATTGCTGGTCTTAATGCCATTATAACGTTGCTTGGAGGAAAAACAGGGCACAACACACTACATGATATGAGGCTTCGTATTTTCACTTCCAAGGCAACAAAATCAACAATACATGTTAAACCGGAGGTCTTGCCTCCAACAGAGGATGCCTGCAAATTTTATTCATTCAGAGTTTATCACCAAGTGCAGCAGTGGATGGGAAATCTGGATCCACTACAGTGGGGATTTCAATGGAAGGATGGAAGATTGTCTCCCATTAAAATGAGACAAGCACCGGCACCAGATTATCTAATAAAATTTGTGAAATGTGGCTGCATCAAAACTAAATGTGCAATTCTGCAGTGTACATGCAGAAGACAGGGAATGATGTGCACAGATGCATGCACAGATTGTCAGGGATTAAGCTGCTGCAATTCCATTGAAGTGGACATGAATGATGATTAAAATTAGGTATTATTATTTGTTTGGCTTATGCCTTTTTTATGTTTTTTGTTTTAAATGCTTTATGAATTCAGTTTCAAAAAAATATATGAAAATAAAAAAAAAATATAAAACCAATCAAAATAAAAAAAAATACTAAAAAAAAAAATAATTTTGTTTAGTGTATTTTTGAAAAATTTTCATCGGAACCAATTTTTGATGTAATTTTTGAATTCCCCGTACCTAAAAACATATAAAATGATACCCCATATGGGCATGTAAGGGGGTATACACTATAAAGTAGAATAATGGGACGCCATTTTGAAAAAAAAAACGCCATATTTCGAAATCCGCGCCGTGTACAGAGGTAGACTTTTCGGCATCGTGTTCTACGGAAAATTTACAATAAGACCTCATTCACACAAATTGTATTGCAATTAGTTCTAGGTTCATCCTTAATTTGACTCGTCTATAAGGGGGTATTCTAGTGTAGAATTTTGAAAAAATCAAACAAATTTTTTTTCATATTTCCAAAGTTTAGACATTCAAGAATATGCTTTTAAAAGGATTTTTTAATATTCCTATTATTTCACAAGTTAATTGAAGGTCATAGAAACTGGTTTTGAAGGTCATAGAAACTGTTTTGTCCTTTTAGTTTCATTTTAAGTTACTTTTGTGGC
Organism: Eupeodes latifasciatus; assembly: GCA_920104205.1. NCBI lineage: Eukaryota > Metazoa > Arthropoda > Insecta > Diptera > Syrphidae > Eupeodes > Eupeodes latifasciatus. The sequence continues at coordinate 114,566,541 of OV049926.1, forward strand.
AACCTTTATACTGAGTAGAGGAAGGATTTTTATATGGAGCAGGAATCGCTGATTAAAAATATGTACGTTTTCTGTATCATTCTAAAGGGTGTCCCAAAATTAACGCAAGATTTGAATTAAATAGAAAACGCCGTTTTTAGTCTTTTGATAGTTATATTTTTATTGACTCGTAAAGTACATAGGATAGGGTTATGTATAGAATAACACATCGGACAAATGGCCTCCACGGCTTTGCATGCACATGCGCACTCTTTTGTTGAAATTTTCCATGACCATTCTGCATAAATGTGGCTGAATTTCGTTGATGCAGCGTTGAATCTCCTCCTTTAATGCACGGGTGGTTGTGGGCTTGTTGACATAGACTTGTGATTTCAAATAACCCCATAAAAAGAAGTCTAATGGTGTTAAATCACACGATCTAGGAGGCCAATTTTGATCACCGAAACGAGAGAGTACACGACCTGGAAATGTCTCATGCAGTAATTGAATTGTTTCACGGGCTGTATGACATGTGGCACCGTCTTGTTGAAACCACATATTGGACACATCAATATCATCCAATTTTGGCAGAAAGAACTGTGTAATCATGTCGCGATATCGAGCACCAGTAACAGTCACTGCTTGACCAGCATCATTTTCAAAAAAATATGGCCCAATTATGCCTCCAGCCCAAAATCCACACCATACAGTCACGCGTTGTGGATGCATTTGTTTTTCGACAATCACATGTGGGTTTTCCGAACCCCAAATGCGGCAATTTTGGCGATTGACAAAGCCATCAAGATGAAAATGTGCTTCATCGCTTAGGATGATTTTGCTCGAAAAATCAGGGTCCATTTGTTGAAATGTTTTTGAAATACTCTTTAATAATGAAGACACGTTGTTCTATCGTGTAACGCTCCATTTTTAATAACCCTATACTGTTAGCTGTCAAATTGCTTTTTTTTCAGGGTTGCCAACACTTCACTGCACAAATGGCGGCAAATTCAAATCTTGCGTTAACTTTGGGACACCCTTTATAAGTAAAATTGTCGAAAACTTGTCTCAAAACTTTGAACGCGTTTTTCTCGAAACTACTTTTTTCGAGCTGGCGGTAAGGATATATCGAGTTCTAATAGACCGATTTACTTCCAAATGGATGTTCTTTATACATCTCTTTATCGTGTGGTCCCTGCCCAAAAATATAACTTCTCATTTAGTATTTTTAAAAAATTCGGAATTGTTGAAAAATATGCAACAAGAACATTTTTTTATTCAAACTGCTGCCATTTTGTTAAAAAGTTTTTTTTTTTAACTTATCCAAGGGTGAAACAATAGCGACATCTATAATAATTAAGAATCCGTCTGGTTTTTGTTTTTCAGATCACCAGGAGGGTTGATAGGATGCACGCCAGGACACCCTCTTTTATTTAGACCCCCCACTTTGACTGCTTGTAACTTTGTTAATTTTAATTTTTTTTTTTATTAATTTTTTTTTATGTATTAACAACAAATCAATAAACAAATGATAAAAAAAATTGATAGTAAAAATATTTTTTGTTCCCTTTATACAACGCTTCAAAAATCGGGCGAAATTCATGTCTCTACACTAGAATACCCCCTTAAGTTGGTTGACGTTAAGTCCACACTTACTTGCCCAATTACTGAGCATATTCAGACCTAATAGTAGAAGTTCACAAAGTGTAAGTATAAATTTGCCCTAAGCCAGTTGAATGTACCTGAATTTCACTTTGAAAAAATAAAGGGTATTAAATATAGGCCTTACACTTTTCAAACCGATTCAGAACATCAAAAACCGGAAGAACTTCATGAATGCAGATAATAGAACAATAAATGAACAATGTTCATCATGCACGCTTCTGTTTTTTTTTTTTTTTTTTTTTTTTTTGGCAAACATCCATTCTCCTCAGATACTAGTAAATCTGTTATAATGTATACTCGTAATACAGATACAATTTTCCTCTTAGCGCCGAGAATTTTCGTTTCACACCTCAAATTCATTTTTGTTCTTTAAAACAAAGAAAGTAAAAAAAGGTGCACAAATGCATCATAGATACGTTTAAAGTATACACAAAATTAACAATTATAATATCTGAATTGCATTTACAATATTACAACATTGTAATATTTTGTTGGAGTCATTTTATAAAACGAGAAAGTAATACAAAAACCAAAAGAACCAAAGCGAATGCAACGAAGCTATGACGTTGACCAAGAATCAAGAAATGATGACGCAACAACTTACTTACACATACCACATGGATTGTGAGTGCGCAACAAGTCTGTTGAGAATTCAAACAGTTCATATTTTTCTTGTTCATACATGTTAGGTATTTGTGATTTTTTAGTTTTGCTTTAATGTGTACATTATGGATGTAGGTATACCTACTTAAATAAACATTTTTGTTTGCGGTTTGTATGGATGGCGGTTCCGCTTGCAAGGGAGACAAACATTTCAGTTATTAATAGCTCAAATGCAAGATTAAAAGAATTAAAAAGCGAATTGATAGCTTATATACATAATTAGCAGATAGGTAATTACCTGATAACATTTTTCACAATATCGGAACATTGGGTTGTTCTGCTTGTTCTTGCATTTCACACATTTCCAATAATCTGCTAAACTAAACTCCGAGTCATATGTTGAATAGGAATCCATTGAATCTTCCTCCGTATCAGCAAAATCACTTGAACATTTCGACGTGCTGCATATGGCTCTAGCAACCGCGGCTAAAATAAAATCCTAATATACACAAAATAAGAGACAATAACCTTTGGAAACTGTTTTTTTTTTTTTAATTTTATTTTCTTACGTCTGTTCCACTTGACGAATCATTTGTAAACAAATCTTCACTGTTGCTTGCGCTTGCTACTTCGTATTCAACAACTTTGATGGTGGCTCCAATTTCTCCAGTTGAGTAGGACGAATTTGTATCGGTATCACTAGAATCCCGACATATGTCTTATTAAAAAAGAAAAAAGATATAATTATTATTAGTAAGTAGATGAAAAAATAAAAAACAGTAGTGCGAGCAAACTAAATGTTTGCATAAAATAATATTAACAATAAAAGGATAAATACATACATAAACAATTTTGGGAGGTTTAGTATGGATAATAAAACACAATTCGTGACCTGGTTTCTCTGATCAAATAGAATTGAAGTTAACGACATTGAAAATTGAAGACCACAATAGTGACAAATGTATTAATTGCAAATAAATATTTTGGGACTTTAGCGAACTAAGTCTGTTATTTTTTGGACAAATGTTAGCTATTGTTATGCCAAAAAAAAAATTTTAAGTGTCATTTAACGACATAGTTGAAATTGTTATCTGTTAATCTACCTATTATCAGAACTGAATTTATAACTTTTTTGCAAGAGCAAAGAGAGGAATTAATAGAAAAAAACATTGGTAATTATGTAATGAACGAAGGACAACTTTATCTGAAATTTAGTTAAGAAAAATATCTCTAACTATCAAGTCAAGTCTACTTATGTCGAAATGACAGTTGTTCATCTTTTTCATACCACTGAAAGCTGGGGAGTCATTCCGTAATTTACAAAACGATAATCGTTAAAACGATTATCATTAGCGATATCGTCAATAATTTGCTTTACGTAACTTTATCACTATCGTCTCGTCAATCGTTTTCAGTATAATATCGTTCAGTATATTTCAAATACTCTTATACTATGACTGAAATGTCAAAATTGACTCAACGAAAAATAATCCTTGTTCGACAACTTGAAAATGTTATTAAACTTGGTTTTACTCTATGGGAAATTTTGAAAATTCGCAAAATATATTTTGTTAATAAACATTCCAACTGTTTTGTGATGTTAATATAATTGTCAATGTAACTTTTTGTGCTTTCATTTGTTGCTGCCGACGATGAAACTATAATTTCAAAAATTGTTTCTATATCTGATATTGTGAATTAATAATTATAATTTTGAGTATCCATAGGTCAGTAACACAAAATCAGCTGCAAATATTAATAAAATGTATGGATGAGCATTCTTTCTTGGCCAATAAGATTAAACATAATTCTGTCCAAGGGATCCAAGATAAGACTCCATTATATCCACAGGGGACAATACTTGGCTTCCAAAATACTTGTTGTTCCCGAAACTGTGCTCTGTGCAAGAGCGATACAAAAACCGTTGCATGTCAAACATAGAAAGAAGAAAGATTACTTATTTATATATTTATGTTTTGTATATACAAAAAATACATATGGGTTAGAAGAGATAGAGGGTCTGATTCATCTATTAATTTTCTTTGTTACCGTACTAGTTATATTTTTTTCATTTTTTATTTTCGTTTTGTAAGAAAAACTTAACATTTTTACTTCAATTAGCTTAGTTATCTATAGAAATTAATAGCAGACGATAACTAATTAGCTATCGAGCAAACGCTATCGTTTTGACGATATCACTTTGACGATTATCGTCTTACTTGAAGTGAGACTATCGTCGAAACGATATCGTCTGACGATAATCGTTTTACGTGAAGTGACACTATACATACATATATATATCATGGAACACAAAATTTTGTTATGGAAGGCGAGTATGGGGCGCTGCCTGTACGAAAATACGAAAATTAAGTGTGGAAATATGAAGTATTGAAATAAATAAATAAAATAAATTACTCAAATGTCAACAAAAATCAGTCGTTGTTAACGTTACCTGAGATTTGTTTTATTCATACCTATCAATGTAAAGAAGGTATGCATATACAATACATTTAATTTGTATGTGTTTTAGATTTGTTTTCAGAAAATTGTATTCATATGATTTTAGATTTTTTATTTTTGTGAAATCTGAAAATTTAAAAGCAACCTTTTCAAATTTAAGTTTTGATACAATGCTTCGTTGCCATATTTTGAATTTTTGTGTTGCGTAGATAAAAATGTAAGGAAGTTTCTAGGGAATAAATAATTTTGTTAAATTAATGTATTAAACCAAAAAAGTAACAAAATAAGAACCTACAATCCTCCTCACCCTCATTTTTGTTGTTTCAAAAAAACGGACAAATGGCTAAAGATAGTGTAAAAGCTTTATGCATTCTTAGGAAAAATGGCATTATACAAAAAATTCTTTTTTAAGTACAACATTTTAAAATTAATGTCTCCTTCTAGACTTTACTTGATTTAATGAAAAAAATTATATTTAAATTCAAAATTAAGATTTTCTCAAAAATTGAAATAACATTTGCATTTATTTCAATTTTTTTCATTATTTTAAACTATTGATTTTCACGTGCATTTCAATGTTCGATTGAACTAAAATGACACTTTTATGTACAAATATGTAAATGGAAATAAAATTGTATCGTTTACATGGCTTTTTTAAAATGGATTTGTATGTTTGTCAGGTGTAATTAATTATTTACATAAGTAATCACGTTACCAAAAATGCCATTATAATTTTAAGGAATTTAATTTAGGAATTAAGATCAACAAACCTTAACATTGAAGAAATACACTTCAAAATTTCAAATTAAAATTAACTTAATTTTTAATTGCTAACTAAATCTTTGTCAATTTTAATTTTCACTTCAATTATTATTGATTTATTTATGGTGCTAACATCACATCAACTAAAAAGCGTTTTTAAATAAGTGACTATTAAAGCTGTTATTTTAACATTAATATATTTTAAAAAACAAAGGCTGGGATGCGACCCACACTGATAACTTCCCATGTTCCCCGTTTATTATTCTAAAAAAATTAAACATTTAAAAAAAATATTTTGCATGTGATTAAATAGTTTGATTTCAAAATATATTTTTGTAAACCAGATTTTTGCCGAAAACCAATTTTTACCAATTTTAGTATTATTTGCGTACTATTTTTTTGTAGATTTTAATTTTTTTAAGAAAACTAACTGTTGGATTTTTATAAAAATTAGTTAAATGTCGAAAACAATATTTTCTGTGAGATAAAATTAGTTTGAAGCCAATGTTTTTAATTTTTGAAAGGATATTTCAGTTGAAAGTAAATGTTTACCAAGTTTTAGTATTGTTTTTGTTAGGTTTTTTTATTTTTTATACAAAAACTTTCAATTCGATTTTTCTCAAAATTTTTTATTTCAGTTTTATTTTTATTTACAAAAAAAACGTTTTTTTTTTTTTGCAAAAATATACTAGTTTGGTATCACGTTACAATATATAATATAAAATTTAACTCAAGTCGCTAGCGTGATTGGTTCACATTTTTTTAAATTGCTATGGTAAAAAAAAACATCCACTCAATTTCAGAGTCCTTTCTGCATGTTTCTGCATTATTATTTGTATAACAGAATTTATTTGAAGTCGATATCTCCACTGAGATCTCCACTTGAGCTATGGACGACGAAAAAGAGTTCCCGTTTTTGTTTGTCTTGTGTTTTTTTTTTTTTTAATTTTCTTCATTCCCAATCAACCAATCAAAAAACCACATAATACAGAATATAAATAATAAATTATCACAAAAATGTCTTTTCATTGCCTCCCTCGAACTTTCGCTGAGTTTGTATACATTCTTCTCTATCTTCTGTTTTTTTAATAATCTGGAAACTTATTATTTTATATTGGAATTCTTGCTCATTTTTACCCCCACCACAATACATTCCACATATAAAACATGTGGAAGGAACTGTTTAGGAACCGCCACACCCAACCAACCTCCATCAGGACAACCGGGACTGAACAACCCGAGATGAACCTCGCCAACGACACTCTTTTTTTTAGCCATCGACTTCATGTTAAACACATGTTAATTTTTGTAATTTACCAATGTATAAAGTTAGGCCTTCTTTGTGCCAACAAATGTTTTAATTTAAGTTATTGTTAAATATTATTTATGTTAGAATTAAGCCATGTATATAAATTTTGTATGGTTCAATAAATTAAAATGTAAAAAACATCCCTGCAATGACTCGCACACAGGAATGTTTGAGAGTTGTAAGTCACTAGGCCCTGGTTCTCTACGGACTGTTGCGCCACCTAATTTATTTTATTTATACGAAGTATGTTGTTGGTACACATCCCTTGACGACGACGTCTGTTTAGGAAGTCCATTAAAAGATGTCAGGCCGAGCATTCCTCTTCCTCATAGTACTATTCAAATATATATACAAAAATAATATTTTCTTACAATGCACAATAATGTTTTTGATAGTTTTTGTTCAATGGATTGAAGGTAGAGGTTAATAAAAAAAAGTTCTAAGTTTGAAATGTATGACGGTTGAAAAACTAACTAGCTGTCTTGGTCAAAATTTATCCCTAAATTTAATTAAATTCCTTGTTTTCTCCCAAGCCAAAAAAAAAAAACATTCACTTTTACTTCAACACAGCTCCCAAGCTGAATTGTGGATTGATACAAATCGTTACTGTTTTACAATTCGAAATTGAGTTTAGGAGTTTAGGAACGATATGATTGCTAACAATAATTAAGTACAGAGCTGTGGTACATTTTTACTGTGGAATGAAATATTACGGGTGGAGAAAGTACAATTGATATTATATGTTTAAAAAAAAAACAAACAAACAAGGGACTTCATTTGCAGTCAACTGTATTTAAATTTAGTCTAAGGGATGTCATTGGTTACTTCACAAAACTTTACCTTCTATTCTTTTATGAATTGTATTTTGTTTGCAGCATATGCAGAAAATAAATAAAATAGAGTTTTGGAGTTAAGATTTCCTTTGAATGCAAAATGTATGTACATACATATATATGTTTATTTATTTATTTAAGACTGATATATGTTCATTAATTTATTTACAAAGTATCTTGTTACATTAGTTAATTCACCTTTATAATGTACTTATTATCTGTGTACAAATTATTTTAAAAAAGAAATGTGATATTTCAGCTACAAAAAATTACAACCAATAATAATAAATAATCACAGATATTGGAATACAAGTAAAAATGGATTGCTAGTGAGAGAGATTATTCCAGATTAACCTTCAAATCGACTTTTTAATAAATAAGCTGATTCAGACAACATAATGGAACTTCATTTGGAGTCAACTACATTTTTTGAACACAAATTTAGACCAAGAGAGCTAGTTTCTTTTTCAGTGAAATTCGGTTTAGATATGGCCACTCATTGGAGGCATGTTCTTAAAAAGTATTCAATGTTAGATCGAAACCAATTTCTAGCTTCATTTACCCACGATCACCTTAGCCGATTCTACTCCAAATTTGTAAATTTGTAATTTTTTTTTGTAAAAGTTGTGTTTTTTACATTGTTAGTTGTTTTGGGTTTCAACAACAAATGCTTTAGATCCGTTCTTGATTTTTGACAAACTTATTCAACTATTCTGATATACATATACTTTACCAATGTAAGGCCGTTGAATATTGAAATATTGCATAATACTGAGTAATATCAGTCTTTTTACAATCACAGTTAAATCTCCTAAAAAAAATTTACGTAACCGTAACTATTTGTTTTTGTTTTATTTGGAGAAAGGAATTCAGACATTTAATGTTCATAACCGAGAATCTAGCGTTTGATTGTAAGGCATTCCGATTCAGTATATCAATCGAAACTGACATAAAAGCTAAGCACAAACGATTGCCAGATCCTACAATATTTCCTGATCTGTCAGTATATAAGTTGTTTCTTATGTCTGAAAAAGGGAGGAAATCATAGATTTGACTCTTATTAGCAATAATAGTAAAATTTCGGTTGAGGACTGGAGAGTCTCACCTAAAGAATCTTTTTCGGATCACTTTAGGATACTCTTCTCTATAGACAGGAACTTTACTGAAAAGAAACCTTACAGGAACCCAACTAGAACGAATTGGACAGAGTACGAAAAATGTCTGAAAGACTGTATTGATCCACCAGAGGACAATACAAGTCTAAGTACTTCAACCATTGACACTGTTGTCCATAACTTGTCTAGCAAAATGAGAATGTCTTTTGAAGAACACTGCCCTTTATCTCGTTCCAATAACTCCACTAAACCACCCTGGTGGAATGGTGTACTAAAGAAACGCAGAACAGAGGTCAGAAAACTTTTCAATGAAGCTAAACTGAGTAAATTAGAAGAGGATTTAAAGTCTTATAGAGCCGCACTTAACACTTACACCAAAGAGTTAAGGAAGGCCAAAAAGGATTCGTGGGCTAAACATTGTGAATCCATTGAAAAAACAAGCGAGGCGGCAAGGCTCCGTAGAACCCTGGCCCTTAATCCCACGATCCCGGGGTACATAAAACACCCTGATGGAACATGGTCGAACTCGAGCCTAGAGACGGTTGAACTCTTCATGGAAACTCATTTCCCCGGTTGTAAAAACCCAGAAAGTTCCGATTGCTTGCAATCGAACACGCTGGATTTTACTCACACGGAATCAAAGTTAGAACTAAATCGGGTTATTACTGAGCAGAAGATTATCTGGGCAATAAACTCGTTCAAACCCTATAAATCAGCGGGACCGGACGAGATTTTCCCAGCTCTCCTTCAAAACGCTCTCAAAGTAATAACTCCGTGGCTTAGGGTAATCTTCATAAGTTGTATCAAACTTAGATACGTCCCTAATAGCTGGAAAAAGGTCAAGGTAGTCTTTATCCCAAAAGCAGGGAAACCGACTCACTCGACCGCTCAGGATTATAGACTAATAAGTCTCTCTTCGTTTCTCCTTAAGACACTAGAGAGGATAATTGATCTACATGTTAGAGAACTTCTCAACGAACACAACTTGTGCAACTACCAACACGCCTACCTTAAAGGTAAATCAGTGGAGACTGCCTTGCATGAAGTAGTTTCACATATTGAGAAAAGTCTTGAACATAAAGAATATACCCTGGCAGCATTTCTTGATATCGAGGGTGCGTTTAATAACGTTAAAACGGAGTCGATCAAGACTGCCTTAGTTGAAGTTGGGGTTGAATCTGTTATTGTCGATTGGATCTTCACCACGTTAAATGGCAGAATTATCAACTCTCAAATAGGAGTTAGCACTATTGAGAAAACAGTTACTAGAGGCACACCACAGGGAGGAGTCATCTCACCCCTGCTCTGGATCCTCGTAGTCAACAAAATTCTCACAAAGTTCAAAGATCAGGGCATTAAAATAGTTGCGTATGCAGATGACATAGTGGTTTTGATAACAGGCAAGTTTCTTACCATCATCGAAAACATTATGGAAAATGCATTAAAGGATTTATCTTCTTGGCAACTAAGAACGGTCTCGGGGTCAACCCCACTTGTTCACGAGGAAAAGGAAACTGGAGGGCTTCAACCCTCCCAAACTAAATGGCATTCCTCTAAAACCTTCTAAGGAAGCTAAATTTCTAGGAGTATCCTTGACTCCAAGCTTACATGGAAGCGTAATACTGAGGAAAGAATGAAAAAAGCACTATGTGCATTCTACACATGCAAAAAGACCTTCGGTGTACGTTGGGGTATGCGACCGCAAGTCATCCAATGGATGTACACAGCGATTGTCAGACCCATTCTTACCTATAGCTCTATTGTATGGTGGAAGGCGGTGGAAAAATCAAGCTATCTCAAGAACCTGAATAAGGTACAGAGACTAGCCTGTATAGGAATTACAGGGGCTCAAAGATCCACACCACAAGCTGGATTGGAAATGATCTTGAACCTCCCGGCTCTGGATGAGTTCATAAAGTGCACGGCAGCCAAAACTGCAATTCGTTTAAGAGAACTGAGTTTTTAGAGGCATAGCACTTATGGCCACGGGTCAATCTTACAAAGATATGACACGATCCCAGGACTGAGAGAGAGAGATTTCGACAGGAAATATTCTATTTTCATACCAGAAAGACAGGGTTGGGATCCCAATTCACTTATAAGTAAAAATGGAATCAGGAACAGGTGCTGGAGTGTTTTGCCAATCTCTCAACATCAGAGCGTCATATACACTCCCGGCTGACTGTAGTGTCTTTCAGGCCGAGGTCTTTGCCATTGGAAAAGCAGCTGAATTGGCACATCACGAAAAGCTAAGCTCTTCGGAGATTACTTTTTTCGTGGACAGCCAGGCTGCTATCAAAGCCTTAGCCAGTGAGACTATTAGATCAAAAGCAGTTTTAAACTGTAGGAAGGAATTAAACAAAATCTGCCACACTAACCAGGTAAAACTCTGCTGGGTTCCCGGACATAGCAATATAGAAGGGAATGATATAGTAGACGAACTAGCCAGGAAAGGGTCAAAAGCAGACACAAGTAGTAGCGACCATTCAGTTAGGGGACCACTCGTCCCGATTGGGGTACTCAAGAGGAAGATAGACCTTAAACTAAAAGAGAAAACCAATATCTCCTGGAAATCCAGGAACGATTGTGCAATCTCTAGAAGTTTATGGCCTAACACAAATGAAAAAGAAACTCGATATATTCTATCGCTGAGTAAAAAGAACATTAAAATCTTGATAGGTGTACTAACAGGTCATTGCGCCATTGGCACAATGGCTAATAGAATAGGGGCATTTGCACCCGATTTTTGTAGGAGCTGTCAGGATGAGGAGGAAATGGAAACCATTAAACACCTGCTCTGCGACTGTCCGAACCTCCAAACCAGCCGACTCCGTCATTTCGGAAACAGGTTTGTTGGAGAACTGGATGATCTAGCACAGGTCTCAATGGCGAGCATGAGGAAATTTATAGATAGCACAGGCTGGTTCGTTAACGAGCCAGTCTACGCTAATCGGTAGAGTTATAGTGTTATAGACATAAATAAATATATACCGAAAGAAAACTATTTTGATTATATTGAAAACCATGACAAAACTTTTGAATTTCAGTTTGTGACTTTTAATGAGTTAAAAATATTTATCAAAGACATGAATAATAAAAAAGATTCAAATATGTTGTCAGTTAACATGATAATTAATTCGTTTCACATTATTGGAGGTCACTTGTGCAAAGTAGTAAATGAGTCAATGAAAGAAGGTGTTTTCCCGGATTGTTGGAAAGAATCATTGGTGGTTCCCATTGCCAAGAATACTAACCCACTAGGTCCCGAGGAGTACCGACCGGTAAATATGTTGCCTAACGATGGAAAAATTTTGGAAAAAATTGTACAAAAACAACTACAAAAGTACATGGAAGATAATCAACTATTCGTGGAATGTCAATCAGGATTCAGGGAAGGCCATAGCTGCGAATCCTTGATTAACTTAATAATTGCCGACTGGAAGACGGAAATAAATTCGAAAATGAAAATCGTTGCCGTATTTGTTGATCTGCGAAGAGCGTTTGAAACAGTGGATAGAGACATCCTTCTGAAAAAACTGGATAGATATGGAGTCAGAGGCAAGGAGTTAAGATGGTTCCAATCATATTTACAGAGGAGAACGCAAAGAACAAGAGTTGAAGAAGCTGTTTCTGAATCTATAAATGTGAATTTAGGTGTTCCGCAAGGATCTGTTTTAGGAACTTTGTTATTTATAATGTATGTAAATGAATTGCCTAAAGTAGTGAAGTATTCTTTCTTAAAACTATTTGCTGATGATGGATTGTTGTATGTCGTAGGCAATAATATAAACGAATGTGTTGAGAAAATTAATTTTGATTTAATGCAACTAAGTAAATGGTTTCGTATGAATAAATTAAGTTTGAATATAGGAAAAACAAAGTGTATGATGATTAACGGAGAAACGAATGCAGAAGTTAAAATTGAAAACCAGACTATAGAAATAGTAGACAAAATAAAGTATCTGGGAATAATGTTTGATAAAAAGTTAGAATTCAATACCCATATTGATTATATATCGAAGAAAATTGGTAAGAAAATAGGTTTTTTTTCGAGAATTAGAAAGCGAATGTCAATTCTGTGTGCAATAAATGTGTATAACACAATAATTAAACCTCATTTTGAATATTGTTCAACAATAATTTATCTCGGTAATGTAACAATGATTGATAGATTACAAAAGTTGCAGAATAAAGCGATGAGAATAATACTTAAATGTCATTGGTTAACCCCGATTGTTTATATGTTAAACATGTTAAAATGGCTAAGCATAAACCAGAGAACTATTATGAATGTGTTAATTTATGTCTTTAAAATGAAATATGGGCTGGTTCCCAATTATTTATGTGATAAAATTAGATATGTAAGTGATATTCATGGTCATAATGTGAGAAATAGATGTGATATTCGTCTTCCTTTGTTAAGAACGAATTCTGCACAAAATATGCTTGTTTACAATGGTCTAAAAATATTTAATGAATTGCCTAATGATTTGAAATTGGAACAAAATTTTAAAATGTTTAAAAAGAAACTGGTAAATTATGTAAAAACAAAGTATACTTAAAGATAAGTTTATTTATATTGAATATAAAGTAGTTTATACAAATAGCTAAATATTGCTAAATAAATAAAGAAAGAAAGAATTGAACTGAGAGCATCGATGCTAAATTTTTACTTTTACAGGGGATCACAATGGACCAATAGGCCCCCGTGTACGCAACAGCTTCTTGCTGTGCACACCCCTTACAACCTAACCTAACCTAACCTATGTCTGATAATGGGCGGGTCCGGACGACATATGTAAGGGGCTTGAAGGTAAGGCAAGTTTCTATATAGTATCTGATTCGCTCTGCCAACAAATTTCGTGAAAACGGCAAATGATGATTCAGAACGACATTGGACAAGTTCAGACAACATAAGGTACTCCATTTGCAGTCAACTGCATTCTTTGAATGTAAATTTTGACCAAGGCAACTAGTTAGTTTTCTAAGTGTCATAAATTTCACACTCAGAACTTTACTTCACTAACTTTTGCCTTCATTTCTTCGAATAAAAACAACCAAAAACATTGTTATCTACATAACATCCTTCAGACAAGCTACAAGTCCATCACGATCTGTATATTGTGTTGTAAAAAATATTAATTACTTCTTTTCCAATTTAACAAGGAACCTTTTTTACAAAACATTAAATTGGATATCATAGTGATAAAATTCAGAATTTAGTTGAATGAAAAAAAAAATGTTTAACTGTTATTTTGACATAATTAGACTTGACTTGATAGTTAGGTACCGCGTTTACAAAGAGAATTGAATCCAAATTGAATGATTTATTGATTAATTTAGCGCCGTATAGAACTGGATCGGATCGAAATAGGCTAACTCGATCATTTGTATATACATATGTATATTTGAATAGTACTATCATGAAGAGGAACGCTCGACCTTACATCTTTTCATCGAATTCCTAAACATTTCGTTCCACATGTTTTGCATGTGGAATGTATTGGGGTGGGGGTAAAAATGAACGAGAATTTCAATATAAAATTATAAATTTCCAGATTATTAAAAAAACAGAAGATAGAGAAGAATGTATACAAACTCAGCGAAAGTTCGAGGGAGGCAATAAAAAGACATTTTTGTGATAATTTATTATTTATATTCTGTATAATGTGGTTTTTTGATTGGTTGATTGGAAATGAAGAAAATTAAAAAAAAGAAACACAACAATATAAAAAAAGAATTAGAATATAAACTTTTTGTGGTTGCCAATTAGAAAAATTAAGGTTGTACCTATCAAATGAGACAAATGTTTTTAAACCATGCTAATAATAGTGCGAACATTTTTTGTTTAGTTTTCTTTTAGGGATAAATAATATAAAAAGAATGACTTATACAAGGTACATTAACTTTAGAAATTTGTTGAGAAAATTCAAATGTTATTAACTTGCCATAGGAAGTTATTGTAATTGGTCCGATTTGTCGAATTGAAAATGTTGACATTTCAAGATCCCTAGAGTCGAAATAAAAGATTTTTAGAGAGATATCTGTGCGTGTGTGTGTACGTATGTCCGTGCGTCCGTACTTCCGTAAATTCTTGAACTTTTTTTCGTCGTCCATAGCTCAAGAACCAATAGAGATATTGACTTCAAATAAATTTTGTTATACACATAATGATGCAGAATCATGCGGAAAGGATTCTCAAACAAAATGAGGTGTTTTTTTTACCATAGCAATTAAAAAATAAAGGTGAACCAATGACGCAAGCGACTTGAGTTAAATTTTATATTACATATTGTAACGTGATATCAAACTAGTAAATTTTTGGGAAAAAATCGTTTTTTTGTAAACCAAAAAAAAACTGAAAAAAAATATTTGTCCCCTCAAATATTTTACGAACAAAAAAATGATTTTATCTCCAAAAAACAATATTAAAACTTGGTAAAAATTTACTTTCAACTCAAATATCTTTTCAAAAATTAGAAACAAAATCATCTTATCTCACAAAAAATATTATTTTCGACATTCAGCTAATTTTTATAAAAATCCAACAGTCAGTTCTTTTATAATAATTAAAATCTACAAAAAAAAAGTACGCAAATAGTTCTAAAATTGGTAAAAATTGTTTTTTTGACTGAAATCTCGTTTAAAAAATAGATTTTAAAATCAAAGTATTTAATCATATGCAAAGTATTTTTGTTTTAATGTTTAAATTATTGTAGAATAATTAATCGGAATTGGAATGTGTGGGTCGCATCCCAGCATCTTTTTTTAATATATGTATATTGAAAATATGTTTATGTTCAAAAAACAGCTTTTATGGTCACTTATTTAAAAACTCTTTTTAGTTGATGTGATGTTTGCACCATACAAATTAATCAATAATAACTGGGGTGAAAATTAAAATTGACAAAGATTCAGTCAGATATAAACAAATTAAGTTCATTTTAATTTGAAATTTGAAGTGCATTTCTTCAATGTTAAGGTTTGTTGATCTTAATTCCTAAATTAAATTCCCTAAAATTAGAATGGCGTTTTTTATAACGTGATTACTTAAATAATTAATTACACCTGACAAACATACAAACCCATTTTAAAAAAGCCGTGTAAACGATAATATTTCATTTCAATTTTCATATTCATACATAAAAGTGTCATTTTAGTTCAAGCGAACATTGAAATGCACATGAAAATCAATAGTTTAAAACAATGAAAAAATTGAATTAATTGAAAATTTTATTTCAATTTTGGAGAATGAAAATCTTTTCATTAAATCAAGTTAAGTCTAGAAGGAGACAATAATTTTAAAATTTTTTAATTAAAAAGGATTTTTTGTATTATGCCCTTTTTCCAAAGAATGTAAAAAGCTATTACATTATTACACGTTGACACAGAAAGTTTAGATGTTTTTATGACGACAGAGAGTCAACGCGTTAACACTTTATGTTGATTGTTAAATTCTAGCTTGAGACAACTTAACTCCAATCACGAAACGACTTAAGTCCTTACAATTCTGCTTAATACACACCAACCTACCCTCCTTAACACTTACTTTTCTACATCCTACCCCCCCACTACCCACATTACAATAAAAAATACAAACTTAAAAAAATACATACATCGAATGTACATATTTGCTATGGAAAAATTCAAAATATGGCAACAAAGCATTGTATCACAACTTAAATTTGAAAACGTTGCTTTTAAATTTTCAGATATCACAAAAATAAAAAATCTAAAATCAATTGAATACAATTTTCTGAAAACAAAACTAAAACACATACAATTAAATGTATTGTATACACATTCCTTCTATACATTGATAGGTAGGAATAAAAAAATCTGAGGTAACGTTGGCAACGACTGATTTTTGTTTACATTTTAGTAATTTATTTTATTTATTTATTTCAATATGTGTATACTTCCAGTCGCTCTTAGATTCCACACTTAATTTTTGTACAGGCAGCGCCCCCATGGTCCGCCTTCCGTAACAAATTTTGTGTTTCATGATAGTACTATTCAAATATATATAATATATGTCATTTCGATTCCATTTCAATTCGATTCCTCGACTCAGTGCCGCCATATACCTGGATCGAAATCTCAATTCGATTCGATTCCTCGATCTCCTCTTGTAACCAGGGTAAGGGAGATTTTCCTTAGCTAACTTTACAGTCAACTTTCCCATAAAATTGCCTTAGTTTGCCAAAATACACCATTCGTCCAGCTTTTTACATCATCAGAGCACTAATAAGTAAACACAACGTAACGTAACTGGTGCATACACCAACCACTGGCTTACCAAGCTCACCCACCAGTTGATCTTACTTGTGTGAAGGGGGAAGTGGTCTGCCTTGTAGGGTAAAGTAGTGGAACATGCCCAAGTAACTGGTGCGTTAACCTCTCCTCACAGGAAATTTCGGGCTACAGCTTGCAGAAACTATACCAACGCCTTTCGCGGGCTCTGTCATGGGACTCTTATCATAGGTTTTCATCATAGGATATCCCATTAACCAAACCTAAGTTATCTTTATTTGTAAGTTCACTTGAAAGTTACTAAAAGAAAATCTCATTTGCTATCAAGTCAAGTCTACTTACATATGTATGTATATCAACATTTCAGCTCATCATGTTTTTTTTTTTTCATTTAAATGAAAACTGATTTCATAACTCTGTGATTCATTTACTAGTGTAAACTTTTATTTAGTTTTGTGCAAGTTTTTCTCGTCATATTGGAAAAGGAACAAAGACGTTTTCATTGCGATACAAACTTTAAGGACTATTTTTTCTTGAAGAAAAAGATCGAGCCCCTCATGTTGTCTGAACTTGCCCAATAATTGTGTGACAATCGTTTGTATTAAAATTAACTAATTTTTACAATACTTCAAGAGGCTCATTTCGAATAAACATAACATGAATATGAATTTATATATACATATGTAGGTATCTCGTTGATCCAAATTTTTGCATTCCCTGAAAACCAATTTTACGACAAAACTTGATTTCGATGCCAGTAAAATTATTATTTGGACAATCTCCATTTCCAACATTTTAGAGATTTCCGTTTCAAAAAAAAACAAAATTCCTCATACAAATTTCTGTTTTTGAAGTCAAAATTGTAAGAAAATAATTTTATAGGATTTTATTCCTCCATTTGTATTTATCGCACAATTTAAAATAGGAAGAAAAATAGAGTATGTTTATATGTATGTATGTACATATGTATGTATGTATATTAGAGCGTTTCAAAAATAAAATTATTTTTTCTCGGAACCAGGCTCAACTTTTGTTTACATGCCAAAATAGGCCTCTGAAAATATGAGCCCTTAATATTAATATATATGGATACATTGGAGTTGATTGTGGATATTGAGTTGAGTTTTTGGTGCGCGGTTTTAAAAGGCGAATTAGATAATAAATAGTCCTGGAAGGGGATACGGAGTTGTGTGAGTTTCGCAGAGACAAGACACGACCGAAGAAAAAACCCGAAACATTCACGAATTTTAAGGTATTTTTAGAAGAAATTTAAACTTAAATTACCAAATTTCGTTTATAAATAACAAAAAAAAGAAATAAAACGTTATTTTAAAAAACGATGTTCACCCTTAGGTGGTGAGTCATTGTCAGTCTTAACATTTTCTATCAATTATTAAAAAACAAAAAATAGTTCAATAATATGGCTGCATTTGTTTTTCTTCTTCTCCTTTTAAACTACATACTTAAGTTATGGAAACCCCAGAAAAACATTTTAAAAATTCTTCAAATTATTTCTCCTTTTTTTAAATACTTAGTCATAAATGTTTATAACCATGTGACTGACCTTGACTCCAGAAACCAGTTTTATAGACAAAAAAATTAACTGAAAAGCTTGAATTAATTAATCGCTTCCCTAAAGACAAAAATTGTCGACAGGCCTATGCTTAGACATTTAGACAAAAAGAAAAAACGCCCTACATTGACAGTGTGAGCAACAAGCGACTACGTCACAGATCACAGCAATGATGACGAAATGTGCATGCCCCACTTCCACCACAACCCACACCCTTCTCTGTTCTTCATTCTTTCTATCTTAAATTTTTCAACTGCTTCAGCCAGCTTCACGTTCACTGTATTAGCATTTAACAAGAAGCAAGCAAGTACAGGCACTCGAACTGAACTCGTACTCGCCTGAGGAGACAGGCAAGGCAGTTCGCATTGGGACTTGAACGAGTTTGGACGTGCAAACGGATGACACAATCATTTGTTTTTATTACATTTCTCGATCTCGAGGTAATAACACTGAAACACTAATTAAAATGGAAATATTCCACTGCGTCCGCAAAAAGTATTCACATTTTGGTCATGTTATCATCAACCATACTTTATATACTTAAGCGTTATTTACTTTCGTTCTAAAAATGGACTCACCAGTTTCACGACAATTCAAGCTGTCATAGGTCGATGAGTCGGAGAGTTCATCGCAATTATTCCTTTTTGGAGATTCCTCAGCTAAGCGCACGAAAAATGTACGAAAAATTCGAGGATGGAGTTGTTGTTGTTGCTGATGCTGCTGGGAGGTTGCGTTTGGGTTTGCGTTTAATTTGGTAGAAAAGTTTTTTTGGGGAGATTTTTGTTCTTCATTATTTTCACTCAAACGACGACACCATCCTTCTCCAGTTGTTGTTGTTGTTGTAGTCCGTTGTGGGGAAACTAAAACAGACGACATCGAAATCGAATCCGAACCACGTTCGTCATATTCCCCGTTGTTCATTTTTGTACACCGCCATTTTTTAATCTCTTCTACTGCTGCTGACGATTGGGGTATTTGTTGGAGGAAATGGGAGCAATAGTTATCTTTCGTTGAATAATAATTTTCTTTTTAACATTCGTCCCACAATTTATGAGGTATATTTATTAAGCAATATCAAAATGAAAATTCACTATACCTGTTATTAAATTATGTGAAACACTCATTTTTATTGCAAATTTGTTTATTAAGACTAAATAACACACTTGTGTTGTGGTTGTGGTATGAAAAAATATGAAATAACAATAAGACAATGCGGGCCTGAAGCCTGTGTCTATTTTAAGCGAAACAGAGACTTTTACGCGACCAATTCCGAATTTTGAATGGAATAATATGTTATGTGGCGAGATTGTTATTAATGGAACGGCGGCGGCTAATGGCTGGCCGGCGTCTGTGTAGAGATCATCTGAAGTGTACGTGCTTAAGAGGTATGGTTGTGAGATGAACTAAAACATAGAATGCGGATGCATTTTGATCGTAACTTCATTTTCCCCTAAATAGTGTTGATTGTGAGGAAAGTGATTTAATTGATAAGCGAAGACATGTTTTAGCTTTACTTCGTATTTAATTATACAAATTTAAGAAAGTATTTAGAAAATAATGGGATTGAAAATGGTCATATCACAAATTCTCAAACTGTGAACGTGAAAAAGTCTACACAAAAAGAAAATAATGGTTACGGTATTAGTGTGGTTCGGAAAATGGGTGTCTACAATAACTGGAAATAAATATTGGAATAAGACAGCATTGCCTCATGAGAGAGAAACAAATTTAAAATACAAATTACTCGGAGTGAATTGAAGGGGGTAAACACAATTACTTGACGAAAATACTCTCAAGCTACATCAACATCATCATTTTATTTTTGACTTGCTTATTTGGGTGGATAGGAAAAGGAATAGTAAGAGGTGATTCTTTTCAATTGAGTTTTTGTGTGCAAAATTGTGTTTTCATGAATTAAAATCCATTTTCGACAATGCATGCTTTAATCTGTACACTCATACATATATCTTTAAAGGTTTAATGTTTTTTCTACTGATGAATATCATCTGTTGTTTTTCAGAATTCAAAAAATGTTGTTCTAGAAATGAATTTCACATAGAAACAGAACACAATAAAAATAAACTATTTAAAACTTTTAATGCAGTACGCTTGATTTTAGATAAGAGAAAAAATAAAAGCCGTACATTGAGTAACAAAACTTATAAATAAAGTAATTGTGTAGAATGTTGTCAAATAAAATGTTATATAAAATTATCTCGATAGATACAAAAGGCGACATAACAGTTTTTCAAAATGTAGATTTTTGAAATAAACAAACTAATGCATTTAAATATGTTGGGATAAGTTTATTATTATGTTCACTGGTAAAGAGTGATGAGGATGTTATGTGGGCTCTTTGCTTATTGCGTCTTTTTCGTTTACCAGAATTGTTAACATTTACAAGATTTGAACTCTGCTGCTTATAGCCAACTTCGCGTTGGTGTTATATACTCCTTAACGCTACTAGCGCTTCTGTAGGTTAAGCGGAAATATGGAAAAACTCTTGGTACTTGATTTTTGTATTTTGTTTATTTTGTAAAACTTAATTATAATAGATGTCCTTAGTTTCTTTGAGAAAAAAACTGAAGTAAAACTTCTTTTGCTTCATCTATGTATGTGTTTAATGTATATATTTATATTCGTATGTATATAATATGTACATATGTATATAAGCTTAAGTTTATAAATATCTAAAAATATTTAAATTTATTGTTGGTTTTCATTGATAAATTAACATTTTTGAATAGATTTTTAATTTTAATTAATTTGTATTATTATTATCACATCGATGATTAATGTGGTTGATTATAAGACTAAGACAATAAATAGCCTTACGGAACGAGAAACTAAACACATGTTTTTGATTGAAATTTAGAAATATCTCTAGAGAAAAGCATCAATGATGTCTTGTAGTAGGCTCATTTCGGTTATTATTTATTTTGCCACCTCAGAAGAAATGTTTACCATCTCAAAATTTAGCGATTTTCAGTTGAGTGAAACTAAACTTAACTATTCATCAGTGAAATGATATTTTCAGTTTCATGCCAAACGTCATTGTGTGTTGTTGTGTAGTCTTAAGCCTTAATCTTAAGACGCCAGACTACACTAAAATGAAGGAGTAAGTTTTATTTTTAATTTTCGACACTTTTTTATTTGTGGCGCTTAGCTTCAAAAAATATTGTCGAAGTATGAAAAATAAGTCTTAAAAAATTGACACTTTTCGTTTTATGTCATTTGTCAGCATTTTTTGAGAACTAAGGCTAGGCGCGCACATGCAATTTTTAGTTTCGCAACTGTTTGGTTTCTAAACTGAGCACTATAGACTTATATGAGAGTCCGCGCACATGCAGAAACCATTCTGTCGCCCATTCAAGCAACTTTTTAGTTTGTGTTTTGACACAAACTAGACGATCACCTCGAACCAATTCCTTAGTTTGTGTCACAAGGAATTATAGGTGCGGACATTCAACTAAATCGTTGAATAATTTTCTGTAAGTGCAAGAGAGAGAAAAATTTAGTCAAGGTGAATAAATGTTTGGTTTGTTTCGTTGATTACTTTCGGAGTTGCTTATGTGCGCGATGTTTGGGCAAATAACGATCGAACTATTTGGTTTCGAAAAAGTTGCATGTGCGCGCCTAGCCTAAAACAACATTTTGACATTTCAAGCATAAGCCTAGTACGCTGCTGATGCGAAACGAAATTTCCCATACAAAAATGACGTGACGAAATCATAAACGAAAAATTTCGCTGTGCTTTTCGTTTTTCAGTACGCTGCTGAACGACGAAATGTGTCATTTTAGTGGATAGCTGTACTAGATTTCCTAGTACAATTCTCCACTCTTTTCGTTCTCAATTTAATTGCCCAGTATATTAATTGCTTGCGAAATTTTGACGTTTTATTTATTTATTGAAAAATTTTTTGAATATTTTCGTTTATGATTTCGTCATGTCATTTTTGTATGGGAATTTTCGTTTCGCATCAGCAGCGTACTAGGCTTAAAATTGAACTTTAACTTCCAGACAGAACTCTCCACAAATATTTTTCCGCTGTGGTTTTCGTTTTAATTTCGCTCTGCACTTGGAGACTGCCGAAAAATTTCGTTTCGCATCAGCAGCGTACTAGGCTATAGCTAAAAAGATTCTCAAGAATAGTAATAGAAGAATAGACATTCTTAAAAAAAATGAATTATACCATTCGATAGAGGACCAAAAAACAATTTTTTTTTGTTCTACGACTTTCGCATAAACTCTAGACGAAAATTAGTTTTATAAGAATAACATATTTTAAATGACTTTTCTGAAAAAAAAGCTCTAGATTTTGAGATAAGACACTTTGCTTCAGAGGCAACGATTTGTAGTTAAAGAGAATTCACCAAGAACTTGCAAACGAATTAAATTAACTGAGACATATATATATGTATACATTCCATGCACTGGCTATGATAGGAAGTGAGACAAAAAATGTATACTCAAACTGGTATCTCTTGCTTCTATATTAACACACGAAACGTAAACGTAACTGACTCTACCCATATCTCCCTCTTTTCATCCGTTGGCTTCGCCCAATTACACTTTTCGTAACGCATAGGCAAGCTTTCCCTCCGAGTCAACCGTGCCTAAAGAAGTTTCACTTCAAAAAATAATCGGCGAATATAGCCTCAAAAACCTATTTTATTTTAGCCTTTAGTCACTTCACTGAACATACACGAACTAGACAATTGACCAAATGCAAACTGTCCAAATCCACAGCCACTTTGACAGATTGATTATTTTTATATTTTTCATTTCGAACACAAGCAAAAATGCGTTTATCTAAATAATAAACAAAATAATTTTTTTTTATGAAATGAATACAAAATTTCCAGCCATTTTTTTAGTAAAACATTTTAAAATTACAAAACTTTTAAGCAGAAAAACAAGCCCGAAAATAGTAACCCCATATAATATAAGTTGGCAACCATACCCAGAAAAAATAAAAAGAGGGAAAGATACATGAATTTGTTTTCTTGAATAGACTAAGATAGTTAGATAGTTGTTAGGTGGCGAGATGAGATTATGTAAATGGACAGAACCACTTGGCATGTTGATCTCCGACTGCTATTCTACGATGACTTATAAGTCGGAATTCTTTTCGAACTACGTTGGTGCAAGAGAAATATAAAATTCGAAAAAAAACTCCAAAAACTTTGTACTCATTCGTTATTTTGCTATTCTGATTTATTTGAATTCGTCTTTCGCATAGCCCACATATGTGCTCTCTTGCTGTAAGAGCGAGATGAAATGTTTGTTAATGTTCGAAGAAGAAATATTTTTAAAAATGGACACAAATTGTATGAGGTAAGTTTTTGAATACTTTTCACAGAAAAACTAACCAACCGACAACGATATGGCAAAAAAGTTTGTGTGGACGAAACATTTAACGACGGAACTTATTACAGCTTATGAATCGTATACAAATGTATATATTACAACTCATCCAAATTATATAAACAGAATAGTTTTAGCAGATTCCTTAAACTTCATAAAGGAATCGCTTATGCTATTGGAGCCGCTCATAACTGTTGAAGCAATAAAAATGAAGATCAACACACACTCGAGAGCTTCGCGAAATTGAAAAATGGAGCTTGTATGGAGGATATTCGTGAGCCAACATTGTGGTTTTTTGACCAAAGGCTATTTTTACAAACGCATTATAAAGTGCGCGAGTCTAAATCAAATCTTCAAAAAGAGGTAACTTTATGACTTTTGATAATAAAAGGAAGTATACATACATACATATTATGATAAGTCCATTTTATTTATATTGTTTATATTGTAAAAAAGCTTTCTTATTTATATTAATATTTATATTCATATTTATATTTATATTTATATTTATATTTATATTTATATTTATATTTATATTTATATTTATATTTATATTTATGTATATTTATATTTATATTTATATTTATATTTATATTTATATTTATATTTATATTTATGTTTATATTTATATTTATATTTATATTTATATTTATATTTATATTTATATTTATATTTATATTTACATATATTTATATTTATATTTGTATTTATATTTATATTTATATTTATATTTATATTTATATTTATATTTATATTTATATTTATATTTATATTTATATTTATATTTATATTTATATTACACTTAATATATTTATACCAAATCCAATGAAAAAATATGTAGCAAAACCTGGTAATTATATGTTAGCAAATCTATTTTTCGATTTTAAACTTCCCATAGGGAGTTATTTTTATTGCTCTGATTTTTCAAATAATTTTTAACAAATTTCGACGTATACCTAAAATCTAAATCTGTCATTTTAAGTGATATGCATGTGTACTTACGACCGTAATCGTACGTATGTATGTACCTTCAAAGTGAACATTTTTGGTGGTCGCAAATATCTCAGGATCAGACATTGCTATTGACTATAAGTATACAAGTACATTGTATTCTGTACAGATTTGGTATGAATTTGGAAATTAACTTCAATTAGTTCGGAAATTATCTACTCATCTTCACTATCGTCCATATCTGATTTCTCGGCATAATCCATTAAATCGTCCACTAATTTATTCATTTTAAATCTATATAACAAAAAAGTCAAGTTAATGAACGAACACTTTTATAATGCATGGAGATCTTTGTGCTGTAAATTTGTGAAAAAAACACTTTTTTATTTGTTTGATTTATTTTTGTTTAACTAATGTTTGTTTCCTTGCACTTGGTTTTATGAAATTCACTTTTTTTAAATCGTTCTTAATAAATTTACTTTTCAAACACAAACACTTTATAATTTACGAAATTTGAAATAAAAAGGACTGTCGTGCCCTAAGGCTAGGCGCACACATGCAACTTTTTCGAAACCAAATAGTTCGATCGTTAGTTGCCTAAGAGTCAAGGTGTTATAGCTCGTGATTCAAAAGAGAATTGAAGAAGAGTCACGACTCATGGTCATGAGTCAATGAGTAATAGCAGTTCTACACCCGGCAGTTCATTCACTCGGGCTCATTGATTTTTGACTTGCTGAAAATCCAAATGGTTCAGAGCCAACCGAACCACCGCAGTTTCCCCAAACACGGTCAACTTTGGATCGGCTTGGCCCCATTTGGATCTTTGCATGAACACCCGAACGCGGCTGACATGCAGTGTTGCCATAATCTCAAATTTCATAATGCTAGATTTCGAATTTTATAATGCTAGATCGTATGGGAGCTCAAAAAACAAAATGCTAGATTTTAAAATCCATACAAAACGTCCATATCGATGATTAACAACAAACATCTTAAAAAATGCAAAATAATATTTATTTTCACATAAAAATACCTAACAAACAACAAAAAAAAAATTAATTCAAAAATAACAAAACTTAAAGCTTTATATGTAAATAGGTAATAACAGCACAATGTTTTTAAGTATAGGAACATGTTTTATAGTTAATTATTTAATTTTAAATCATTCAGACTTATCACATTCTTATGTATAGTTTTTAAAAATAAATTTCTTATCTATTTTATAATTTTATATAAATAATGAGTTATCCCAAAGTTCTTCATATAAATAGTCTTCTTCGCCCTTAGGTTTTTCATACTTTGCTGAGGCTCCAACTTCATCTATAACAGTTCAACCTCATAAGAAAAGCAGCATTTATCTTCTATTTTCAGCCCCTCGAGTATTTGGACAATGCTGTTCAATAGTTCTGTTCCTATGTTATTACGAATTTTTGTTTTAATTATATTCCTTTGGCTGAACAGGCGCTCAACCTCAGCGTTTAACTAAATCGTGATTTGACGTTATTAAGGTTAAATCACAATGGTAATTAATTAAAAAAAAAAAGATGATGATTTTTATTTTTTTTTCAAATATGATATAATCAATATAATCAAATCAATCTTTTGAAATCAATTTTGGCATTCAAGAATGCAAAACTTAAAAACAATAATGCCAGAAAAGCATTTAGCATTATTTTAAAATTTCATAATGCTTTTCTCTTCTCTATAATGCTAGATCTAGCATTAATAATGCCGTTATGGGAACACTGTTGACATGTAAACACTCAGCAACACGAACAATTTTTCCAGTACTATAATGCAACAGTTCATCCATTCCAGTCTTATAAAATTAAAAATAACATAACAATTTCTCCAGTGGAATGAACCATTTAACCAACGAAATCAAAAACAAAAGAGAACACGAAATAAAAAACTAGTTTTCCACATTCCAATACCATTTCTTTGGTCCAGTTCATTTGATCATTTCAGTATTCC
The DNA here is from genome assembly GCA_920104205.1 of Eupeodes latifasciatus. Lineage (NCBI taxonomy): Eukaryota > Metazoa > Arthropoda > Insecta > Diptera > Syrphidae > Eupeodes > Eupeodes latifasciatus. Next base: position 114,593,383 of record OV049926.1, read on the forward strand.
AATTCCAATTCACGAATTCAGTTCACTTTAAGCGGTCGGGGTTTTGAGAACTGAAACTGAGAAGGAAAGACACAAGACGTAAAAAATACCTATCTAGCTGAAAAAGTTTTCGTGTTTCATTAATTTTTCGTTTATTATTACTTTCTATTTGGGAAAATAATACATAATGTAAAATATATAGTTCAAACGTATCTCTTCAGCCTCGCAAAAACCTTCAAACTCTAAGTGGAGTACCGAATGATAACAAAAGTGCAACCTTCCCCGCTTTTACACAGAAAAAGAAATAAAATAATAGAGAAGTTCAAAGTAGTGCGAGACAACGACGGGACGGTGACGGGAGACGACCGACAACCGACGTTCAACCAAGGCAATTTGTTGCTTTGAAACTCGTAGCTCGTACCTACATATGTACATATGTACATATTTAAAAACCATTTTTGTTATCTACTTGTTTTTATTTTTTAACGAAATTCATAAAGTTGCTCTCCTCGATATTGGTTCACAGAGTAAAGTGAATATATAAATAAAGAAAAAAGTGATAAACATACAAGAAAACAGCCATCGTTTGGTTTGGGTTCGTTTCGTGTGATAAGATCGATCAAAATCTGATTCCTGTGTAATTATTGTTTTTCTTGTTTAAGTTTTATTCTAGTTTTAAGTTGCTTTTATTTTATTTTCTCCTCTTCCTATGGTGTTTTGTTTTGGTCTTAAAATGCATAATCATAATTAAAATAACTCATCAATATGCTTTTATGTGTGAATAACTGAATACTGAGGAGAGCGAGAGGAAGTGAAATTTTAAGATAAATTAAAAAATTAAAAATTGCCTGTGCCTCCTGTCTTGAGTTTCCTTTCCCGTTCTATTGGAACCTGGAACTACTCCAAAGAAATTTTTACTCTGTATTTGCGATTTGCGAAACCTGGATCTGGACATTCTAGAATTCGAAGATCTCAACACTCCAACTCCACTCCACTCATCACTTAAAGCAAAATGAACTAAACTGCACTTAAGCCGAGCCGAGTCGATGAGACAACTCTACTCTACGCTGCGTCTAAAATACAGTAAAGGCCTCACGTTCACGTTCATTCTCGGCCAACACAACAAATATAATTCATCATGAACAAAATACGTCAGAATTATAAAATTTAGTGAATATTCTAGTTGAAACAAAAAAGAACTTAAAAAATACAAAATTTCGCGATCAATAAGCAACAAAACTAATGAAAAATTAGCAATTTATTGTGAAACGAAAAAGTGAGAAGATTATTTATATAATTGTTGATCGATCCGCTCATCTGTGGTGGAGGATGGTGGTTGGATGTTTTCATTTCTACAGCCCAACTATTATCGTCGACGTCATCGTTGCAAAAACAACAACATTGCTGCTGTTGATCACCATCATCAACATATTCATCATTTTCCAGCAGCAGCAGCAGCAGCAACAATTATAGTAGTGTTTTCTTTTAATCTCTGTGTTTTCTTTGTTATTTGTTTTTTTGTTACATCTTAAGAGAGTTCAAAGTTAAAACAAAATAATAAAAATTTGCATCAATCATTCTCTAGAGTAGATTAATTAATTATTTTTCCTTTATTTTGTCTTTATTCTGTCTTGCTGCCTTGCTTAACGTTGTACCTATTTACCTGTTACTTAAAAAAACAACAGTTATTGTCTGTAAAAGAAAATAAAGTATTTACCTTCATATTTATTTTATGTTTGACGACTTTTTGTCCCGTCCCTCGCTGATAAATTTATATCTTTTCGCGTTATATTGCATATGTAAACAAAAATGAAGAACGGGAAAATGGGTGGTGGAACGCGTCGTGGTCTTGAACCACTCGAATTCGAAGAATGCATTGTTGATAGTCCAGAGTTTCGAGATAACTTAACACGACACGAAAAGGAATTGGACCACACTAGTCATCAAATTAAGAGAATAATCAAGGAGGTCAAGGACCTTATGAATGCGGCTAAAGGTGAGTTGAATATGTACCTACCTGTTTTGTTTTTTTCTTGCTGATCATATAGACAAAACGGATATTTTTGTCTCGAGTAAAGTTTTGTTATTTTCGTTTTAAAATAATTTTGTACTTTTTTGATTTTAACTTGAAAATAAATGTAACGGAATTCAAATATAAGTCTAAAAAATGCGATATTTTGTGTGTGTTAACAAATAACGTTAACTGAGTATTATGTACATAGGTACATATTTAAAAATTAAGATTAAAGTTCTCTATTTTTTATCAAATTATTTGTTTCGCTAAAACCGATTATTTATGAGAAAAATGTTTAAAAAATGCTAACTTAAAATGATTATTTCAAAAATAAATTTTTTTTTTGGAAAACACCGAAATCAAATTTCAGGGCACACTGGCGATTGATGACGTTTTCGCCAAACTTAGATTAATATAGAGACAATGTGATATCCTGAAGTATTGAAGTTCCTTGAAAGAGTGTTTAAACCTATGCCTACTATGGGTTGTCTTGTTTTAGCCAGTAAGAGGCTTTCATGAGGCCTAATAGGATGTTTTTTTTTATAATGTACAGACACTCAAGGGGTTATTAATACTCTTAACAAGTTTACGTTTAAACACAGTCCGAGTGTTAAGAAAATAGGGAAGGATTTAACAGGAGATACCGGTGCAAATTGGTCTTAAAATTTTGAATATAAAAATAAGAGGAATAAACAGAGTTCGGTAAAGCATTCAACATTCTCGATGAGAGAATCTCTATACTTAACAGTACGTCCGAAACTGAGTTCAGGGGTAAACTGATGAGCATTCCTGGAAGTGCGAGTATTACGGCTGAATTTGAACTTGTATTGAATGGTTCGAAATGTAGTTTCTAATCCAAAGAAGAAGAGATTCATGAATACCAAAAGCACGCTTTTTCAATAAGAGAGCTTGGTGCCAAACTCTATCAAATGTCTTTGAAATATGAAGTGCAATAATCTTTCTTTCTCCAAAGCGATGTTAAGATTTGTTCCACTGTTCTTTTTTCCATCCGTTCGGAAACAGACCTGTAGAGTAGGAAAGATGGAAAAGCTTACGCAGGGTTTTTGCCAGCGTTGAAGAACACCTCTTCAAAACATATTCGAGTTAACTCGTCTACGAGCTGGGTTAATTGATATACCTAAGCAAAGACTCCAACATATCTTCCTTCGGGTTTTGTCTGGTCAAAAAAGCGAAGCCAAGAAGAATTGTGTACAAATCACCCGCATTGACGATTTCAGTGTGAGGATAATGGGCAACAATTCTTTGGATGAAGTTTAATTGCCCAGATTTGGATTTTGATAAAGAAAACTTGCGTGGATGATGTGCGGGCCATAATAACCTGACCGTGGCACAAGTATGCATTTTCATCATTCTATGGTTTTTTGGAGTACCTTGTCATTGTTGTACCAGTCATCGCCAGCTCATGTAGCTCATATAATTCTCTTGTTCCCAGGTACATCGCTGGTACCCAGTAGAAGCTTATGTTATGGTTTTAGGTAAGAACCGTACGTTTTTAGCGGCATTAATTTACAAGCTTTGATTTGGTAGAAATCGATTTTAATGCTGTTTAGTTTGAAAGATTCTGCTCAGATCGGAAAGTCTGAAGGAGTTGGTTTTGCAGATTGATTGTCGTAGGCTTAGGATGAATTTTTTATCGGATTATCTCCATAATGTTTAAAAAAGGTAAACTGTTTTGGCGCTAAATAGAATTCAGTCGTATGTTCTTCTTCTAGCTATTGTTAACAATTGTGTGGGATAGAATACCATGGAAAGGTGAATTTCTATTTCCTTATTGCTAGATTGAGTTACCTTCTAAAATTGGGCCGCAAACAACTTCTTCATCGTCTATTCTATATTAAACTCCTTCAAATTAATTTCAACTAACATCATTTATTTTGTTTTACCAAAAACTATAAAAATTTGAAACCAATTTTCAGATTTCTGCTGATATATCAGCTGTTCTTTCGGATGGCCACACTTATTAAAAAATTCTTTTAAAGCTTGGATTTTGTTTCTGATAGCCCAATTGTTGTGGACCAGCTGTTATTTAACACATAAAAAAGTAACAAAAAGGTATCCGGAATACTCTATATATGTATCTGAGATTGAATACTGCCATTGTCATTTCTAAACATCAAGATTGTTACATTTTGTAACAATATGACCTCGCCTCTTTACTCATTGATGAAGTGTCAAATAGTCAAGATTTGTAACATTGTGCAACTCAGCTTTCTGAGATGAGTTGAAAGTATAGACCTTTTAAAGTGTACTATTTCGTTACAAACAAACAATTTTGCTTTAGCTTCGAAGAAAAACAATGAAATTAAAAAGCAATTTGTCATCTACATACATAAACAAAAACACAAAATTTCATTACAAAGTACACCATTATTTTTCTTTAATTTATCTCTTTTCCTTTTCTTTATCTTTTTATAAAAAAATAAAATTAAATGTTTGTTTCAGGATATGTTTTAAAACAAAGTAATGTAGACTCCAGTTCTAACATGATCACAAGTTTAAGAAAAAGAACTTTCATGCTGAAAAGGGTTAAAAGTAGCAGACCCAAACAAAACACATGGTTTTATTTATCAGGGTGAAACATATAAGTTTTTGTTGTTAGCCAATTCAACTGGAAAAACCGGAAAAGGTTTTAACAAGCTAGAAAGCTACAAAGCCCCTAAACGACAAACCAAACTTTAAATTGAGGAAAAATTACCGCAACAATTATTGAAATATCTCAGATTAAAAAATCTTTTGGTTTATCTTACCGAACAGTGGAACTAATTTTGTCCCCCCTTATCCACTACAACAATTAATCGTCTCTAGGAATTTCTATTAGTATACTCGAGCCACTCGTACTAAGATGTGCAGAAGTTCGTTCTTTAGACGTGCTACGCGAATGTGGAATACCTTACCAGACTATGGACCTGTAATATTCAAGAATTTAAAATCAATATTTTGAATAGACAATCATTACCTATTACTAGTGAACGAACAAACTGACTTGGGCTCTTCATTTTTTCTTTTGAATCGAACAATGAAAAAAAAGAAAGAATTAGAAATTAATAGGTTTATTAATTTTCTTGAATATTTAAGATCATAAATTAGTCAAAACTCTGTCTGATTATTGTATAAGTCGATGGATAAATGTAATAAATGTTATTATCATACAAATTTTTAAGTTGGGACTCCTACTCAAACGACTAGAAAGGGAGTAAGATTTTCAAGTAAAGGCATATCTGTTGCAGGTTCTCTGTTCGAAATCATGATTGGTCTTTGCAAAAGCAATCACGCTCAAAATAATCAATAATACTGGATCAGTCTCGTGAATCAAATTTTAGTGTTCACTTTTCTTTCCACACACACAATTAAATTTGGAAGTCCTAAAATATTTGCTTATTTCCTAAAGATTTCCAATGACATTAACTTTTCCATTTCTTATGTTTTTGTAATGATCAACTTATAAATATTAATATGATAGGTACATTAGCCAATAATAAAATTAGCAGTTGATGTACGTTTAATTGCATGTTTTATTTTTTGTTTCTTATCTATTATTACCTACAGTGATTTAAAAAATAATAGAAACGATGACAAAACTAGCCAAAATTCTTAACTATCATTTCCGTGTATTTGGAATAGAAGAAAATAAGATGGAAAAAATTCTGTCAGACGATCACGAAACTTTCAATTCGATCCCAAATACACGGAGATGATAGTAACGGATTTTGGTGGGAGCACTAAGAGTTTTTACTAGTTTTTTTTTCAGAAGAATATGAGTATTAAATGTATTGGCTGATTGGTTTTTCTTAGAAGGTGCTGATATGTTTTTAACAAAGTTTTAAACTATTTAACTTCTTGCTGCTTTTATTCCTTCCATGTACCTATCATTTCATACTCTATTTTAATATTTCGTTCTGCACCTTAGTAAAGAATTTAAAAACGCACGGAGGAAGTATGTACTGTCAAGGGACAACACTTGCCCGGTGAAATTATAATTATTGTTATGTCTTATTTGCTCTCAGTATCTGTTTTAACACGTAGACATTCTTTGTTCCCCTCGAAATTTATTCAAAAATGTTTCTCAAGTTCTTGAATCGTGTTTAACGTGTCAAATACCTACTTAGATTCATTTTAATGATTTTGTTCATATCACTTAAGTACATTTATGTATGTAGATACATACACACAGCACACACAAAAATAAAAAGAATGTGAAAAACAAACAACAAAAAAAGCAAATGTATGACATTAAAATGAATTTAATAATAATTGATTCAACAGATTTCTTTAGAAATAACACCGAGAGCTCCAAAATAATAATGTCATTATATGCTTTGCAGCATATTCAAAGTCAAATTGGTACATACCTACGGTTTGTACGTTTGTATATATGTATGTACATATAATGTATTTTTCGTAAGAAGATGGTGTCAGGGTAAGTGAACATGTATGTATATTATTTAAAAACCATACATTTGCGGTACGTTTAAATCCTTAATTAAAATAGACACTATTCATACTACATATATATTTACATAAATGTGTAAACTAAATTTATCATAACAATAATACATTATGTATTTATGTTGTATGTGTGTTCATACCTAGCTTTTTAATTTTATTTAAACAAAAAAAAACAATATCTTGCAAAGTTTTTAATATACACTTAAAAAAGTAAATACGTTCGTAAAAAGAACGCCGATAAATGTACCTACAATAAATACATTGGCATTACCAGTAAAACAAATATAACTACAAACCCAAGTCATCATAAACCTTCAGTTTACATATTTTTAATATTAACTTTAAATTTTCTATCTTCAAACAAAATACAAACAGTCCAATCCATTTATGTACAAGTTGTAAAAAACAACCATCGATTAAAAAAAATTATAACTTTTTCTAACAAAATATACAATGTTTGCTTTCTTCTTGTTATCGTTATCACCATGAATAACCTATGTTATCTAATCATATAAAAATATTATCAGGTTTATTTCAATGAAATTTAAACAACAAAAACAAATATTCAATGAATACACAGAGTTTTGCTATTGCTTGCTAGGTGCGGTTCGATGAGTGATTCAGACTTGACACACAGCTCAAAAAGTCATTCGGCCGTGGTGGTGGGCATCAATACAGCTCGCAAAAATAATCAACATAATGTGAATTTATTTTATTTTCACCTTTCGAGTATGAAGAAAAACGAATTCAACAACTTTACTGAACACGTTTGCTGATGCTACCGTTTCGGGTGACACAGTGGATACAAAAACCTACATAATGTATGTCAGTTCAATTTCTTTTCAAGTCCGAATCCGAAAAGCTACGTGTCGATGTAGAATGATGATATCATACAGAACGCAGCACAGTGACTTGTCGTTTCCAGTATCTGTCAGCCGTCACTTTCACAGACCGGCTACAACAGGAGTGGTGTTCGAACATAAAAAAAGGTTTCCCCGATTTAAGATGTTTTTTTATTTTTTAGGTAGACTTACATATGTATATAGCTTAAATGGATGATATCAACAAGTTGGTTTAACTAAAAATGATCTTTGCATTAAAAATTAAATAAGACACAGTGCGCATCACATCAATAGGTATAATATAATATTTTGAGTAGAATAATCTTGTCTATAAAAAACTCAGATTTATTTATGGAAGGAGAAACCTAAGCTTAACTCTCCTTTACATCATGGGGTCCAAATGTACCCCAGAGCAGCATGTTTAAACACTCATAACTTTTTTGTTTTTAATTTTATTTCTATGGTTAGGTTAAAGTGGCTGTCTGTGATGCAGTAGGACACACTTAGGTCAGTTTAATGGCCCATTGTGATACCACTTGAATCTTGAGGCTTTCTTCTGAGCTCAATGAAACCAGTTTGAGTCCCTTACGAAACGTGAGAGGCTTATTATGTTAATATGATTGAGATCGTTATAGAAGAATTCTCCTTGATAATTCTAATTCTAATCTTCTTCTGATTCTAATAATTCTTGAGCTAAAGCAAGGCATGTACAGAGGAGGTGAAGAACTGTTTCCTCCTCTTTCTCACCCATACAGCTTCTGCAAAAGTCATTTGAGAATACGCCTAGCCGCGTGGCGTGCCCTGTAGCAAGCACCTTGAACGCCTTAAATCTAGTGTAGGCTAGATGTTTTTAGAGACCACCTGATGCCTTCTTCAAAGCGTCTTGTATTAGCAATAGTTTATTAAGGGATTGGTATGCCAGCATTAGCTAAACGTGGTAAAATGGGTTGTACTGTACCATTTCTGGCGAGTTCATCTGCCTTACAATTTCTTGGAATGTGTTTATGGCCCGACACCCAGCAAAGGTGAATATTAAACTGTTGTCTCCATTAGAGATGATCGACAGTTATGGACTGTTATAGAGTTTTTAGAGACAGAGTCCAGAGATTTGATAGCGGCCTGACTATCTGAGAAAATACGGATATCAGATGTTGACATCACGTTTTCTTTAAGCCAGGACAAGACTTCTTACGACTTAATTTCAGTCGTTCAGAGTACACACCTGCACCAACCCCTTCATTTGTTTTTGATCCATCGGTATAAAAGTGAACCAGACTCGACTTCCAGAAATGCCCTATCCTCCCAGAAAGATCTGGAAGGTATATGTTACACCCTGTACTTAACATCATATAATTGCACATGCAATTTCAAGTAATGACAATAAGTCAAAATATGTAAATATTATTTCATTGGTATAATACTTGTCATATATTCTTGGCGCTAAATGGAGATTCGTTTCCCGCGTATTTTGTTCTATATAAGAAAACTAAAATTTTCAATCTACCCATTATACTTTAAGTCCTTGAATTAAATAAAGTTCCTGAATTTATTAAACATATAAAACTCTTCTAAAATTATATCAAGTGGCGACGAGAATTTTAAAATGGAGGCAGCGTTGAGAGAAATTCTTAACACTCAAGAACAGTGGATGGAACAAATTTTAAGCAACAACCAACCTTCATTGGAGCGTTTGATGAATAATTGCCCATCCAGTAGTAAACCCACAATACCCCAGTTCCATTCATTTGACCACGAAAAAGAATCTTGGGAAAGTTATCTCTTTCAACTCCAACAGCACTTTACTGCAAATTCTTTGGAAGATGACAACCTAAAAAAAGCACACTTTTTATCAACATGTGGGACCCAAACCAACAACTTGCTCAGGAAGTTGGTAGGAACAGAAGATGTAAGTAGACTCACAATCAAAGACCTTTCTGGGAAACTATCGAAACATTTTGAATCCAAACTGCTCTTATTATTGCTCTTATTTGTTTTTGATCAAAAACTGAAAACTAGATGATTTTATGTCTTTTAGTTTTTGAGAAAATTGAAAATAACCACAACTACTATTTTAATTTAATTCTTTTTTTTTGCTTGAGTGGTCTTATTTTGATAGTAATAATGGTATTTGCGTATGCGTAATGCGTGTTTGGGTGTATGCAACAGTAAGGTGTGCGCGAGTTTGGGTGTGTGAAACAGTGGGATCTGTAAGGGGGGGCATGCTGCCCCCCTGCAACCCCCCTGCTTGGAACACTATAGGATTTGGGGTGGGTGCAAGTTGGAGTGCGTGCAAGGTGGGGAGGGTGCAAGGTGCGGTGGGTGCAAGATGGGGTGCATGCAAAGTTTCTTTTGCATTTAAATAAGCTGGATTTAAGAAAAATTAATTTACCCTTGGTGTATCTTAATCCATATTCGATTATTACTATCAAAATAAGACTACGTTAGCAAGGAAAAAGTAATTTAATTAAAATATTTTTTTTGGTAACTTTCAATTTTCTCAAGAACTAGAAGACATAAAGTCATCTAGTTTTCAGTTTTTGATCAAAAACAAATAAGAGCAATGAATTCTAAAAAAAAACAGTAGATAATCTGAAAGTTTTGAAAAATTACACTAAACCTTTTTTTTTTAACTTTTTTTGCACAAATTTTGACTTTAAAACTATTTTTTTCAAAAACTATGCATAGTTTTGACTTGATTTAAAAACAAGCTAATAGACAAAAGTGTTGGCTTTAAAAAAAGGTATAATACTTAATTGTAAGTATTACCGTTATTTTTTAATTATTTTTTTTCCATTTAATGTACATATTTTTTTAAACTGCCTCTACCGCCTAAACGGGGGGAGATAGACCCCCCCTCCCATAGTAAAAAATGCTTATTTTTTAACTGTTCTATACAAATCCGTCATTAAACTTTGTCGCCAAAGTTATCGTACTCTCCCCAGTAAATCTCATTAAAGGCTCCAATTATTATAATAAATCCACAAGTAAGTCTCATAAGAATAATTTTAGCGTTAGAAAATCGTGTCCAAATTGTTTCGCTCAACATCCCAGAGATCAGTGCAAGCACATTAATTTAATTTGCGATTTTTGTCAACGACGTGGTTCATTCGTAGTGTTTGTTTATCTCCAAAACAGTCAGAAGCTCCCCACTCATCAAAAGCTCAACCACGTTATCATTCTTATCAGTCAAAAAACCGCAAGCTACGTTCACGAAACACGGGTGCCAAACGACGTCACGGTAGTCGATCAAATCAGGGTAACCAACAACAAAAGCAGACAGAATCTGCACACTCTATCAACGAAAAAGAAGACCAAAACGTAAGGCATGATGGTGGAGTTAAATTAGTTTCCTCTGCGCAATTCGAGACCGATGTCAATAAAAACAAAATATTCGTCTCACTTCATATTAATCAGTGCCCTTTGACTTTTCAGCTAGACACCGGTGCCACCTGCTCACTCGTTGGTCTTGATGGCTATTACAGACTTGGCAGCCCACATTGTAAGCCTTCGTCACGATCACTTAAAGCTTATGGAAATATTTCTCTGCCGGTTAAAGGTGTTCTTAACGTAAGTGTACAGTGGAATACAAAAATAAAAACTTCACCACTTTTAATTTGCAATAACAAACAAGCCGCAAACATAATGGGTATGGATTGGTTTCAAGAATTTGGTTTACATATTCAAGGTGCAAATTCCGATTCAGTTTTGCAAATTGGATCTGATTCTAAAGAGCAGCTTTTGACGGATGCAATGTCACTCTGCAAACAACATGAATCTGTGTTCAAATCTGAATTAGGTTGCAGTAAGTTTTATGAAGCACATCTAACAATGAAATCCAATTGCCAACCTAAATACTTTAAATACCGTCCGGTGCCATTTCTTCAAAATTTTTCTGGAACGATTAGAAAATCATGGTTTGCGATGTCGACTAGCAAAATGTCAGTTTGCGAAGACTGAGGTGGAATACCTTGGTCATATAATTGATGCAACAGGCATTCGTCCATCGAAAACCCGAATCAAAGCTATCATCAATTTGCCTGAGCCAAAAGATCTAAAGGACCTGGAAGCTTTTATTGGTAAAATAAACTATTATAACAAATTCATAGATAATTTTGCCCAAATAGCTGCACCGCTCAACAAGCTAAGAGCTAAAGACGAAGATTTTAAGTGGGGAAAGGAGCAACAAAATTCTTTCAAGGTTTTTAAAGAAAAAAAATTCAAGATGATCTACCTATCACTTTGGCTACCGATGCTTCTTCGCATGGCATTGGGGCAGTCATTTATGTGTGAAATGACTGCCCCAATGCCATGCGAAGAAGCCCGGATGGTTCAGAGAAACCAATCGCGTTTGCCTCAAAAACATTGGATGCCTCTCAAAAAGGTTATAGCCAGATCGAAAATGAGGCTCTATCGATAGTATTCGGCTTGACTAAATTTCAACAATATTTATATGGTCGTCAATTTGAGCTCATAACGGATCACCAGCCGTTAGTCACTATTTTCAGCCCTAGTAAAAAATTGGCACATATGACTATACAAAGGCTACAACGCTGGGCAATTTTTCTAATGGGGTACACCTACACAATTCTCTATCGCTATCCAACAACAAAGCATGGAAATGCTGATTGCTTGTCACGATTACCTGCGGGCCCTGATGAGGAAATTGATAAGTCGGAAGAATCGTGCCATCAAGTGGATGACAGTGTTTCAGCCTTGGAAGATTTTCCAATCAATTCATATGTCATCGCAAAATTTTCAAAAAGTGATCCCGATATTCGCAAAGTCATCGAATACATACAACAGGGTTGGCCAGCACGTTTGCCTGCCACTCAAAATAGTTTACTTCCTTATTTTCGTCGAAGGCTTTGTCTAAGTGTTTCTGCTAACATTCTTCTCTTTCAGAGCCAAAGTCCAAGGGTGGTTATACCTGCTGCACTGCAACCTAAAGTGCTAACACTTCTACATCAAGGTCATTGGGGGGTAACTCGGACAAATGGCCCGCCGATACTGTTGGTGGCCCAAGGTTGATGACATCATTGAGTCAACAGTAGCTAAGTGCATTGCTTGTCAATCGAATGCAAACCGCTCACCAAAAGAGTATTCCAGTTGAAAGACATCTTTCACATAGATTTTGCTGGCCCTTTTCAAAAGTCTATGTGGTTAATTGTGGTAGATTCGAATTCGAAATTTCCATTTGTCATTCGAATGCCTTCAACAACTTCCCAGGCAACCATTCACGCTTTACGTTCCATATTCGCTTTAGAGGGTTTACCAAAAGTCATCGTGTCCGACAATGGCACACAATTTACCTCTAAAGAGTTCCAGCAGTTCTGTCAAAATCATTCAATTAGGCACATGACCTCAGCTCCATTCAACCCCGAGTCCAACGGGTGCCGAAAGGATGGTAAAACTTTCAAAACGGCTTTTATAAAAATCATGACTGGAGATACGACTTGCGATGATGCACTCGCCACATTCTTATCCACTTTTCGAACCACACCGGACGAAATGGGAATATCTCAGCAGAAAAACTTCACGGTCGTCCACATCGAACTTTACTCTCTGCTATGATTCCTGAACAAAAAAGATCTATTGAGCCAAACCAACCGAAGTTTCGTACGGGTCAATCCGTATATCTTCGACAGTACCTTAAAGGAAAAAAGTGGGTTACAGGCAGAGTAAAAAAAATCTCGGAAGAAGAATGTACGAAATAAAAACAGATCAAGGGATCTGCAGACGCCACCAGAACCAGTTAAGATGTAATGCAAGAAGAGATAGCGACACCGACTTTTCTCTTCACGAACAAGAATCTATGGACCGAAGACAGGCAAGTTCTTACAATTTACCGTCTGATAATATTTATTTTCCAAGTCAAAACCAACAACATGACAACACTTGTGATGACGATGTTTTCATTGATCCGGACTCCTGTCCTCCAATAGTTGACTTGTCAGGGGATCAACAAACAACAACTGCGGACAGGGACACACCTGTGAATTCAAACGAACCGGAAGACGGTTTTAAGTCGTTGAATTAAATAAAGTTCCTGAATTTATTAAACATATAAAACTCTTCTAAAATTATATCAGTATAGAAATCTGGAAATTTCTATGGGACTAATAATCAGTAAACGAAATTCGATTTTCTATTAATTTTGTATATAATACGAGTAGAGTATCTAACACAAAAACGTATATGTCCAATAATTTTTGTATTTCAATAAAAATATATCTACATATACTTCTACTTTGAGGTTGAAGACGTATGTATAGTTCTACGCGACATTTGACTCATGTGTTTTTTGTGGCAACAATATATTCGGTAACAGTCACAGGCGGATCTGGTATATGTGTCTTTTGGCTCTTGAACAAAGGTGGCCCCTTTTGCAAAGAAGTCTCTGGGCGAATGTTCGCAGGACCTCTCCTCATTATGTGAAGGGCAGGGGTATTTTATTTGCGCTGTAGGTTGTGAACGGTCATTCATTTCCCACTCCATCAGCTCCTCCGCGAATTCGATGAGCTTATCTTTTCTGAATAAACTTTTGTTTTTCATTGGTGGTTGTGAAATGTCGAAAAATTATGACAGTCGCTTGCTGCTACGTCCGGTGTTGAAATATGATCTATATGATATGGCATCAACGAAATCACCACATCATATCCACAACCAAGTCCTGTTCTTTGATCAGGGCTTTCCTATTACTAACCAAGTTATTAAATCTTTCACTTTTTGCGCTTTTTCTTTATTTTTGTGTTTTTAGTTAATTTTTTTTGCATATACCGTCAAAACACGATTTTACATTGTAATTGAATACTAAAAGTAGAAATAATGGACCTTTGTATACGCATAAATGTACCAGTGGAAGGGTAGAACTTTGTTTACGTGTTACTAGTTAGGGCAACCCGGAAATCCCTATCAAAGGTATATGTGCGAGAAATTTAAAACTTACGGCATTTTATGCATGTTTTGATGTCAAACAAATTTAAGACTATATTTTCGAATGAACTGTACGATTATTTTTTTTTTTTTAATTTTAACTTTACTTATCTTATGTTTAAAATTTAATCATAAATAAATTAGAAAAAATGAAACGATATGAAAAAAAAATTTATCGACAACATTCTGGTGGTACAAATGGACACAATGACACGATTGTAACGATTTTTGAGATGGGTGGTACAGACTACAGACATGGCTTCTAGCATGTCCATCACGCCAAGGGTTCTACTATCTCAATCTTTAGTAAATAAAACAATAAATTAATGCACGAATCTAATCAAAAGAAATGTAGTGTGCGTATGTACAGTACATACATACATACATGCATACTTTGATAACAAGTATTTTTTCTTTTTTTTTCTATATTTTTCATTCTTTCTTTATAAATTTTTTCTTAATTTATCTCTCCATATCCGCTTTTGTTTTTTTTTGTTTTTAGCTCCACTTAAACTTAAAAAAAAATAAGAAATATAAACCCTCGTCTTCGTTATGGGTAAAAACTACAGCCCATACAACTGATGCAACACCCACCCGCGGATAACTTAAATGGTAACAACCGCTAAGAAGCTTGATATGGTAGAAAACGTCGTTATTAAAATATTTTGATTCAATGATGATGATGACGACAATATTCTGGTTTAGCTAGTTAAACATGATTTAAATACATACATACAAATAAGTAAGACTTGATATTGGCTGGGTCATGCACATACATATAAAATATAAATATGACTAACACTTGTAACATGCTATGATAAACATTAAAATGGTTGTATGAGAAAATTAAATATAAATAATGTAATTAGATAATTACAGAAATAGAAAATTGAAAACATTAAAAATAAAGCCGGTATTAAGTAAAATATAAAAATATTTTTATTTACAATAATTTCGTTATTGTTGTATAGATATACATTTTTATTTTTAAAAACCTGTAAACAAATGTTTTGAAAAGTTAAAGGTTGAAGGACAATGAATTTTTAAAATAAACAATACATACCAAAATATTGTTCTTACTCTTGTTGCTCTTGTAGTCCAGGAGGCGGCGGTCAAAGTACCTACCTACCATCGAGTCAATGGAAAATTTGGTCATTAACGAATGGTAAATGACGAAGATTACAAAACCGCTGGTCGGACAGACTTTTTTCCGGGCCTTTTGGCCGCAAAATGGTCACTTCCGGTTGCGTTTTTTGGTATTGGGATATACCATCAGGTCAATGGAAAATTTAAATAGTAGTTGGTAGAGATCTTGTGGTAGATTTTAAATCATTTGGTCGGACAGACACAATCCGGGACCAACCCATTGTCCGACTCTCTCAAAAAACGGTATTTTTGGTGTTGACCTACCTCATCGGGTCAATGGACAAATGGGGTATCAAATGAAAGCTTGGACCGTCAACTTTAAGAATCTACTGGTCGGACAAACTTTTCATGGGCCAAACATACGTCCGACCGCTTTTTCCCCAAAAAAATGCTTTCATCTTTTTTCATCTTTTTTCAACTCAATATCAAAAATTTTTAAGTCAAATAAATATAAAAGTTGTATCAGATGAAAGTTAACATTGTCACCTAAATAAATTATATAAAAAAGTTTGAAAACAAATTACAAAACGCCATAACAAAATCTATTGATAATTTTTTTCTCAGGAAATTAATTTTTTTTTTATAAATTAATTAAATGACATACTTACCGACGAACTATACTTCCAGCAGGGATAAGTTAATCCAAATTATTAATTGAATGTTACACATACATATGTCTATATAGGATATATTTAGTTTATTTTTCAAATATAAGATGAATTCATTTTTTTCAAAAAAGATATAAAATAAACATAATATCACATATCAATACATACATACATAGAATAAAAAAAATAAACTTTGCATATATCCCAGTAGTTATTCAACGACAATTAAAATAATAAAAAATTAAGAAATATCGTCTTCATCAGAATATTCCTCACTCAAATGTTCCAATTCTTCTTCATTGTCTTTTAAAATAATAATATCATCAACACTAAGCGGAGTGGGATCCCCTTGAAACCAAAGTGGTACTAACTTTTCATCCTTCAATACCCACCCAAAATCTTCTGCCCTCAGTTTGACGTAGGCTGCTTCTGTGGCATTAGCCCACATAGAACTTACAAAAATTGTTCTTTTAATTTTTTCATTGAGTGATTTAAAACATGGGGGTATCAAGCTAGAGTCAAAGTTTTTTATATTTTTAGAAAAAATACCTACCGACGTATTTTTAGAAGCATATATGTTTTGAAACCTTTGAAATCTAGCTTCATTTACACAGTTCCGTAGACCATACATATGTGAAGTAAAGTTTTGAGTAACTTCTGGATTTTTTTTTCCAGTAAAAGATCATTTTGTTTACTCAATGCTTCAAAGGCTACTTGATAACCACTTTTTTGAAGGATATCTAGAGGTTTAGCTTTTCCTTTTCTAAAAAAACTTCATAGGAGAAACACTTGTCATCTACCGTCAAAAAAACTGTTTTGTCTTCTAAAATTGGAATCAAGGAACTATCCTCCCAGTGCAGTCCTAAAAATCTTACGAGTTATTCTTTAAATTTAGGGTTTTTAAGGCATTTAAGAAAATCATCTGTTCGTTTTTGAAGTGGTCCTGCAGAAATCGTGAAATTTGAGACTTTTACTTCATTTCGAACGCAATGTTCAGAGTCTTTGATGGATGGGTGTAAATAGCGGTCAAAAACAACATGAACTTCCGGGGCATCCGTGTAACATACCCTTGTTAAAATCATCTCGGATATTTTGTTAATTGTTTGAGGAACTAATGACCCTAAGAGATGGATTAAGTAAAAGCCATCAATTAATTCTATATCTTTTTTTTAACGGCTCGGACGGAGAAATTCTAGATTTCAGTTTTTTTTTGCCGAAATTGCTTTGTCAGTTTTGTGCATTTCACCAGTATAGTGACAAAGGGCTGGGGGGGGTCTGGAGACAATGGATATGATAAACAAACCTCCATGTCAATTTTTTTTTTCTAAAGCTATTGCTAATAGTCTCCCAAAGGCATCCCGTTCCATTTTTATAAGGCTCTGTTTTGTACCATCTCTACTTTTTTGATATTTTTTTAAGCATTCTGATGCGAAGTTAAGAATATTATTGCGCTTTAAAGGTTTTTCAAATCGACCAATGTTTTCAGAACACTCTTTAATAAATGTTTGTTTTTGCCCTGTTTCATTGACATTTAAAACAAAGTCAGCTGTCTGTTGACTTGTCGCTCTACCTGTTGTTATGTTAAAGAGAAATTCTTTTCCCAAGTTTTCATCAAAAGGATTTATATTTTGTTTGAAAACATTAACGATATCAGTTAATGCTTTCTCGTCCTTTTGAATTCTATTTCTGGCAAGCTCATGGCATACATATATCATCCGATTGTCCGATTTTTATTTCAGTTAACATTTTGGAAATAATTTTTGTTCTTAGGTTATGACTTAGTGCCCAGCGTTGTCTTGCTGAAATTGAAAAATGGGTAACACCAGTCAACGAGTTAGCAGCATCCGCATTAATGGTTTGATCGAGAGTTAGGTCAACTGGTGACCCAGCAAAACTTTTTTCTGTACGCCTGTACCAAAAGCACCACGTCTAAATTCGTTTATTAGATTAGAATTTTTTATTTTTAATTCAACTAAATTAGAATGATATTTTAATATCCACCTTGCATAATTAGGTTGATTAAACACAAAAAAATAAATTGGAAAATTCGAAAATAGAATCCACATACAATTCAAAATCACTCGTTCTTATACTCCTTGAAAACCTGAAAATAACTTTCATGAACTCAATATATTGCATGAAAAACCGAGGAGTATTACCATGATCCTCCTTAAAGTGTGAAATCTTTATACGCTCTGTATTTAGTAAAAATATCATTGAGCAATGGGCTTAAATTAGGGCTCTCATTTGGTTGCAATGGGCTTTGAAAAAAGTGTTGTAAATCATCAACGAAATCTTCTGAAATGTTGATGTTGTTTTCTAAACAAAACCGTTCAAAGTGCAATGTCTGAATGGCACCGGTCAGCAAAGGATGGATTCATTTACATCTATTAAAGTGCTTGCCATCAATAAATCCGTTTACTGATCCTTCAGACTTTTTATTATTTTAATTTTCGTTGAATAATTACTGGGATATATGCAAAGTTTATTTTTTTAATTCTATGTAGGTATTGATATGTGATATTATGTTTATTTTATATCTTTTTTGAAAAAATGAATTCATCTTATATTTGAAAAATAAACTAAATATACTCTATATAGACATATGTACATATGTGTAACATTCAATTAATAATTTGGATTAACTTATCCCTGCTGGAAGTATAGTTCGCCGGTAAGTATGTCATTTATTTAATTTATTAAAAAAAAAATTAATTTCCTGAGAAAAAAATGATCAATAGATTTTGTTATGGCTTTTTGTAATTTGTTTTCAAACTTTTTTTATATAATTTATTTAGGTGACAATGTTAACTTTTATCTGATACAAATTTTATATTTATTTGACTTACAAATTTTTGATATTGAGTTGAAAAAAGATGAAAAAAGATGAAAGCATTTTTTTGGGGAAAAAGCGGTCGGACGTATGTTTGCCCATGAAAAGTTTGTCCGACCAGTAGATTCTTAAAGTAGACGGTCCAAGCTTTCATTTGATACCCCATTTGTCCATTGACCCGATGAGGTAGGTCAACACCAAAAATACCGTTTTTTGAGATGGTCGGACAAAGGGTTGGTCCCGAATTGCGTCTGTCCGACCAAACGATTTTAAATCTACCACCAGATCTCTACCAACTACTATTTAAATTTTCCATTAACCTGATGGTATACCCCAACACCAAAAAATGCAACCGGAAGTGACCATTTTGCGGCCAAAAGGCCCGGAAAAAGTCTGTCCGACCAGCGCAGCGGTTTTGTAATCTTCGTGTCATTTACCATTCGTTAATGACCAAATTTTCCATTGACTCGATGAGGTAGATACTTTGACCGCCGCCTCCCATACTATTGTTCTAGTAAAATTTGAATAAATCGTAGTTACAGAAGACTTTTTGATATAATTAGAAACAAAAACTAGAAACAATGTGGGCTTTGTACGGTGTCAAAAGCCCCCAAAGCAGAGTTGGGAAATAATGATTACTTTTTGTAATTTATTTCAACTTACATTTTAATTACAAGTAATTAGTTATTGAACTTTTTCCATTACAATTAAATTGAATTTTAATTGAAAAGAACATACATTTCCATTACCTAAAATTGTAATTCAAAAACTCCAATTGCAAATAACTTGTAATTGGAAACAGTAATTGAAGGAAAACACGGTGTTAATTACATTTAAGCTAATTGACTTCATGGATTGTAATTCATAACACACTTTTTATTAATTAATAACAATAAATAAAGTAAGTAAAACTTATTTTTACTAAAAATCTAAAACAATATTCGATTCAAACTATATTTTAACGGCTCTTAGTTTTATCTCGGCGATCTACAATAAAATAGCGCAAAGTCTTCTACTTGGCTGATATATTTCAATGGCATATAGAACTTTTATTATTAAAAAAACATTAATAATAAATAATATTATTTTTAAAATTCTTTATAAAAATGGAAACTAAACTATTGGTAGAAAATTTAGTTAGCCTTCAACAGCACTTACAAAGTAAATAGGCAGTGCGGGGCCGGGTTTGAGGCTTGATATCTCGTAAACCAGCATGCTTTCGATCAAATCCTTCACAGAGCATGTTTTTAGTTATGTCTACATTAGAAATATGCATTTTTGACATCGCTGGATATTTTCTCAAGTTTCTCTATCTGCAAAATAATTCTTATATGGATTATTCAAAAGACGAATTAAAATTTTAGAACTTGAAAGTCAATAAAATATATGTTGATTAATTTAAAACAACACACGTGGAAGGAATTAACATTACAAGTAATTGTAATTTAAATTTTTTCTTATCATTTTTTCCCAACTCTGCCCCAAAGCAGTTCATCTCTCGTGCAATATGGCCTTAGGGGCACTACCTGCGTGTATCATACAATTAGAGCCTGAAGAAATTGGTTATCATCGACCGTTAGCGTTCAACGTGTTAACCTGTCGAATTTCTAAAATCTCTACCGTAAAATCTTTTATATTGAAGTTAAGTTAAGTTTTAAAAAATTTAATCATTTATGAAATTTAGATTATCAAACAAAAATAAATTATCCATCCGTGTTTTTCAAATGTACTTGCCAAATTATAATAAATTATCCATCCATGTTTTTCAAATGTACTTGCCAAGTTCTGTAAAGGTTTTACCCAAAATGTATTAATTAAATTGTTTTGTTTGTTTTGTATGTAATTTTATTATACAAGCAGAGACCAACAAAAAATGAATCTTCATATTTCTTATTCAAATCATAAATCTTATTTAATCCAAAATCAATAGGAATAAAAGATACAAACAAACCATTACTATCGGGTGATTTTTTAAGAGCTTGAGAACTTTTTTTAAAAAAAAAACGCATAAAATTTGCAAAATCTCATCGATTCTTTATTTGAAACGTTAGATTGGTCCATGACATTTACTTTTTGAAGATAATTTCATTTAAATGTTGACCGCGGCTGCGTCTTAGGTGGTCCATTCGGAAAGTCCAATTTTGGGTAACTTTTTCGAGCATTTCGGCCGGAATAGCCCGAATTTCTTCGGAAATGTTGTCTTCCAATGCTGGAATAGTTGCTGGCTTATTTGTGTAGACTTTAGACTTGACGTAGCCCCACAAAAAATAGTCTAGAGGCGTCAAATCGCATGATCTTGGTGGCCAACTTACCGGTCCATTCCTTGAGATGAATTGTTCTCCGAAGTTTTCCCTCAAAATGGCCATAGAATCGCGAGCTGTGTGGCATGTAGCGCCATCTTGTTGAAACCACATGGCAACCAAGTTCAGTTCTTCCATTTTTGGCAACAAAAAGTTTGTTAGCATTGAACGATAGCGATCGCCATTCACCGTAACGTTGCGTCCAACAGCATCTTTGAAAAAATACGGTCCAATGATTCCACCAGCGTACAAACCACACCAAACAGTGCATTTTTCGGGATGCATGGGCAGTTCTTGAACGGCTTCTGGTTGCTCTTCACTCCAAATGCGGCAATTTTGCTTATTTACGTAGCCATTCAACCAGAAATGAGCCTCATCGCTGAACAAAATTTGTCATTTTCGAACATTTCGAACCGAACACTGATTTTGGTAATAAAATTCAATGATTTGCAAGCGTTGCTCGTTAGTAAGTCTATTCATGATGAAATGTCAAAGCATACTGAGCATCTTTTTCTTTGACACCATGTCTGAAATCCCGCGTGATCTGTCAAATACTAATGCATGAAAATCCTAACCTCAAAAAAATCACCCATTACATTTCAATTTAAAATTCTTTTCTTAAAATAACCACAATTGCGCGTTCTTTTCCAAATGCATTTTACATACATATATATGTATGTACTCAAAAATCCCGGAGAATTCAAATAGTTCCCAATGTGATCATGATCGCTGATCAGTGATCATTGCTCTTGAAGTTGAAATTTCTAGAGGAATTTCCAATTCTCCGTGACACACTCCTTTTAAGGACATGATCAATTTTTGTTTTCTTTAATTTAAAAATAATTTAATTCCGATTCCAATTCGAATCGTAATTTAATTGAAGACAATAAAATGATTGAAAAACTTAGTGTTGTATTTTTCTTTGCTTATATATGTACATTGTACATACATAATATGTACTAATAATTTTAAACTTGAGTTTTTTGTTGATAAAAAAAAAACATTATAATACAAAATAGAGCAATGACATATGATCGCGTCTAAGTCGCAAGAACTTGTTGTTAAAGTTTAATATCTCCTATATGGGCTAATAAATACATACTCAATCAAACTTAAATTATCAAGCTAGTAAGACTTTCCCTTAAATACCACAAAAATAAACACGTAAATTATTATAATTTTAATATGTATATAATGGGAGAGGTGACGTAAATTAACAAACATTTATTTATTTAAAGAGTGCAAATAAAATACAAAAATGTCTTGAAAAAAGAATGGAGACTTGTGGAACATTGTCTACCCGCTAAAATTTGTTATACTTTATTACAATGTGCTTTTTTTGCACGAATTGAATACTTGGTCTAATTGGGCAAGTAAATCTTCAAATTGATAACAATTGTTATTAATTTAAAAATTAAAATTAAATCGAGGGTCAAAAATGTGTAAACATTTCAAGTAACTTACGTCATTTCTACAATCATTTTATTATTAACAAAATTGCGAAGAACTAAAAAATAAAAATAAATTAGGTGGCGCATGGAGAACCAGGGCCTAGTGACTTACAACTCTCAACCATCCCTGTGTGCGAGTAATGTTGTCAGAGATGGAAGGGACCTACAGTCCATGGAGAACCAGGGCCTAGTGACTTACAACTCTCAACCATCCCTGTGTGCGAGTAATGTTGTCAGAGATGGAAGGGACCTACAGTTTATATGCCGAATCCGAACGGCTAGTTTGAGAAAGTACTTTTCATGACAAGAATTACTCTTGGAGAATTTGTCAATTCCTCGCAAGAGGCAGTACCCGTGAAAAAAGTTAGGTAGGGATTGAACCCAAGACCCCTTGCATGACAGTCCAACGCACTTTTTTTTTTTTTTTTAATTCATTTTTATTACTTCAATCTTAAATCTATCTTAAAGCTAGACAAAAATTCATAAAACTAGCCTAATTAACCATAACTTACAACTAACTTACTGGTCCCATACGGACGCTCTAAGTTAAACAATAATACTTAATGCTAATGCCTTTCGGCCCTAAGATCTATTTAACTTCAATTCATTTTATTTATTTTTGTATTCATTAGACAATTTCGAAAAAACTAATTTCAATATCCTTTTTTATTTTTACTTAAAAACTACTTAAAATAAGGTCCTTAATATAAAACTTAAAGCTAACTAAAACTACCTATTCTACCTATAAACTACTTAAAACTAGAACAACCACAGTAGCAAATCTAACTATCTAACGTTTTGTTTTTCATATTTTGTTGTCTTTTTTTCTTTTTTTTTTTTATTTATTTATTTTTGTATTTTTTTTGCTCTTTTTTTTGTTTTTGTATTTTGTGTGTATATTTTTTTTGTATTTTTTTTTCTTTTTTGTGCCACCATGCCTATTCTACTTAAAACTAAACCCTAAAACTATAAAACAAGTATGTAAACCGGCCAAGGCTTTAAACCCCATCCCGACTACCCACTATCAAGTGCCGATTGAAGCCACCAAAACTGGCTCTCCTGCTTCACCCTATCAGTTCGGTCCCGTTCGGACACAGCCCTACTGAACCGAAGGAGCTCTGCTCCGCCTTGTGCCATGACGTCCCGATTGTACAGGAGTCGCCTATCCAAGGTTCGTCGTCTGACGTGGTAGATTAACGGAGCTGCCAATCTATCCTGTATCAGACCGCATCTATCTAAAAAGAGGAATGCCTCTGGTGGAATGAAGACGCTCAAGCGTGCACTCTCAAAATACTCGTCGTTCGGATAGAACGCCCCGAAAATTAAATTGTTGGTCGAAGACATAGCTCTTGCAATGTGACCTCGGACGAGTTTTATCACGAAATTGTCAATTCTGTTGATTCGAGCCCCATTGTATAGGACCTTGTTGGAATAGTAATGCACATAAGAAGATTCGGCTGTTCTGTATAAGCCGATACAGCGTCGTAAACACTGCCGCTCAAACACCCGAAACTTCTCCATCTGGGAAGGGGCAACGTTGAACCACACAGAACAACCATAAACGATCATCGGCCGTATTAGGGCCATGTAGCAAATTACCTTCACTCTGGGGTCAAGCCGACTGCTAAAAAACAGCCGTTTCGTCAGAGCGAAGGCTCCTCTGGCCCTGGTCAGAGCAGCATTTATATGTCTGTCGAAATATAAATACTGATCTAACCAGATACCGAGGTACTTCACTACACTTTTGCTCGCTAATGGCTGCCCGTGAAGATCAACGATAACCATCTTGCGCCAATTCTTGCACGTATCCCTCGTGGCCCTAGCCAACGGAGTCCGGAACAGAATTGTCTCCGACTTCTGGACATTTATTTTCAGTTTCCAGTCGTCGCAATATCGCTGAATCTTGTCGAAATCACGCTGCAAGAGAATTCTAATAACCTCAACCTTTCGGGCCGTTCTGTACGCAATTAGATCGTCGGCGTACGCAATTGCCTTTGTAAGACTACCTATCAGATCGCTGGTGTAAATGCTGAAGAGAATCGGCGAATTCACCGCTCCCTGTTGAAGACCATTTTTAATTAAGAATGTTGTGGTAGAAGTTACATTGCCACTTTTGACAACAAACTTTCTACCGTTAAGCATATCATAAAGTATATACAACAATGGCTTGCTTATGCCAAGCCTGCTCAGTTTTAGGTAAAGACCCTCTAACCATACGGTGTCAAAGGCCTTTTCCAAATCAACCAGAACTGCACCTGTGCATTGTTGTTTTGTTTTATTCCATTGGATATCAGAAACGAGTTTAGACGCAGCATGAATTGTGTCATGACCCGCCTTGAACCCGAACTGTTTATCCGGAATTATTTTGTTGTCCGCAGCCCACTTAGTCAGAGCCCTATTAATGATTTTTTCGAAAACCTTGCTGATGCTCGGAAGAAGACTTATCGACCGAAGATTTGACGGGTTGGAGTTGTCCTTTCCCTATTTCGGGAGAGGATGAACCACAGCGGTCTTCCAATGCCCTGGATAATATGCATTATTCAGTGCATTATTGAAGAGTGTGGTGTAAATGTCAATTGCCTCCATCGGTAAATGTCTTAGTACAACGTTGGATATACCATCGACACCTGCTGACTTTTTATTTTTTATTGAGTTGAAGATGAGCTGAAGCTCAACCTTCGTTACTAACAAGGTACTTGGTCCCGTTTGCTCGGCGATTATGGCATTTGACAAGGAATCGTCATTGAACCGCATGAAACCGCGGTTCTCAGATCGCCATTGTGTTATATCATTTCGAAGGTAAAAGTGATTAAGTAGGGCTCTGTTTTCCAGGTCGTGGTTGGGGCGAATGCAAGCATTCACCTTGTACACTTGCTGGAAAGCAGCTCCCACCGCCTCCACTTTTTCCTTCGGATCTTCAATTATAAAAAAGTCATCGTCAAAGATGGCTTCCTCTGGATCTATTTGCGCTGTCCTAAATACGTTTGTGTTCTCTTCAGTTCTTTGGAGTTTCAGACACGGAAGGTCATTGTCGTTCTTTTTCCTAAATATCTTGTTGATTTTAGGGAACATACCAGGGTCACTGGAATTAACTGACCGGATCTTGCGGTCCCAGTACTTGTTAATTGATAACCTGTAGTTCTCCTTAATCAACAGATTGACATTTTTTATTGACGACTTCAGTGTCCTAACCTCCAAGTCGTGTGGGTCTGTGAGTCGTCTGTACAAGTTTTTGAGTCTTGTCAGTAAGCCACTCTTGTGCCTTCGTAGTGCGTCAATAGTCGCGTTTCTGTAAGCGTCCATTTGGTCCCGTTCTTTGTACTTTCGTACTGTCCGTTCCATTGTTCGTTTTATTGTTTCGTCCATCTGTTGTAAATGTTGGTCAATTTCTGTATTTGTCAGGTTTCTGTTGTTTGGTGGGGCTCTGTCACTCGAACGAAGTTCTCTCGCTAAGGCGTTGGTGAAACGAGGCCAACGCATCTTACTGTAATTGTAAGAGTGCGTTGCAACGTATTCCTCCAACTCCACGCGTTCGTTCGGAATCTGCATTACAGCAGCCAGTCCGCAGTGATCACTGTCGTACTCGACTGTCTGTAATCAGTTTCGTAACTGTCAGTCTTGTGTCGTACAGCAAAAGATCCAGAAAGGAGCCGCTTCTTGGATACGATGGCTTTTCAGTAGCCAGCAGGTCGACGCCATATTCAACGCTGTAAAGACTCATCAAATTAAAAAGATGGTTACCTCTGGGATTACTATGTTGATTTCCCCAATCTTCATGTTTTGCGTTCAAATCACCGGCCAAGATGAAATAGTTTTCTTCCAAGCTCAGTTTCAGTTCCCTAAAAAGAATCTCAAGTTCTGAAGCAAAGTAAGTAACCTGCGGAGCTCCAGCCGCATAAGCCGCAATCATATACATCCGCTTCCCTTGAGTGAGAGAGATGCATACAACGCAAACTTCTAGCGTCTTGAGCTTTCGCAATTCATTGTTGTATATGACTTTATAATTAATGCCTTTTCGTATAAAGAGAGCGACACCGCCCCCTTGAGTGAAGTCGGGCCGGTCTCTTCTTACGATATTGTAATTTTTGTGAGTCAATTTGTGTTTGTGGTTTAGCTTGGTTTCGCTAGCCATAAACACATCGGGACTGTAGTCTTTCAACAATTGGAACATATTGGCTCTTCGTTCAATCCTAATCAGTGAATTTACATTCACAGCTAGGACTTTTAGGCGAGTCTCCGGCAGCGCGCCCATTATGGTCTAAATTGCGCCAGGCCAGGCAACAAAGAGTATGAGATGATCTACCCTTTTGCCTTGCTCCTTTATCTGACTTTGCAGCCCTGTAAGTTGACCTTGAATGCTCAACAACAAGGCTACAATGTCAGGCTGCACCTCTGGTGCCTTAGGCACGGGGGCCTGTGGGACAACCGTTGGTGGAGCCTGTCTCGTATTCCCATTCCCTGACATCATTTGGGCGTAGGAAAATTTGGGATCCACGAATTTTTGTGTAGGAGCCTGTCGAACTGTTCGACTTTCTTCGGCTTTTTGACTGGCCTGTTTTTGTTTCATTTGCTGGACCTTAGGGCAACCCCTATAGTTAGCCGGGTGCCCTTGGTTTCCACAAAGGACACACTTGAGCTGGGTCAAATCCTCAACCCGCTCATTCCCCAGCTTGCAATCTCCCTTGATGTGGGTTTCGGAGCACCTGATGCAGCGCAACTGCATATTGCAGTTGGCTCCGGCATGGCCGAACCTCTGGCACTTCGTACATTGTAAAATGTCGTCGTACCTTTTTAATGTATCCCAGTGTATGGCTTGATAGTCGAGGCATTTGATTTCCCTCAGACTCTCAAGACTACTTTGGGGCGATAATGTTACGAGGAACATTGGCAGCCTGTAACCCCCTCGCCTGGACTTCACCGTAGTGAAAGGCTTGACCCCGATGAAATCGAGATCGTCGATGGCTTTTTGGCGGAGCTCCGCTAAGAGCGCCTCCGGTTCCGTACAGGAACTTATGCCCTTCAGTAGGACTGTCTTAAATTTTTCACTTTTAGGCGTGTAGCTGAAGAACTCAGCTGTGGCCTCTTTTAGTAACCCTTTTACTAAGTTGTATTCGTCCAGTGAGAAGCACTGGACCGAATAATTCTTTTCTTTTTCGTTCAGGATTTTAATGAAAAAATTGTCCTTAGTGGACGACTTACATACCTGTTTTATGTCGTCCAGGTCAACTCTGTGTGTCCTTATTGGTGGCACCTTCTCCTTCTTGGGCTGTGGTTGTTTTTGGTGTTGCTGCTGTTGCTGCTGCTTCTGCTTCTCCTGCTGTTGCTTCTGCTGCTGCTGCTGTTGTTTCTGCTGCTCCTGCTGCCTTGGTTGTAGCTGTTGTTGTTGCTCGAAGTGGATGGGCCCTCAGACATTGGGCCTGCCACTGCTTGTGAAGCCTTCATTTTTTGTTCCGCCCCAGTTATTTTGGTAGCGGGCTTTGGTTGTTGCTGCTGTGGTTGTTGTTTTTGTTGCCTTGTTTCAGGCTTTTTTTGTTTCGCTTGTTGCTGCTGTTGTTGTTGTAGGAGCCATTGTGCTTTTCTGTCCTCCTTCTCAGCTGCTTCTTTTTTTCGGCGCGCTTCAATTTTTGATTTAAGTGCACTGAGAAGGGGCTCCATCTCCTCTTTCATCTTTTTTAACTGTGCCTCATAGGCATCTATTTGGAGCTTTTTTTGCCTGGAGCTCTTGTGCCAGCTCCACTTCATCGGCTTCGTTGTCGTTGGGGGCATCAGGCACCTCCATCTCCCTTTCCTTAGGCTGCACTGGCGGCGCTAGGCTTGAGAATTGGGTACCGCTGATGGCACCACATTAGCATCACCTGATGACTTGGCAGAGGTATCTTTCGATACCCCTGCTCTCTTCTCCTTCTCCATTTGCTTTTGTTCCCAGTTAATGAAGTCTGCTATTTCCCGATTATGAAAAAAAGCAATAATATTTTTCGTCGACTGCGCACGGGATTCGAACCCACGACCTCTGGCTTCGTCTTCGGACGCCACTTTTTTTTTTTTTCCAAATTCATTTTTATTAATTCATTCTTAAGACTATCTTAAAGCTAGACAAAAATTCATAAAACTAGCCTAATTATCCATAACTTACAACTAACTTACTGGTCCCATACGGACACTCTAAGTTAAACAATAATACTTAATGCTAATGCCTTTCGGCCCTAAGATCTATTTAACTTCAATTCATTTTATTTATTTGTGTATTCATTAGAAAATTTAGCAAAAACTAATTTCAGTATCCTTTTTTATTTTTACTTAAAAACTACTTAAAATAAGGTCCTTAATATAAAACTTAAAGCTAACTAAAACTACCTATTCTACCTATAAACTACTTAAAACTAGAACAACCACAGCAGCAAATCTAACTACATATCTAAAGTTTTTTGTTTTTCATATTTTGTCTTTTTTTTTATTTTTATTTTTTTGATTATTCCATGATTTTTTTTTTAATTTTTTCTTTTTTTTTGTATTTTTCTTTTTTGTATGTTTTTTTTTTTTTTTTTTTGTGCCACCATTCCTATTCTACTTAAAACTAAACCCTAAAACTATAAAACAAGTATGTAAGCCGGCCAAGGCTTAAAACCCCATCCCGACTACTCACTATCAAGTGCCGATTGAAGCCACCAAAACTGGCTCTCCTGCTTCACCCTATCAGTTCGGTCCCGTTCGGACACAGCCCTACTGAACCGAAGGAGCTCTGCTCCGCCTTGTGCCATGACGTCCCGATTGTACAGGAGTCGCCTATCCACGGTTCGTCGTCTGACGTGGTAGATTAACGGAGCTGCCAATCTATCCTGTATCAGACCGCATCTATCTAAAAAGAGGAATGCCTCTGGTGGACGCTCAAGCGTGCACTCTCAAAATACTCGTCGTTCGGATAGAACGCCCCGAAAATTAAATTGTTGGTCGACGACATAGCTCTTGCAATGTGACCTCGGACGAGTTTTATCACGAAATTGTCAATTCTGTTGATTCGAGCCCCATTGTATAGGACCTCGTTGGAATAGTAATGCACATAAGAAGATTCGGCTGTTCTGTATAAGCCGATACAGCGTCGTAAACACTGCCGCTCAAACACCCGAAACTTCTCCATCTGGGAAGGGGCAACGTTGAACCACACAGAACAACCATAAACGATCATCGGCCGTATTAGGGCCATGTAGCAAATTACCTTCACTCTGGGGTCAAGCCGACTGCTAAAAAACAGCCGTTTCGTCAGAGCGAAGGCTCCTCTGGCCCTGGTCAGAGCAGCATTTATATGTCTGTCGAAATATAAATACTGATCTAACCAGATACCGAGGTACTTCACTACACTTTTGCTCGCTAATGGCTGCCCGTGAAGATCAACGATAACCATCTTGCGCCAATTCTTGCACGTATCCCTCGTGGCCCTAGCCAACGGAGTCCGGAACAGAATTGTCTCCGACTTCTGGACATTTATTTTCAGTTTCCAGTCGTCGCAATATCGCTGAATCTTGTCGAAATCACGCTGCAAGAGAATTCTAATAACCTCAACCTTTCGGGCCGTTCTGTACGCAATTAGATCGTCGGCGTACGCAATTGCCTTTGTAAGACTACCTATCAGATCGCTGGTGTAAATGCTGAAGAGAATCGGCGAATTCACCGCTCCCTGTTGAAGACCATTTTTAATTAAGAATGTTGTGGTAGAAGTTACATTGCCACTTTTGACAACAAACTTTCTACCGTTAAGCATATCATAAAGTATATACAACAATGGCTTGCTTATGCCAAGCCTGCTCAGTTTTAGGTAAAGACCCTCTAACCATACGGTGTCAAAGGCCTTTTCCAAATCAACCAGAACTGCACCTGTGCATTGTTGTTTTGTTTTATTCCATTGGATATCAGAAACGAGTTTAGACGCAGCATGAATTGTGTCATGACCCGCCTTGAACCCGAACTGTTTATCCGGAATTATTTTGTTGTCCGCAGCCCACTTAGTCAGAGCCCTATTAATGATTTTTTCGAAAACCTTGCTGATGCTCGGAAGAAGACTTATCGACCGAAGATTTGACGGGTTGGAGTTGTCCTTTCCCTATTTCGGGAGAGGATGAACCACAGCGGTCTTCCAATGCCCTGGATAATATGCATTATTCAGTGCATTATTGAAGAGTGTGGTGTAAATGTCAATTGCCTCCATCGGTAAATGTCTTAGTACAACGTTGGATATACCATCGACACCTGCTGACTTTTTATTTTTTATTGAGTTGAAGATGAGCTGAAGCTCAACCTTCGTTACTAACAAGGTACTTGGTCCCGTTTGCTCGGCGATTATGGCATTTGACAAGGAATCGTCATTGAACCGCATGAAACCGCGGTTCTCAGATCGCCATTGTGTTATATCATTTCGAAGGTAAAAGTGATTAAGTAGGGCTCTGTTTTCCAGGTCGTGGTTGGGGCGAATGCAAGCATTCACCTTGTACACTTGCTGGAAAGCAGCTCCCACCGCCTCCACTTTTTCCTTCGGATCTTCAATTATAAAAAAGTCATCGTCAAAGATGGCTTCCTCTGGATCTATTTGCGCTGTCCTAAATACGTTTGTGTTCTCTTCAGTTCTTTGGAGTTTCAGACACGGAAGGTCATTGTCGTTCTTTTTCCTAAATATCTTGTTGATTTTAGGGAACATACCAGGGTCACTGGAATTAACTGACCGGATCTTGCGGTCCCAGTACTTGTTAATTGATAACCTGTAGTTCTCCTTAATCAACAGATTGACATTTTTTATTGACGACTTCAGTGTCCTAACCTCCAAGTCGTGTGGGTCTGTGAGTCGTCTGTACAAGTTTTTGAGTCTTGTCAGTAAGCCACTCTTGTGCCTTCGTAGTGCGTCAATAGTCGCGTTTCTGTAAGCGTCCATTTGGTCCCGTTCTTTGTACTTTGGTACTGTCCGTTCCATTGTTCGTTTTATTGTTTCGT
The DNA here is from genome assembly GCA_920104205.1 of Eupeodes latifasciatus. Classification (NCBI taxonomy): domain Eukaryota; kingdom Metazoa; phylum Arthropoda; class Insecta; order Diptera; family Syrphidae; genus Eupeodes; species Eupeodes latifasciatus. The sequence continues at coordinate 114,624,932 of OV049926.1, forward strand.
CCATCTGTTGTAAATGTTGGTCAATTTCTGTATTTGTCAGGTTTCTGTTGTTTGGTGGGGCTCTGTCACTCGAACGAAGTTCTCTCGCTAAGGCGTTGGTGAAACGAGGCCAACGCATCTTACTGTAATTGTAAGAGTGCGTTGCAACGTATTCCTCCAACTCCACGCGTTCGTTCGGAATCTGCATTACAGCAGCCAGTCCGCAGTGATCACTGTCGTACTCGACTGTCTGTAAGCAGTTTCGTAACTGTCAGTCTTGTGTCGTACAGCAAAAGATCCAGAAAGGAGCCGCTTCTTGGATACGATGGCTTTTCAGTAGCCAGCAGGTCGACGCCATATTCAACGCTGTAAAGACTCATCAAATTAAAAAGATGGTTACCTCTGGGATTACTATGTTGATTTCCCCAATCTTCATGTTTTGCGTTCAAATCACCGGCCAAGATGAAATAGTTTTCTTCCAAGCTCAGTTTCAGTTCCCTAAAAAGAATCTCAAGTTCTGAAGCAAAGTAAGTAACCTGCGGAGCTCCAGCCGCATAAGCCGCAATCATATACATCCGCTTCCCTTGAGTGAGAGAGATGCATACAACGCAAACTTCTAGCGTCTTGAGCTTTCGCAATTCATTGTTGTATATGACTTTATAATTAATGCCTTTTCGTATAAAGAGAGCGACACCGCCCCTTGAGTGAAGTCGGGCCGGTCTCTTCTTACGATATTGTAATTTTTGTGAGTCAATTTGTGTTTGTGGTTTAGCTTGGTTTCGCTAGCCATAAACACATCGGGACTGTAGTCTTTCAACAATTGGAACATATTGGCTCTTCGTTCAATCCTAATCAGTGAATTTACATTCACAGCTAGGACTTTTAGGCGAGTCTCCGGCAGCGCGCCCATTATGGTCTAAATTGCGCCAGGCCAGGCAACAAAGAGTATGAGATGATCTACCCTTTTGCCTTGCTCCTTTATCTGACTTTGCAGCCCTGTAAGTTGACCTTGAATGCTCAACAACAAGGCTACAATGTCAGGCTGCACCTCTGGTGCCTAAGGCACGGGGGCCTGTGGGACAACCGTTGGTGGAGCCTGTCTCGTATTCCCATTCCCTGACATCATTTGGGCGTAGGAAAATTTGGGATCCACGAATTTTTGTGTAGGAGCCTGTCGAACTGTTCGACTTTCTTCGGCTTTTTGACTGGCCTGTTTTTGTTTCATTTGCTGGACCTTAGGGCAACCCCTATAGTTAGCCGGGTGCCCTTGGTTTCCACAAAGGACACACTTGAGCTGGGTCAAATCCTCAACCCGCTCATTCCCCAGCTTGCAATCTCCCTTGATGTGGGTTTCGGAGCACCTGATGCAGCGCAACTGCATATTGCAGTTGGCTCCGGCATGGCCGAACCTCTGGCACTTCGTACATTGTAAAATGTCGTCGTACCTTTTTAATGTATCCCAGTGTATGGCTTGATAGTCGAGGCATTTGATTTCCCTCAGACTCTCAAGACTACTTTGGGGCGATAATGTTACGAGGAACATTGGCAGCCTGTAACCCCCTCGCCTGGACTTCACCGTAGTGAAAGGCTTGACCCCGATGAAATCGAGATCGTCGATGGCTTTTTGGCGGAGCTCCGCTAAGAGCGCCTCCGGTTCCGTACAGGAACTTATGCCCTTCAGTAGGACTGTCTTAAATTTTTCACTTTTAGGCGTGTAGCTGAAGAACTCAGCTGTGGCCTCTTTTAGTAACCCTTTTACTAAGTTGTATTCGTCCAGTGAGAAGCACTGGACCGAATAATTCTTTTCTTTTTCGTTCAGGATTTTAATGAAAAAATTGTCCTTAGTGGACGACTTACATACCTGTTTTATGTCGTCCAGGTCAACTCTGTGTGTCCTTATTGGTGGCACCTTCTCCTTCTTGGGCTGTGGTTGTTTTTGGTGTTGCTGCTGTTGCTGCTGCTTCTGCTTCTCCTGCTGTTGCTTCTGCTGCTGTTGCTTCTGCTGCTGCTGCTGTTGTTTCTGCTGCTCCTGCTGCCTTGGTTGTAGCTGTTGTTGTTGCTCGAAGTGGATGGGCCCTCAGACATTGGGCCTGCCACTGCTTGTGAAGCCTTCATTTTTTGTTCCGCCCCAGTTATTTTGGTAGCGGGCTTTGGTTGTTGCTGCTGTGGTTGTTGTTTTTGTTGCCTTGTTTCAGGCTTTTTTTGTTTCGCTTGTTGCTGCTGTTGTTGTTGTAGGAGCCATTGTGCTTTTCTGTCCTCCTTCTCAGCTGCTTCTTTTTTTCGGCGCGCTTCAATTTTTGATTTAAGTGCACTGAGAAGGGGCTCCATCTCCTCTTTCATCTTTTTTAACTGTGCCTCATAGGCATCTATTTGGAGCTTTTTTTGCCTGGAGCTCTTGTGCCAGCTCCACTTCATCGGCTTCGTTGTCGTTGGGGGCATCAGGCACCTCCATCTCCCTTTCCTTAGGCTGCACTGGCGGCGCTAGGCTTGAGAATTGGGTACCGCTGATGGCACCACATTAGCATCACCTGATGACTTGGCAGAGGTATCTTTCGATACCCCTGCTCTCTTCTCCTTCTCCATTTGCTTTTGTTCCCAGTTAATGAAGTCTGCTATTTCCCGATTATGAAAAAAAGCAATAATATTTTTCGTCGACTGCGCACGGGATTCGAACCCACGACCTCTGGCTTCGTCTTCGGACGCCACCCTTTTTTTTTTTTTCCAAATTCATTTTTATTAATTCATTCTTAAGACTATCTTAAAGCTAGACAAAAATTCATAAAACTAGCCTAATTATCCATAACTTACAACTAACTTACTGGTCCCATACGGACACTCTAAGTTAAACAATAATACTTAATGCTAATGCTTTCGGCCCTAAGATCTATTTAACTTCAATTCATTTTATTTATTTGTGTATTCATTAGAAAATTTAGCAAAAACTAATTTCAATATCCTTTTTTATTTTTACTTAAAAACTACTTAAAATAAGGTCCTTAATATAAAACTTAAAGCTAACTAAAACTACCTATTCTACCTATAAACTACTTAAAACTAGAACAACCACAGCAGCAAATCTAACTACATATCTAAAGTTTTTTGTTTTTCATATTTTGTCTTTTTTTTTATTTTTATTTTTTTGATTATTCCATGATTTTTTTTTTAATTTTTTCTTTTTTTTGTATTTTTCTTTTTTGTATGTTTTGTATTTTTTTTTGTATGTTTTTTTTTTTTTTTTTTGTGCCACCATGCCTATTCTACTTAAAACTAAACCCTAAAACTATAAAACAAGTATGTAAGCCGGCCAAGGCTTAAAACCCCATCCCGACTACTCACTATCAAGTGCCGATTGAAGCCACCAAAACTGGCTCTCCTGCTTCACCCTATCAGTTCGGTCCCGTTCGGACACAGCCCTACTGAACCGAAGGAGCTCTGCTCCGTCGTGTGCCATGACGTCCCGATTGTACAGGAGTCGCCTATCCACGGTTCGTCGTCTAACGTGGTAGATTAACGGAACTGCCAATCTATCCTGTATCAGACCGCATCTGTCTAAAAAGAGGAATGCCTCTGGTGGAATGAAGCCGCTCAAGCGTGCACTCTCAAAATACTCGTCGTTCGGATAGAACGCCCCGAAAATTAAATTGTTGGTCGAAGACATAGCTCTTGCAATGTGACCTCGAACGAGTTTTATCACGAAATTGTCAATTCTGTTGATTCGAGCCCCGTTGTATAGGACCTCGTTGGAATAGTAATGCACATACGGACGCCACCTCCACTAGGCTACCGATCACTTATATAAATGAGTGGCCACTTGCCTACTTTAATTTAACTGAAACAATTGCACTTATTTAACTTTGAAATAAAAATAAATAATAGCACTTCTTCACACACTGGAAGTCAAAGAACGACTGACAGTCCAACGCACTAACCATCACGCTACGGGTACTAGAACAACGGGCGAAGAACTAAATGGTATTCGAATGATTCGAAGTTCGTATAACATTCCGATTTAAGCAAAGCAAAGATGTTGTTCGGCACGAGTACGATAACTTTGGCACCAAGATATAATAACGGTTTTTGGTAGAGGGGTTTAATACAAGCATTTTTTACTATGGGAGGGGGGTCTATCTCCTCCCGTTTAGGCGGTAGGGGCAATTTAAAAAAAATATTATTTAAAATGGAAAAAAATAATTAAAAAATAACGGTGTTACTTACAATTATACATTTTTTAAAGCCAACATTCTGTTTTATTAGCCACTTTTTCATTCAAGTCAAAACTATGCGTAGTTTTTGAAAAATTTAATTTTAAACTCAAAATTTGAGTAAAAAAAGTTAAAAAAAAAAGGTTTAAAGTGTAATTTTTCAATACTTCAAGATTATCTACCATTGTTTTTATTTCAGAATTTATTGCTCTTATTTGTTTTTGATCAAAAACTGAAAACTAGATGATTTTATGTCTTTTAGTTTTTGAGAAAATTAAAAATAACTACAACTACTATTTTAATTTAATTCTTTTTTTTTTGCTTGAGTGGTCTTATTTTGATAGTAACAATGGTAGGTGCGAGTTTGGGTGTATGCAACAGTAATGTGTGTGCGAATTTGGGTGTATGCAACAGTGGGATCTGTAAGGGAGGGCATGCTGCCCCCCTGCAACCCCCCTGCTTGGGAACACTATAGGATTTGGGGTGGGTGCAAGTTGGAATGCGTGCAAGGCGGGGAGGGGCAAGGTTCGGTGGGTGCAAGATGGGGTGCATGCAAAGTTTCTTTTGCATTTAAATAAGCTGGATTTAAGAAAAATTAATTTACCCTAGGTGTATCTTAACCCATATTCGATTATTACTATCAAAATAAGACTACGTTAATACTTAAGCAAGGAAAAAGTAATTTAATTAAAATATTTTTTTTTGGTAATTTTCAATTTTCTCAAGAAGTAGAAGACATCAAGTCATCTAGTTTTCAGTTTTTGATCAAAAACAAATAAGAGCAATGATTTCTAAAAAAAAAAAACAGTAGATAATTTGAAAGTTTTGAAAAACTACACTTTAAACCTTTTTTTTTTTAATTTTTTTTTTGCATACGTTTTTAGTTTAAAACAATTTTTTTTTTTCAAAAACTATGCATAGTTTTGACTTGATTTAAAAACAAGCTAATAGACAAAAGTGTTGGCTTTAAAAAAAGGTATAACACTTAATTGAGGGTATTACCGTTATTTTTCAATTATTTTTTTCCCATTTAATGTACATATGTTTTTAAATTGCCCCTACCGCCTAAACGGGGGGAGATAGACCCCCCTCCCATAGTAAAAAATTCTTGTTTTTAACTGTTCTATACAAATCCGTCATTAAACTTTGTCGCCAAAGTTATCGTACACTCCCCTGTTGTTCATTGTTATATACCATTTAATACCTTATTGTTTGGGATGGTGCGTGCGTCATTAGTATTTCATTGTTAATAACTTATTTTAAGCTTACATGAAAAAATGTTGTCTTATGATTAATTCCTAAAATAATTTTAATTACATTTATTTACCATTAAATCTACACTTAATATCATAAAGAGGAAAGATTTGTATTTTTGTATGTAACGAATAAACTCAAAAAGTACTGGACCAATTTTAATAATTCTTTTTTCATTAGAAAGCTACATTATCACTGAGTAACAAAGGCTATATTTAGTACTAGATTACTATAGAAATCTTTAGAAATTGCTATTAAAACCAACCGAAGGTGTGAAAATTTGCCATAAAATGTCTTTCATCGCATACGCTGCGAAGAGTATTAATTATAGGACAAAAAAATGTTTTCTAATTTAGTGATTCATGGTCGTTTTAATTAGCATACTTATAACTTAAATATCTGTACCTATTTATGTCTACCCGTGCGAAGCCGGGACGGGCCGCTAGTCATTCATATTTTGAATTACATATTTTTGAAGATAAATACATAGATTGTCTCGATTATTAAATAATTAGAAAACAAATTTAGGACTAAAACGTGTTTGTTTTTAAAATTTAAATATTTGTTTATTACAATTTCTAATAGAAAATAAAATAAAATGTTTTTTTTTTTTTTTTAAATATTACTTCAATATGGTCAAGGCAGAAGCAACTTTTTAAAAATAATTTTTTTTAGACTTACTAAAATATTGCTAGTATTTGGTAGCAAACCCCTTGTTTTTAATCACTTCAGCATATCTTCGAAGCATGCAGTCAATTAAATTGCTTATAAATGCTGTTTGGGATATTTTCCCAACTCAATTTAATTTGATTAAACAGATCGTTTTTATTTTTGCAATTAATCCTTACAATTCGTCGATTTACAATTTCCCTTATATTTTCTATGGAGTTGAGACCTGGGGACTGTGCTGGCCATTCTAACATGTCAATTCGATTTTCTTCAAACCACGTCTTAACCGTATTGAACGTTTGCTTTCCATTTCAAAGGCAACAGATCCTAAGCGTGTAGCAGCATAACATTTTGCAAAATGTCACAGTTCATAAAACGATGCATTGTACCATCTGTTTGGTGAATCGGTTCCAGTCCTTGCCCTGAAAACCATCCCCACACGATTATGTTACTTCTTCTATGTTTCACAGTAGCTTTAGTGTAGTTGTAACGTGGATTTAGTGCCTCTTTGGTTGGTCTGCGAACACGACGAATTTTTATTCGTCCGAAAAGTGTGCGTTCCTCCATTTTCTAACGGTCCAGTTGATGTGGTCATGAGCAAATTTTATTCTCGCCAGCTTGTTTTTGGTGGAAATAAAAGGCTTTTTTACAGCTTTAAAAGATTTTAGTCCACCATCAACATCTCGTCACCAAATTGTTCTCGCGCTTACGTTTAGTTCGAGTTGGGTTCGTATTTCTCTCGATGATATAAAAGGGTATTTTTTAATTAATTTTGTTATTTCAGAATCTTCTCCTTTTGTTGTTTTTCGTGGTCTGCCACCTCGATGAACCGTTTGGATTGACTTTTTGGATTTGTAAAATTTATTAATCGAAAAATCTCTGATTTTGGGGTGGAATATATTTCCGATATTTTAATTTGACTCATACCACTTTTATTTTTATAATTTGTTCTTTTATTTCGTTAGAATATTTGTTTCCGGCCATTTTACAAAAGCTAGGTATGAACACTGATTACCATGCCCGTGAACTAAATAATGTCTAATAAATAGATACAACTGCACTCGTTTGGCAACACCTTTTATATGAGCAATGGATTTTGTAGTTAACGGACTAACTTTTCTCTGTTAATTAGAAAAAGTGAGATAGCAATAAAAAGTTGCTTTTGTTTTGACCAACAAAATATTGGTTTAACTGTCCTACTTACATATGTATGTCATATTCAATGAACCGTTTTAAAAACTATTACTCTTGTGGTCTATTCAGAAGTACATACATTCATAATGTATTAAATTTTAGAAAAAAATTAACATGATTTGTTTGAGTTATTAATTTTTGAATGACAGAAAGATGGAGGTAGTTTTAGTTGGTAATGTTTTGGCCAAAACTCTATGCCATAATGTTTTTCTTTTTTTTTATTTAAATTCTTTCAAAAGTAATAAACAAATTTTTAGTTATTCACAAAATTGTTTTGTAAGTTTACCAAATTTTACTGGTAACTATAAAAATATTCAAACAATACGATTCTGTATTCAAAAAATTTGATTTATTCATGTTTTATTATTTTTTTTTAAACAAATTACAATTTATTAAACTTCTCGGTTAGCTAGAACAATATTTTTGTTTTATTCCTTGAATATTTACCTAACTTTAAAAACAAAGAACATTTTTGAAACAAAATACAGACATCAGTTCATACCAATTTTCAACATCAAGATTTGTTTATTGAACTTTTATTTATACGATTTGATAGTCTTAAGATTAAATAGATACAATGACTTATAATAAAAGAGTTTGTTGGCACATAGGGGGCCAAACTTTATACATTGGCTTAGGATTAAATTAAAATATTATTTAATATATATTGCATTCTTAAGATAAAATTCGTTTGACTTATATGATGCAAATAAATTCCCAGGTACTGGACGGTCCTCTTGGCCGACAGTGACGATCCGTCTGGGGGTTTCAAGGAATAAAAGAAAAAAATATTGTTTTAGCTTACCAAGAAGGGAAATAAATTGTCAATTTTTTGCTAAAGATTATTTAAATATGAATAAATACATTTTTTGTCTGTTAAAATGAATACAGAATCGTATTGTTTTAGTCACCAGTAAAATTTGGTAAATTTTCATAAGCAATTTTATGAATAATGAACATGAAAAAATTGATTAAAAAAAAACTTAGGACAAACATTTCGACATATGTATCTTCAAGAATATGTAATATAAAATATGAAATTTAACGAGTCAATTTTAGCAGTCCACTTTAAAAGATTTGACTCATAAGGAATCCGTTGTCGCTCGTCTAAACTTGGCGATTTAAGTTATTCCTTTTGTTTGTATAAAATATTTCCTTAATGTGATTTTTTAAATCACCCTTATTACGAATTAATTAAATTAATAATTTGTCAATTAATTTTATAAAATGGCATTGTGACTGTCAATTACCAATATTTTTGAGTCGTTATGAATACTACAACAATTTTCAACAATGTTTTCGTAAGTTGTAAATTTTTCTTTCAATTATAAATTTGTAGTCGATGAATTGGTAATAGCTTAGAAATAATTAAAAGATGTGACAATTGAACTAAGAAATTGTTCATTATTATTGTTTTTCAAAAAGTAGTAAGTAATAAAAAACACATTTTAGAGATATCCAGTTAAAAAAAGAGAACGTTAAACTCACCAAAGGATTTTGTTCCGAAGCTGTAGCTAATACAAAATGGGAAAAAAATGATGTAGAGCTTATACCTCATGTCCTCCAGAATTAATTTATGGATCGATCTAAAATGCAAAATCAACAGCTAGGTTTTACATTTCACTTTCACTCGAAATGAAAATGAAATCGTTTCAAAACATACATAGATTGGAGTTCTGTTCGATTTCATTTTTTTCGAACTCCGTGTTCTATATTCCGATATTTGCGATTTTCATGTGATTTGAATTCGACAATAGGAAATTGTTTAAAAACAGTGGTATTTTTTTAATTAAAGGAAATAAACTTTAGTTTTTTTGATGCAATGCACTTGGTTCGTGAGAAGTTGCAGCTTTTATTTTGTAGTTGAGGGAACGGAAAAAGTTTTTGAAATGGTTTTTCAGCACGCCAAATGTCTTTTCCATAATATTTCGAGTAAAACAATGTTCTTTTAAAAACTGACACATTCAAAAACTTAGCTTTGACACCACAGGACTACAAACCTACATCTAGCTGGTAGGATCAATAAGCATTTTCGTCAAAAAAGATTTCAATTGAACTCATTTTGTTTTAATTCATTGATTTTCTACATAATTTTTTTTCACTTCCTATTCCTCGGGGAATTATAATATAAAAATTGCAATAAGTCTGAATATCTGAAAAAATCGAAAGTTTAAAATTCATTCAACAATTAATTTTTCTTTCAAAAATGACTTTCTTGAATTAAATAAATTCAACTGATTTTAATGAAGTTTTCCATTGGTGAATTTGGATTTCAATTTAAATTGATCTTTTTTTTTTGACGGTGTTTAATAAGCGATTTTGCTTCGACATTTGAGGAACATTAATTTAATAAATTTTGGTAAACAATATGTGCCCGGTACTTTGAGGCAGAGTCATTAATCCGATTGTTGGGATCTTAAATTTGTATGCATTGTTTTTATGATAAAATATTAAGTATTATATGAGTTACATATATATTATACTGTATGGCGAGTTATATACCCAAAAACTTTTTTTTTGTAGTTTTACTGTAAATATGTCTACTTTTTGATGGAATTGAGTAACCATAAGTATTTTACTTGCATGAAACACTTGCAGAAGGCTAAAATGCTGTTTTGACAAAGCTTATTGTTTTTTCTAATCAAATTCAAATCAATTTGTTTTATTCCCAAACTTTTAACTTAACAGCATAAATCGAATCTTTTGACTATAGATGAATTTGTTTTGTTAATCTAACTAGAACTACTATATAAAGCAGCTGTTTGTTTGTACGTACGAGTATTTACTACTAGATGTAGAATTACATTTACATATATATTTTATTTATAAAACCGCAAGAATTATTTTTGTTGCGCAGTTTATTAAATCGAATCTGTTTCTAATGTTTACAATTGAATTATTTATAAGTAGTTTATAGTTTCTTTAGATGGATGGCTTCCTACATTCGGTTTCTTTTAGGGGTGGATTGTTTTGGGCGGCAATGATAATATAGCTTAAATAATTTGTTTATTTACTATTCATTGACTGAATGAAATACTGCGTTAATTTAACTGTAAATACTTGTTGTTTTATGTTTTGAACATTATTATTGAATAAGTTTTATTTAGGTGATGAACGTGTCTTATAAAATTTCAAAATGTTTGTGTTCAAAATTTAACAAGATGAAAATTAACTATTAATTTTTTGCGAATTTCCTTTAGGAAAGGAGGATATGATTAGAAAGGAGGAACCGATGCACATTGGGTTTGAATGTCTGCACATTGTAATGAGTGGTATTGAGTCTGGTAAAACAGTCCACATTCGTGTAGTACGGCTAAAGAAAGGATCTCTGTACATCAGAAATTTTGCTCAAAGGTAGAGCACTAGAGCATTATTTATAAAAATAACGAAAAAACAATAATAGCGGTAAAATAGCATCGTCGCAGAAGACCTAAACACTAAGCAGTATTTTTGGTGATCTCGAATATGTGTTCACTCCGCAACAAGTGCTTTGGGATGCACATACCTAGAACTGAAAGCTTTTGAGTCTCCTCGATGCAAGTACCACCCATGGATAGTGGCATTGGAGGAGGGTTACACTTTTGAGACATAAGACAGCGTTGAGTTTTCGAAGCATTGAATTGTACACGTTGCAATAGAGCAGTAATGTTTCTTCGTCTCTCAAAAAAACTTTTCAATCTTATAGCTATTTTGAAGTGTAAGGCTTATGTATATTTTTAGAACATATGAATACTATTTTTTGGATTAATTCGATTATATCAAAAACTGTTTAAAAGATTTTGATAATACTTCTAATTTAGCAGCATTTTCAATCTTTTGACATTAGAATTTGTAGAGTTAGACCCGCAAATGATGGAATTGGGGATACAAAATTTCATTAAAAGGAAATGGTCTGCAACTAGTTGGGTGATATCGTTTTTCATTGTTAATGACATACCTTTATCTTCACAATGCATCTAAAATTGTAAAAATTGGTTTTCGACTAAAATCTTATTAACAAAAAAATCAATCTATTTCATCATATGCAAAATATTGTTGATAATGTTTATTTTTTTTTTTTTTTTAGAAAAAATCAACAATACAAAACTGATAAGAAATGGTTTTCGAGTCAAGTATTAAGAGAACATATTGACCTCAAATTATTTATCTCACACTAAATATTGTTATGAACATTTTATTAAAGTTTTAAACAAGACAAATTGACAGACGGGATGGGAAGTTATCAGTGTGGGTCGCATCCCAGCCTCTTTTTTTCGGAATTTTAGCATACCTATGAGATGCTAAAATTCAGCAGACACTTTTTAAATTTAATAAAAGTTTTCGCAAAAATTTAAAATTTTGATTTCTATATCATACATATAATTCTTAAACTAAATAATCTTTTAATGTTCACGCTGTATATAAATTGAATTAAAATAAACTTAAGCGATTTCAAATGTTTCTCATAAGAATGAAACCGCAAATTTGAATATACTCTTTACTATGAAACTATAGAAACTTAACTGTATATAATATGCTATAGATTTGTTATAAAATGTCGTCAAGTTCTCTGAATCACATTTTCTTTTTTTTTTAAGAAAATAAACTAATATTGTTACTTTATTTAATGTTAAATGTGCTTCACCCTATACTTATAAGTATTAAGTTTTATTTTTTAAATTCAAAATTTTAATAGTCGTGGCAATTAAAAATTAAAAGGACGATTGATTTCGAGCTATTTTGCAAAAAACTGCTTTAAAACCACTAGAAAGCAGCTCAGTCTTGCTTAAATAATAATTTTTGATTTTGGGGACTAGATAATTAGATTTGTATTTTATGAATTCTTACTTAATAAGTTTAATCGGGCTTTATTTTTAATATATGAATATAATTTCAAAATCTACCTAAATATTGCAACCAATAGACGATTATATTATTTAAGTTCATTATATAAACAGTACATTTGATTCTGATAAAACATAGGAGAACATACCCTAGTTTGCTTTCTTTTAATAATGTGTATATGTTTCTTGCATATTAGGGTCTTGCAAACGGATAAACAAAACCACGTAAATTACATTCAACTATCGAATTTCAAATAATCTTATAGTGTTTCTTTAGTTCACAAAATAATGTACACATTCGTTTTTAGATACAATAAAACTTGAATAATTATTATTATTATTATTTTTTTTTTTTCAAAACCGACCATAAGTCTGGCGCAATAATATTGAACTATTATTCAAAAATGATGATGATGATGAATCAACACAACATAATCTTTCTTTGTTCATAAATAGTGGCTATATGAATATAAGTGCTTCCTTTAACCAAAAGCAAATGTTGATTAAAATGAATGGGTTAAAGATTGTTTATGGAATTATTTGTAGGAAAGTGAATAAAGAATATTTACTGGATGCTTTAAAATTAAACTATTTTATATTAAAATGTTTTATTAGCAGATGTACTTTTTAAAAAAATTTAGATACAAAATTTATGAAAATTTAACACTATTATTACGGACAAAAATGTGTAATATTAAAATAAAATAGTTATAGATTCAAAATTAATTTTAAAAGAAAAGAAAATAATTAAAGTAAAATAATAAAATAATTAAAAGTTATTGATATTGATTACTGGCATAAACCTCCCCCAAGGCTTTCCATGTGTCTCTGTATTTGGCTTCGTTGTACCAATTTGTACTTATTTGTGATGGATCGTTACTCCATCTTTTATTGGGTCCTACTGTTATTCTCTTGATTTCTGGTCTTCATTTCGTTGCTAGATACATGACCTACCCAGCTCCATTTTAACCTTCTTGTTCTATTTAAAACGTCTATAATTCCGATTCTATTGCGAATATCTTCATTTCGTACCCTTTGGTTTGGTCGTATGTGCAGACCATTTCGGTCTGACATATCCTAAGCTGGTGTTTTTGCAGTCAAGCTCATTGTTTGTAGTCCATAAGTAAGAATCGGTAGTCCAAAAAATTGGTCTCTGTAGATCGAATACTATCTATCTTGTAACCCAGAAAAGTTCACTTTTTAGGTAATGATGCAATTTTACTTTAAATAGCTTTTCCTATCTAATGAAAAATACTCGTACCTTATTACTCTAAGAACGATAGTTTTAAGCTAAACGTATAAGAAGCAGGTCAATTTTATTGGTCCACAATACGTTTATATTATTATATACATATATTACAATAATATATGTATGCATGTACTATGTATGTACAAAAAATATAAATATAAAATATGTATACAAAAATTGTATACAGTAAATATATATATGTATGTATATTAAAATTTATTTTTTTGTATAAATACTACTACTCACAATAATACAATAGAATAAGCTCAGATTAAACTTAGATTTGTTTATTGAACTTTTATATATACAATTGGATAGTCTTAAGAATAAATAGATACATTGTCTTAGAATAAAATAGTTTGTTGGCACATAGGGGGCCTAACTTTATATATTGGCTTAAGTTTAAATTAAAATATTGTTTAATATGTATGGCGTTCTAAAAATAAAAGTCGGTTGACTTGGTTATCCTCGGGGTATTCCTTCCCGGTTGTCATTTGTTGGATTTGTTGATTGGTTAGAGGGTTGTTGGCTTGTTTAGCCACGTCGTCGGTGGGCTGACTCGGGGTCAGCGTAGAATGCAACGGCATCTTCGTTGTTGACTTGAATTATGTTATCATCCATAATGTCCATGACGCTAAGGTACATGGGCTCTGGCAGTCGCTGTTGGGTTGTCATCCTTCTTATTAGTTGGTTCGGGTGGCTAGATGAGTTACCTACTAACTTTTTAGCCAAGAGTAGTAGGTAGTTGTCCAATGTATTTATTCTCGCTTCAGAATAAATTCTGTCGTTTTTAAAGTATTTTTGACGCTCCCTGTCAAAGACAAGCCCAGTGCAGATTCTTAGGATCTTTCTTTCGAAAGCTTTTAGCTGCTTCATGGCCGTTTTGGAGATGGTGTACCAAACGGGAAAGCTGTATCCAATGACTGGTCTCAGCAGTTGTTTGTACATCAGGATTTTGGTCTGTTGACTTAGTCCATTGCTCTTCTTCATCAATGGATGGACACGATGAAAGGCCCAGCTGGCTTTCCTAAGAACTTTCTGGGCGTGTGGGTTAAACTTTAATAGCTCGTGGAAATAAATTCCCAGGTACTGGACGGTCCTCTTGGCTGAAAGTGACGATCCATCTGGGAGTTTCAACTTCAGGTTTCTGCATATTGTCGCTTTTTGCGATCTTCTACGGACGACAGTTGACGGCCTTCTGAAGCAGATGAGTTCCGACTTTGCTGCGTTGATTTTAATACCCCATTTATGGTAAAAGTCAAAGAGACGGTAGATGTGTTCTTCTACTTTCTTCACGGCTATATGTGGTGACATTGAGGAGCAGTAAGTCAAGGAATCATCGGCATATAGAAGGTTCTCGCAGTTGACGGGGTTAGGTTGGTCAGATGTCAGGATGCTGTATAGAAATGGGCCGAGCTTCGATCCTTGGGCAACTCCAGCCCTGATGTTCTTCATTGACGATTTGCATTTCTCCAATTGTACATAGAATTTTCTGGAAGAGAGAAAAGAAAAAATAATTCTTATTAGTGCGATTGGAAAGCCCAGCATGTGAAGTTTATGGATAAGGCCTTCAATCCATACGCTATCAAATGCTTTCTCAACATCCAGAAGGCATCCAACGGTGACACGATGGCTATTAAGAGCTGTGGTGATGTCGTGTTGAAACTTCATCAAAGGATGCAGCGTCGAGTGTTTTTCCCGAAAACCAAACTGCATGTCAGGAATTATACTGTTTTCACAGCAGAATTTTTTCAGTTTCCTTAATATAATTTCCCCCAGGAGTTTGCTGATGTTACTCAGGAGAGATACGGGCCTGTAGTTAGAAATATAATTCCGATCTCCTTTCTTGGGAATTGCCACGATCTTAGCAGTTTTCCATTTTCGGGGGAAGTAGTCGTTGTTGAGGCAGTTGTTGAAGACGATTGTCAGGAATATAAACACTGCTTGCGGTAGCCTCTTCAGGATGAAGTTAGAAACCCCATCCGGCCCTGTTGACTTCTTTGGTTTGCCGTGGTTTATTATTTCACATATTTCCTCTGAAGTGCTCAAGTATGGGTTGTCAGTTGGGTTAATTGCCAGGTTGGTTTCGTTGAATATACTTCTCTCTAGAGTGGGAGCCAGAGTTTGTTGGATGGAATCATTCACTTCGTTGATGAAAAGTGGGCTAGACGGAGGGTTGGGGGTAAAGTTGCCTTCGAAGTGGTTGGCAAAGGCTTCCACTTTATCATCCAACGATGTAATCTCAGTGGTGTTGTCCATCATGACTTCCGGTAGTGGAAATTACTAAAAGTTAAAGTAGCCATTCCGTGATTTTAATTTGAGCAAATTGTTAAGAGATAGTAAGATGTCAAAATTGTTTAAAATTAGGAAAATTACTTTTAAGCTTAGTAAATTGCTTAAAATGCCTTTAACATTTAACTAAATCATTTAAAAATATGTGCCATTATTTTTTTTTGGATTTAAAAAAAAATATTAAATTTTGTTTGTTTCAAAATTTGGGTATTTTAGAAAAGGGTCAACATTTTTTAACGAAATTCAAATGTAAAATAAATACTTATAACCACTAAATAACTACACGACACAGATGATTTAAGACAAAATTTTAAAAAATATATGTATATAAAAAAATAGTTTAAAATAAAACCGCTCTATCGATTTTCAAAATAAAAAATTTAATAAATCAAGTTTTTTTTTTGTTTAATTAAATGGAAATGGCATTTAAATTTTTGAAGACAAATTTATTTTGCATATACATTTTTAAATCTTAAAATACAGGAAATGTTTTAAACAGACTTTTTGAATACATGATCAAGTTCATGGGACCCATACGTGCATTTAATTAATATTTGTTTTGTGTTCCTTCAATGTTTTTTTGTCAACTTTGTTTCAAGAATTAAAAAAAGGACAAAAATAATATAATTCGAATGTAACCTAGAAATTTCAGAACACAAGACAAATAGTAGCTAAAGTAAAAGAAACAACCAAATATAACCTGAAGACTGAAAAGTACGATAGTCTGTCCGTCAGAACAATCTAGTCGGAATTTCCATAGTATATAGTTTACTTTTAGAACTTAAACCTTTCAGTCGATCTCTGACCATTTGCAACAATTCAAAGTCTGTGCAATGATATTTACTTGTTTTTTTTTTTTTTTTTTTTTTTTAATGTTATTTAAGGAGTCCTTTTGAAATTAAATCAATTTTAAATATTTTTCCTGTATTTAAACATTATTGTACATTGTTGAATTGAAACATTTCAACTCATTTAACGACGATCATTTGTTTTAGCAAATTAATTGTTTTATTTTTTGTTACAATATCTCTTAAAGCCATGAAAAACAAACCAACATAAAAATCAACTTGATGCGCGCACAGATTCAACAGTATATCGATTACGAGTCTACTACACTATTCACGACCCTAGTTGGAAAATAAAAGTACGTTGAGTAAAGTCGCTAATTGTGGGCTTTGAAACACATACATTAGAGGTGAAAAGATTAGATCCATTTTGTATTTTTTTTTTGTTTTAACCAAACATTTTTTCCCACATTAAAAACGAAAAATACATATTTTAGAATAGTCTTTCATATTCAAGTTCAATTCAGTTTGATTGTGAAAAACTACAACAAAATTAAATTTGGGCGTTGGTTTTTATATTTATTTGTTAATACACTTTTATGACAAATGCATTATAAAAAACTTGTTTTTCTATTATTTTCAACTTCAAAAAAGCCGTATTTTAGAGAATATTTTTGTTTAATCAGTTAAGCAAACGTTAACGCATTAAAACATTATTATTTTTCATTCTAAGAATAAAACAATATTTTTCAGAACAAGCTGAACTAGTTATTCACTCTCACCAAAACACGGCTTACACTTAATAGACCAAAACTCTATTATGTCACTATTATTTACATTATCAATAGTCCATTAAAATTAATTTTGATTACAAAATGGTATATATGTGTTGAATTTAGATAGATTGTCCTAAGTTTTTGGCCAGTAGTGTTATTTGTACATATTGTAACGCTTGTGTGATCAGCTTGTTACATGCTTTTGAGAAATGACCTTGATTTTTGTCTAGTTCTAATTTTAGAAATATTTAATAGAACGACTTGCTAAAAACAGGCATCATTAGCATTGTAGGACTTAACTTTTTGAATGAAAGTAAGATTTAAATTGTATTTAAGAGTAAGTGTTTATCACTTTCTCAAGAGAATTGTTGCACGCAATTTGTCATTTTTTTTTTAATTTAAATTCAAAATTCATTAATTATTTACATTTTTGTACGATCTTATGTTCAATCAAAACTTGATTATTGATAAATGTTTAATTTAAATTTTAAATACAAATCTTATAAATTGTGTGAGCAACGTTTTTGTAACGTTTAAATGTAAATTTTATTATCTTTTTTAAATAGAGAGCAAAGTACGAAGTAAAACCTTTCCCTGAAACATCCTAACGAGCTTGCTATTAATAAGTGCGAAGAAGTGTATTATTTGCAATACCACACCTATAAAAGACAAGTTACTTATACTGTTTGTTGGATTTTGTTTATTTGTAAAACATTTTATAAATAAAAACAACTTTTCCGAATGAAGGACATTTATGCATATTGATATATGTTGAATATACCGTTGCTTTAAGTATCGCATTTTAATTACGATATTTAATTTGTCACCACTCCTTTCCTGTGATTACCTGCATACTATCAAATAATTTGATAATTGAATATTGAATATCAGTATAGTAATTCCTTTTGTTGATGATAACGCTGTTTGTGTTGAATATTTATCTTAATGACATTTTCAGGAAAAGCCTAGTACGCATGAGCCGTTACGAAACATTTAAGCCGTATGTAGACTTCAATCAAAAAATCTTAAATTTAAGTTAGCTCTTCAAATAATTAGGTATGCGTATGAGAAACATTTTGAAAAATAACTTCGAGATTTTTAATTTGATTGTGACTTACTTACTTAAGGTGGCGCTACAGTCCGGGCGGACCTGGGCCTCAACCAACATGCGTCTCCAGCCAGCTCGGTCCCTAGCTAGCTGTCTCCAGTTTCGCACGCCAAGTTGGTTGAGGGCTTAACCCACCTGCGTGCGCCACCTGAGTCGCGGTCTTCCTCTACTGCGCCGTCCCTCTGGATTAGATTCGAAGACCTTCCGGGCTGGAGCGTTGATGTTCATTCGCTCTACATGACCTTGCCATCTAAGCCGTTGGACTTTAATTCTGTTAACTAGGTCAGTGTCGCTGTACAGCCCGTACAGTTCGTCGTTATATCTTCTCCTCCATTCTCCATCCATGCGTACGGGACCAAAAATCACCCGAAGAATTTTTCTCTCGAAGCATCCTAAGACGCTCTCATCTTTCTTTGACAGGGTCCAGGCCTCAGCGCCATAAATGAAAACCGGGATGATGAGTGTCTTATGATGGTGATTTTAGATGCTCGAGAGAGGACTTTACTACTCAATTGCGTTTTAAGTCCAAAGAAGCAGTGATTTGCAAGAGTTATTCTTCGTTTGATTTCAGCGCTGGTGTCGTTCTGTGTTAATAGCGGTGCCTAGGTAGACAAAGTCCTTAACTACCTCAAAGTTATAGCTGTCCATGTTGACGTTTTGTCCAAGACGTTGTTCAATGCCCTTTTTTGATGACAGCATATACTTGGTGTTGCCTTCATTGGCCACTAAGCCCATCTTCTTCGCTTCCGTCGCAATGCTCAAAAACGCTCCACTGACATCACGCTTTGATCTTCCAATTATGTCAATATCATCTGCGTATCCGAGTAATTGGATGGACCTTTGGAAGATTGTGCCTCTAGTGTTGACGGTTGAGTTTTGCACAATTCATTCCAGAACGATGTTGAATTAGTCGCATGACATTGCATCGCCTTTTCTAAAACCTTTTTTTACATCAAATGCATCGGTGAGATCTTTTCCGACCTTGATAGAGCAGCATGCATTCTCCATCGTCTTTCTGAACAAACGGATAAGTTTGACAGGGATGCCAAAACTAGACATTGCTCTGTAGAGCTCTTCCCTATAGATGCTGTCATACGCGGCTTTAAAATCGATAAAGAGATAGTGGGTATCGATTTGAAGTTCCTGGGTTTTTTCCAAGATCTGCCGTAGTGTGAATATGTGGTCGATAGTGGACTTTCCTGGTCTGAAGCCAAACTGATAAGGACCTATCAGGTTGTTGACGAACGGCTTCAGACGTTCACATAATACGGCAGAGAGGATCTTATATGCAATGTTAAGGAGACTGATGCCTCTGTAGTTGGCGCAATTTAGAGGGTCTCCTTTCTTATGTATCGGGCACACTATGCTGAGATTCCACTCATCGGGCATGCTTTCTTCCGACCATATTTTGCAGCTGAGTTGGTGCATGCTCCCTACCAAGTCATTGCCTGCTGCTTTGAATAGTTCGGCAGCGATGCCGTCAGCTCCAGCAGTTTTGTTTGACTTCGTTTAGATATAGCTATCTTCACTTCGTCGAGGTCGGGTAGGCGGAATTGTTGATCTGCGTCGCCTAGGTTGAGTGGTTCTATCTCCCTTACAGCGGAATTCGGTTCGTCGTCGCCGTTATATAATTTGGAGACGTGGTCTTTCCATATTCTCAACATAGACTGCGGTTCTACTACGATGTTCCCCTGATCGTCCTTACAGGCTTCGGGTCGTGGCTGGTACTCTTGGGAGGTTTTTTTTACCTTTTGGTCGGAATTTACGGATCTCATTCCTGTTGTGACATCCCTCTATCGCGCGCTTCTCATGCTCTCTTTTTTTCCATATAAGAAGCCGGTGTTCCTCTCTCTTCTTCTGCTCGTAGAGCTCGCGAGCTGCTCTGGTCCTCCTGTGATGCGCCGTTTTGTATGCCTGTTGCTTCGCTGCGTGCGCTTGCCGGCATTCGTCGTCAAACCAGGGGAGTCATTCCGTAATTTTCAAAGCGATAATCGTCAAAACGATTATCATTAACGATATCGTCAATAATTTGCTTCACGTAACTTTGTCACTATCGTCTCGTCTATCGTTTTTAGTATAAGATAACTGAAATGTCAAAATGAACTCAACGAAAGATAATGCTTGTTCGATAACTTGAAAATGTTATTAAACTTGGTTTTTGTGTATGGGAAGTTGTGAAAATTTACAACAAATTGCTTTTTACCAAACTTACCATCTATTTTGTGGTGTTTATTGTTATTGTTTAATGTTTTTATTTTTTGCCGCCGACGATGGAAGTATAATTTCAACATCTAAGTTATTTATGTCTGATATTATTGAAATTATAAATGCCACTTTTGAAAAACTTTGAACAAAACTATAATGGTTTAGATTAATTTACAAGTGAGAAAGAAAAAACAAAAATGCTTACATATAAGTTAGAAGAAATAGAGCGTCTAATTTATCTCTTAATTGTCTCTATAACCGTATTCATTTAATTTTTTTTCTGAATTTTCATTTTCATTTTGTAACAAAACTCAATTACGCCGAAACATTTTTATTTCAATTTGCTTGGTTAGTATTTGGAAATCAATGACAGACGATACCTATTTAGCTATCGTGCAAAAGCTATCATTTGACGATATCACTTTGACGATTATCGTCTTACGTGAAGTGAGACTATAGTCAAAACGCTATCGTTTGACGATAATCGTTTTACGGAATGACCCCCCAGGGGTTTCGCTGTGATGGCCGTGTGAAACCTAACCCTTCAGAGGCGGCATCTCTGATGGCTGCAAGGCAATGTTGCCACTGGTTTTCAATGCTTAATGCAGGCAGCATAGGACTCCTCAAGAGGTTATTAAAGACTCGATCGGAAAAGAACATGGCAGTCTCTTGCGATTGTAGCCGTCTTACGTCGAAACTTCTCACAGTACTTCCTTGTTTTGACTATATCGCTGGCATTTGATATTTGTCAAACTCAGCTGTCATTTGAAGGGTAATAAATTAGTTACATTTTTGTCAATAAGGCGGTAAAATTGCTAAAACTTACTAAAAGTGGTAAAGCGCACGTAGCGTGGTAAAGCACACGTAGTTATTTTTGCATTACGCCATGATTATGGCCGCCATAATGGACCGAATACCCAAGCAATCGGTAAAATGTCCTAGGCACCCATTGGAATGATATTCTTTTCAAAACATTTTTATAAAATAAATTTTATATCAAAAATTTGTCCGTGTGTATGTTTTATATAGTTTTACTATTGAAACAAAAGTGTGAATGACCCTATACTCAAGCATATGTGTATCCAAAACTAAAATCAACCACAACCGTTACTTATTCGTTATTTAGACTTAAGATTTGTACATTTAAAGATCTTGTAAGTGTTGTTATTAAGCTTATACACTTTTCCACATAAAATTTGACACACTTCCTTCAATATTTGAAGGCGTTAAAACAAAATCTTATCATCATCAGTAAGAAAAATATATTTTGTTATTAAATTCCATATATCCATAGATATTTGATCACCATACAAAGCCAAATAATTACACCATATAAATTATGAAAACCTTTCTTTTTAAGCACGTCATACGAAAATATACAAAAATATAATACAACAGGAAAAAAACAAAAGATCAAATAATTCTAGCACTTGGTATTGAATTAAAATTTTTTTTGGCGACTTTTAATTTTATTAATTCAAAACACGCACGTCAGATCATTCGCCTGGCTGCAATTCTTTTCAAAATCACAAAAGCGAAAATAGGTTGGACATTTGTATGCAAAGAAGCACCAACTAAATGTTTAATGAATTTGTATTTTATTAATGATGTTTGTGACAAAAGGTTCCCCATTCGGATATTTGTTTAAAGAGAAATTCTTAACTTTCATTGGATTAGTGTCCAAATTAATTTAAACAAATGCCCTTGAAATCGCTGCTGCTGCCAGGAAATAAAGTAAAATAAAACAAAACAATACAAAATAAAAACTTTTAATAAGCAGTAAATAATGTGGAATTGGAATGTTTATGTAGCAAAAGTAAAGACCAATAAAAGTGAAATTGCTATTTGTCTAAAGCGGAAAGCAAGCAAAAGTGAAAACGCTGAATATCTAATAAGCTTTAAACTATTTTGTATGCTTTATGCTTTAGATAGTCAGCAATCGGCAATACCTATTATAATACTTAAAATCTTTCATAATTGTATGTTTCTTTCGGGTGAATGTTCTTTATAACTTGTTGCGTTTAAAGAATATTATAGAAATAAATTATTTCTGTAAACGTTATCATTTATTTTAAGTCCAAATATGGCTTGGTAGACAAAACCAAAAAGCATTCCAATATATTTTCGTTGTGTAGTTAAAAACAAAAAAGTTGTACATTCATACAAAAACAAAATGGTTAAAAAATGCTGGTATACATGTAATTCTCAAACACATTTTATCATAATATTGTAATTTTCGGCTTGGTCCGACAATTAAAACTTATTCACCTTGTAAATAATACACAATTTTAATTTATTTAAATTGTTCCAAACTTATTTATTGAACACTTTCAATTATTACTTTTTAAACACAGTCTTTACTTTCAATTATTACTTTACACAGTCTTTACTTTATCGCAGTTCACAACCAATAATAATCCGCTTCGCCTCCGAGCGCCTATTTATATACCTCAAATCGGTTCGAGAAACTACTAGGTTGTTCTCGATGCTTAACGAAGCGAGTTCTCCTATTAATCACTAGATGCTTAACGAAGCGAGTTCTCCTCTTAATCACTAGATGTTGCCCCTTATTTTATTCTACTATAACGCGATATTAAACGAGATAAAGAGTGTATACACATTACAATATCCGTGTTTTGTTGTCAAATCTATCCATAGTATAGTAGGATTTTACACGAATAACAAAAACAATATCCATAGTATGCATAACACCGATAAAAGTTAGAGTAGAATCTCACTGGATAGGTTTTTGACATTTATACGAGCCTCGAATGGATCTTATGTGATTTCCTTCTCAAATGTTGGTACGATTGTTATTGCATTTGTATCTCGATGGCTGTGTTCGTTGAGTAGTTGTGCATTTGGAATCATGTGTGTTTTCCATTGGGGAAAAAAATCAATCTATTACTGTTGATATTATTTAGTTTTGTTAGTGAAAATGGACTAACTGGTTATATTTTGCAAGAGAAAACAATAGAAAAGATATTTATGTTTTGCTATGTTGCCACCAAAGGTTTATCTCAGTTTAGATTAAATAAATCTTTTTTGGTGTTTCCACCGCACAAGAAGTTTTAAAAATGATTTAGTTTGACAGCACTTTCTAAAATGCAAATGGCGTTTCGATGTTTCTTATGAAGTGCAAGTGAGATAGTTTGATTCGTGTTAAACAATGAAAAACTGAATAGTTCAGCACCATATAGGAATAT
The DNA here is from genome assembly GCA_920104205.1 of Eupeodes latifasciatus. NCBI lineage: Eukaryota > Metazoa > Arthropoda > Insecta > Diptera > Syrphidae > Eupeodes > Eupeodes latifasciatus. Next base: position 114,648,674 of record OV049926.1, read on the forward strand.
GCTACCTACTCCTTGTGCAATTTTTTTTTTTTTAATTTGATTAAAACAAAACTATATTTTTTGAACACAAACATGCAAATAAATAGACCATAACGCATTATCTGTAAAACCAACCCCTCCACACAAGTTTTTCTTCACAAATTTCCGATCCCCGACCGGAATCGAGCAAATCAAGCTCATTTCAACTCGATTCAGGTATATAAATAATTTAGGCGAGCTTCAAGCTCGCTTCAACACCACATGTTAATGTAGTAGTCTACGAACAAAGCCCCTTCTTGAAGTTTTTATTTTATGTCAAATTGTTTGGTTAAAACTTTGAAATCGACTTTCACATTACACAGACGTATTTTCTTGATTTTGGTAGTCAACTATCAAAAATCAGCTTACACGATTTCACCCCTGGTCTGAATTTCGCTATTTTTTTTGGAATTTTTTGATAAATTATTCTGGCAAATATTCAGTTGTATCAACTTTCAAATATAAAAACCGGACTACTGCGGATCGTTTTGTTGGCAATTTCGCACTTTACTATATATGGAATACGAAAAAAACGCACTTAATATATTAAAAATGAATGTGAATACAATTTTAATGTAATACCGCCAATTATCGTAATTAAGTTTTTGGACAGAATTTATCAAATATAAATTTAACCTTGAGAATGTCCATGGCACGACGAAGTCAAACCTACTAGAAAACTCAAAAACTAATATTTGTTGATTAAAAAAGTTTCTTCCTTTGCACTCGTACAGTTGCTAGAGTACTAAAAGATCTTGACATTCACAGATCCACTGGTCCTGATACTATCACCACTATTGTTCTGAAGAGGTGTATTTCAACGCTGGCAAAACCACTGCGTAAGCTTTTCCATCTGTCCTATTCTAGAGGTCTCGTTCCGAGTGGATGGAAAAAAGCATTTGTCCAGCCTGTCCCTAAAAAGGAGAATCCTCCTCACCCTCTAACTATTATCCAATTGCACTTACGTCCCTTCCTTTCAAGGTCATGGAAACGCTGATCAATTTTCAGCCTAAGAAATATCTTGAAGAACGAAAGCTTCTTAATGATCGGAAGTATGGTTTTCGTAGCAATATTTCCACTGGTAATCTGATATTTTATCTCACGGAACAGTGAAATAAATCTTTACATCGTTTTGGAGGAAGTAAGATTATTGCACTTTATATTTTAAAAGCATTTGATAGAGTTTGGTACCAAGCTCTCTTATCCAAAATTAGTGCTTTTCGTATTGATGAACCTCTTCTTCGTTGGATTAGAAATTTGTCTAACCGTTCAATTCAAGTTGTATTGGATGGTTTCAGTTTGAAATTCACAAAATAAATGTTGTCTCCTGTATTTAAAGCGTAATCACCCCAGATGCCACTATCCATAAGTGGCACTTGCATCCAGGAAATTAATCAACTTTCAGTACTCGGTGTATCACAGATCACAGATCTCCGACGGTGTAAGAAATGTTTTACCCCTTCTGATCTGGCTGTAATTTACAAAGCCTTCATCCATCCAAAGCTTGAATATAATTCGCATATCTCGCAGGTGCTCCAGTAATACTCATCATTTTACCCTTGAGCTCAATTTTGAACGTACTGTTCAAAACTTTAAGACCAATGTTCACCGGTGTAACCTCTTAAATTCTTTCCTAATTTTCCAAACGTTCGCATTGTGTTTAAATATAAACATATTAAGGGTACTAATAACCCCTTGAGTTCCTGTAAATTATTTAAAAAAAACACAATCTTTTTCTCAACTTTAAATAGGCGACATTGTTTACGCTAAAATGAATCCCTTAACAGAGAATCTCAGATTTATACAATTATAATTTTTTAAAGGGGCGTATACATACGTTTATATATTATCGTACAAAAACCATTTGAAATGCTTTTGTTTTATTTTGATCGGCTTTGGCTATATCAAACTAAATATAGCATTTATATCAAAAATGTTTGATAATAATAAATCGGTTTTAAATGTCTTGAATAAATTGGGATTTTGTTTTGTAGCACTGCCCTGGTTTTATTTCACTTCAACATATGTAGATTACGTTTTCGGATGTTTTTCCTACGTTTGTTTATTTTGACTAGAGTGTTTGTTTTTATTTTTGGTTTGAAGGGTAATAGAAATCTTGTTTATTTAAGAACCAATTATAAATTTTAATTCAAAAAAATTAAACATTATGGTTCATCGATGTTGTATACAATACAATCAATTTACTTTAAAAAGTTTGAATATATTCTAAGCAGATGTGTTTTATTTTTTATTTCTACAAATAAATGCCCAAACATTGATATCTTAACATACATAGTTCATTTTATTTTATTTTTATTATTTTCAGTTCTATCACAACGACAATGCCAACTAGCAAAGAGTTTAAAAGAATTCAATTTTGAGTGCATCGGCACAGCGCAAACGGATGATGAATTGGTGATAAGCGACAGCTTAACACATTTTGGAACAATAATTGAGAGTATAGAAGATCATCGAGAGCACATGGTAAGGAAATATAACATACGTTTTAAAGTTTGATTTTCTTGTTAAACATTTTTTTTTAGTTGAAACTTGCAAACGATCAAATTATTGAACGCCTTGAAGATTTTCGAAAGAAGCAAATCGGTGGCGTTAAGGAGAATAAGAAAAAGTTCGATAAAAAGACTGAAAAGTTTTGCCAGTCTCAAGAAAGATTTCTCAATATGTCAACAAAGAAACCAGAAAACACGATACAAGAGGTAAATTTATTAGAGGTTATCTAGAAATAAAAATCGTCTTTATTTTAAAAGTTATTGAAAATTTATTTCAAATAATAATAGGTTTTGTTTATAAATTTATTTATAAGAAAACTACTATATTCAGTGGTTCCCAGGACTAATCGGACACATGAAATATAAATGTTCGTATCTACAATTTAAATTTCAAACAGAGTGTAGTGCTTTAACTCGGCTCCACAATAAATTTGTTAAAATAGTAGTAAAAGTCATTTTTATTTGTTAAAATTTTTTGCACGTTTTAATATTGTCAAACCCAGTTTGGTTTTCATCGATTTTAAAGACTGTCATTACTTTATATTGTTTTAAAATTGAATTTAAATTATTAAATTTGAAATGGCAAACTCTAACCTCAAAACTGGAAAACGAAATTTACGCTCCAAACTTGCTGAATCCTCTCCATCTCCATCTCGGATGTCTCCTTCATGCTCTCCTTTTGGAGCATCGTCCTCGTCGAGTTTTTGGGATAAGATTGAATCCAAATTGAACAGCTTAGCAACAAAACTAACCAACACATTCCGAACAACAATAAAAAATGAATTGGATGAAATTTCGCGCACTTTTGATGAAAGATTTAAGGAAATTGAAAACAACTTTAACTTCAAAATACAAACTCTAGAAAAAGACTTTAATGAAAGATATGGCTCCATTAATCAATTAACTTTTAACACCGAATGCAAGCTAGAGAGCTTTGAAAGCCGGTGTCTTGAAATTGACACTTTGCACGAAGAGCTTTCTATTATAAAAACACAAACGCTTGAAAATGACAACACTCATCTTAAATCACAAATCGATTCTCTATCGCGGAAACTGATTGCTGGCGATCTTGTTCTTCATGGAATTCCCATTATAAAAAACGAAAATCTCGAGGACATTTTTAACACTTTTTGCACAAAACTAAGCATTTCTCCGATTCGACCGATTTATATACTACGCACGAAACCGCAAAAAAAATGTACACAGTAGTGCTATCATAATCAGACTACCACATGAATTTGAGAAAAACTTGTTGCTTAGAAAAGCTTCTGAGTATTACAAAACAAATTCGCGATCAATTACATTACATGACCTTGGCCTTGGAAACAGTAATAAATTTGTGAGAGTATATGAAAGCCTAACTAAACAAAATCATATGCTCTTTAGAAAGGCGAACGATCTTCGAAAAAATAAAAGTTTGCATTCTGTGTTCACAAGATCTGGCAAAGTATACATAAGAGAGGATGCGGAAAATAGTCCAATTTGTATCACGAATTTGTCTCAATTAATTTCAAAATCTTCCTCTGCAAATAAAGAGAGTGATTTACATGAAATTCAATCGCCGACGAATATTAATGTTGCTGGTGGTTTTGATGTTGATATAAATGTTGATGATGGTGGGAATGTTGCTGCTGGGGGGAATGTTGCTATAGAGGGGAATGCTGCTGTTGCTGGAGTTGGTGTAAATGTTGTTTTATAAAACTATTTTGATAATATTGTAGTGCCCGTGGCATGATGGTTAGTGCGTTGGACTGTCATGCGAGAGGTCTTGGGTTCAATCCCTGCCTGTGCCACCTTAATTAAAAAAAAAAGAGTTTTCACGGGTACTGCCTCTTGCGAGGAATTGACAAATTCTCCAAGAGTAATTCTTGTCATGAAAAAGTGCATTCTCAAATTAGCCGTTCGGATTCGGCATATAAATTGTAGGTCCCCTCCATCCCTGACAACATTACTCGCACACAGGAATGGTTGAGAGTTGTAAGTCACTAGGCCCTGGTTCTCTACGGACTGTTGCGCCACCTAATTTATTTATTTTATTTTGATAATATTGATTCGGTTACCAGGTATTAATTGTCAAAATTATATTTCTTCTTTTTATTTTTGTTTTGATAACTTTATTGTGGTTGTCTTAATAATGAATGTTTAAATTTCAACCCATAATAATTCAAATGATTTGCCTTTTATTTATTTTCAATTTAATCTACATTTTATTAGGATTATGTTGCATATTTTCTTATATTTAATTCTTCTTAGTTTTATTGAAGCGGAAACAAAGATGTCTTTTTGGGATGGGTTGGTGAGCTATCTTAAATTTAAATATAAAATATGGTACTTGGTATGAGTCCCGATAACGTTAGATCTATCTTCAATGTGTTGTGTGATGTACATAAAGGGCTAAATGTTTGCCACTTAAATGCAGGAAGTATTTCTTCTAAATATACTCTTCTACATCAAATGCTTAATTGTTCCAAACTAGATGTTATAATGGTGTCAGAGTCTTGGTTACATGAAGGAATTTCCTCTCAACTTGTTGGTTTCCCTAGTTTTAAACTTTTTAGAAACGATCGAAGTACTCGAGGCGGTGGTGTTTGTATTTATGTTAGAGAAAGTATTTCATCTAAACATGTCTATTCGTCTTTTAAATCCAAAATTGAATTTGTATGCACTGAAATCTCTAACGGCGTTGAAAAATGCGCTTTAATTGTTGTATACTGCCCTCCTTGTTTATTTAAAGAAGAATTTTTATTGGAACTGAAAGAAACGCTTGTAAATTTGAGTACTAGATACAACCATATATTGATTGGTGGTGATTTAAATGTTAATCAGTTGGAAAACTGTCCCATGACTAGATTATTTCATTATTTCTGTGATAAACTTGGTATGTCAGTTGTCAATAAAGTTTGGCCGACTTGTTTTCAGTCACAAAATAATCCATCTCTCATTGATTTATTCTTAACGTCTTCAATCGATAAGGTTATTTGCTTTGAACAAATAAGACCAACATCTGACTTTATTCATGACTTTTTATTTTGTTCTTTTAAATTTGATGTTAGACAATCAAGAAGTACAAGGACTTTTAGTTATCGATCCTATAGATCTTTAAACTTGACTAATATACTAGAAGACGTTCATAATAATGAGAACTGGATTAATATACTTTATATAGCTGACGTGTCACTTAAAGTGTCTCTTTTTAACGAATTACTGCTGACTGACCTATACAATGAATATGTTCCAATAGTACAAAAAAGAATTAAAGGTAAATATTGTCCATGGTACAACTGTGACATTGAGAAACTTATTCTTGAAAGGGATCAGTTTTTTAGGCGATATAAAAGAAATCCTTCATCATATAACAGGAACCAATATATCTTCTCTCGCAATCGAGTTACAAATCTTATTCGTTCGAATAAAAGATCGTACTTTTCTCAAAAACTAAATGTCTCTTTGAGTTCTAAGGAGCTTTGGAGAAACTTAAAAGAAATCGGTGTTGCTGAGAACAAAAATTCATCTAATTACCCCATTGATCCACAAGTGATGAAGTCAGTATTTGATCAACCAGTTCCTAGCTCAACATGTAATTTGCATATTAGTGAACATGACAATGCTTTCGTTTTTAACTGTGTTGATTCTCATGAATTAAGTAAAGCTATCAGGTCAATTCATTCAAATGCTATTGGTTCGGATAACATCTCTCCAAAGTTTATTAAGTTAATTTTACCTGTCATTTTCACTCCGTTGCTACATATAATAAATACATGTATATACAGTAGTGTTTTTCCAGAGCAATGGAAGCATGCAACAGTCTTACCTATTCCTAAAAAGAGCAAACCAATTGAACCATCTGACTTCAGGCCAATTAATATACTTCCTTTTTTCAGCAAAGTTACAGAAAAACTTTTAGCTGACCAAATAATATCTTTTTTACAATTGAATAACGCTTTAACTAAATGGCAATCTGGTTTTCGAGCTAAACATAGTTGTGAATTGGCTGTTTTGAGGGTAACAACAGATTTTCGTAACTTTCTGGATCATGGACAACTAGGAATAATGGTTCTGCTTGACTTTTCAAAAGCATTTAATCACAATATTTTATTGTCTAAGTTAAGTAATGATTTCAGTTTTTCAAGGACGGCCATAAAATTCTTGCAAAGTTATTTACTAAATAGAACTCAAGCAATAAGAACTGATATTGGGACGTCCAGTCTCTATAACATGAACAGTGGAGTTCCCCAGGGATCCGTTCTTGGGCCTCTGTTGTTTTCATTGTATATCAATGGCTTACCTGATGTAGTTCAATATTCCTCAGTTCATATGTATGCAGATGATGTTATAATTTACAACTTTTGTGAACCGTGTAACCAGGATTGTTGTGTTACAGAAATAAATAAGGACTTAGCTAATATTCATAAATGGGCAGTTTCTAATAAACTTCATCTAAACCCTGCAAAAACAGTGAGTATGGCTTGTTCTCGAAGAAAAATAAATATAGAAAATCTTCCTATGACTACTTTCAATGGACAAAATATTGAATATGTGACGAAAGTGAAGTACTTAGGTTTTCAAATAAATAATCATTTAACATGCTGAGATGCAATCTCTGATGCCATACGAAGAATTTATTTTACTAAGATCTTTAAGACCGTCATCACACATTTTAAATTCAGATTTAAAAAAACATCTTGTTAAAAGCTTGATACTACCATTTTTTATTTATAACTCGTCCGTTTATCCTGAGTTAGATTTTGAATGCAAGCGAAAACTAAATGTTGCGTTCAATGACTGCCTTCGCTTCATTTATAACATTCCGCGATTCGTAAGTGTTTCCAATATTCAAACCTCACTTCTAGGCTTAAGCCTTGAAAACTATCTTAAACGTAAGAATGTGATTTTACTTCACAACATAATTCATAAAAATAGTCCGAGCTACTTAGAAGAACTACTTCGTTTCGCCCAATCAAGGAGAGGCCTGAAAATAATATTGCCGCGCTACACACATACGATTGCAGAGAGATCATCTTCGTGTCCGTTGTTCGACTGTGGAATAGTCTACCAGTCGAATTGCAGACATTAACCTCATCAACTCTGTTCAGGGAAAAGGTATCTTTGTTTTTCTCACCTTCATTAAACTAATTTAAAATAAAACTTAGCTTCTTTTTTTTTTCTTGTTTTAATGTTTAATTTACATTGTCTTTTATTTATGTATATTTAAAAATAAGTAAATCTAAATTCTACTGTAATATTTCTATTTTAAGTATTAGTCAAACATGTAAACCTGGTAATTGTTCATTTAAATACATCTAAAAGATTCATTATCTTGTTGTATATTGTTAAACAAATTAAAATAAATACAAATACAAGTAATGCATTTTCTCCAAGAAAATGTATGGAGAGTGCAAAACACTATAACCATTTTATATGACATTAAACAGCAAATTAATATTTAAAAAAAAAAAAACAAAAGTTACTCTATAATTTAACACTTCACACATAATCGGACACTTAATATTTCACACTTAGTTGCGTATCCTTTCGATTTAATTGCTTTCTCAAGGCGTCGAGGTATGGAAGAGAAAAGTTTTTAACATACTTCAGGACTTATTTTTTGTCATTATTCTTCATGGTCCGTCTTAAGGTTTTCAATGTTTCTAAAGTTCTTTTGAGCAATTCGACGTCCCAGCTCATCTATTATATGCTTGATTAGATTAAGGCCTTTTGACTTTTTCTATGTTTGAAGCATGAAGTTAAACCTTATTCCAAGAAGACGTATCCTATTTTATATGTTCATTAGCAAACTTAAGTCTATCATTTCTATTTTTTCACTGATGTATAACTTTTTATACACCGCTGCACGGCCATTTCGGTCATTATTTCGATGGTGATGCTTCTTCTTGTGATGGTTTTGTTACTGACTTCTTTAATCGTGGTCTCTTTCAAAAACATCAATTCTGAAATAATGTAATGAACTACTGATTTACAGTGCGTCGTGGCTATGGCTATGCAACAAAATGAATGTAAAGATTAAGTTCTACTACTTCTATACATTTTCTTGGAGAAATTGCATTGCAAAAACTTACATTTTCTCTGTCCGATTAGTCGTGGAAGCCTCTGTACATATATATAAAACATGATACAAAGTGTACCAACATCTTATTAGGTGATTTATTTTGCTTCAAGAAAATTGAATCAACAAAATAGTTGACAGAAGACCTTATTTTTATTGATTCTATAAAAAAAAATTGAAGTTCATTCTTTGTATACTTAAAAATTTACTTATTGTAACTTGCTAAGAATTATCAAATTATCTGTGATGTGACATTCTATCTATTGCTTAAAGTCTTGTTTATTTTCTCTATAAGGAATGTTGTTCAGATTTTTCGAATTCTTTGACAGTCGTCACAAAAAGAATTACAATAAAACATGTCATAGTTCCATCCTTAAAACATCTGATTATAAAAAAAAGTATAAAGAATTCTTTATAAATTTGTTTTAGCTTCTAAAAGATGCAAGGTCAAAAGTATCGAAAAATAAAAAATTGTAGAGATTTTAATTGTGCCATCAATAGCTACAAAATTACATTCACTTGGTTTGAATCTCGCCCTTGAACATTAATCTATAATATATAAAAGAAAGTCGTTTTAGTTACATTATTTATAACTGAAGAACGGCTGTACCGATATGGTTGAAAATTGGTGGGTAGGTAGCTTAGAGCCTGGAGACGGACATAGGATACTGTTTATCCCGTTTTACTTTTTCAATTTTTGGTGTTAGCATAGTCGGCCACGTGTTACTTTGACTGAAGTTTATTATAGTGAATATAATACAACCAAATACGCAATGCAATAAACTGCCAGACTATTTCTGCACTGTTCTTCAGGAAAAAAATGAATTGATTGGGAGTATTTTTCCGGATATACAAAGTAATTACTTGAATCATAACTGGCTCAGTCATCGGGCTAATGTTAACGAAATTAACTTTCAGATACAACAGTTTTTACCGGGCGAGCTGATGTCTTTTAATTCAATCGAATTTGTTGTTAATAAGTGTACATTTTCCAATTGAATTTTTAAATTCACTAGGTATTCCTGGAATGCCACCACATAATCTTCGAATAAAGATTGGTTCACCTATTTTTCTCCTGCATAACTTGAATCCACCTTAATTATGCAATGGTTTCAACGTATTCTAATGATACCGTTTACAGTTTTTAATTCGTTTAGCTTTTGCCTCAAGGCCAAACAATGTCTATTTGTGGTTTACTTACTTACTTACTTACTTAAGGTGGCGCTACAGTCCGGGCGGACCTGGGCCTCAACCAACATGCGTCTCCAGCCAGCTAGGTCCCTAGCTAGCTGTCTCCAGTTTCGCACGCCAAGTTGGTTGAGGTCTTCACCCACCTGCGTGCGCCACCTGAGTCGCGGTCTTCCTCTACTGCGCCGTCCCTCTGGATTAGATTCGAAGACCTTCCGGGCTGGAGCGTTGATGTTCATTCGCTCTACATGACCTAGCCATCTAAGCCGTTGGACTTTAATTCTGTTAACTAGGTCAGTGTCGCTGTACAGCCCGTTCCCTTTCTCCATCGTCATTCTGCACAAACGGATAAGTTTGACAGGATGCCAAAACTAGACATTGCTCTGTAGAGCTCTTCCCTATAGATGCTGTCATACGCGGCTTTAAAATCGATAAAGAGATGGTGGGTATCGATTTGAAGTTCCTGGGTTTTTTCCAAGATCTGCCGTAGTGTGAATATTTGGTCGATAGTGGACTTTCCTGGTCTGAAGCCACACTGATAAGGACCTATCAGGTTGTTGACGAACGGCTTCAGACGTTCACATAATACGGCAGAGAGGATTTTATATGCAACGTTAAGGAGACTGATGCCTCTGTAGTTGGCGCAATTTAGAGGGTCTTCTTTCTTATGTATCGGGCACACTATGCTGAGATTCCACTCATCGGGCATGTTTTCTTCCGACCATATTTTGCAGATGAGTTAATGCAGGCAGCATAGGACTTCTTAAGAGGTTATTAGAGACTCGATCGGAAAAGGACATGGCAGTCTCTTGCGATTGTAGCCGTCTAACGTCGAAACTTCTCACAGTACTTCCTTGTTTTGGCTTGGATCGGGATATCCGTAGCCGTACCTTGGCTCTAACGAGGAAGTGGTCCGAGTTAATGTTGGCCCCTCGGAATGTTCGGATATCCTGTATACTGGAGAAGTGTCGTGCGTCGATCGCAATGTGGTCAATCTGGTTGACGGTTGATTGATCAGGAGATTTCCATGTCCCCTTGTGGATATTGAAATGTGTGAACTGTGTACTAGCTACCAGAACGTCTCGCCCCGCAGCGAAATCGATATGCCTGAATCCGTTGTCGGAGGTGGTGTCGTGCAGGCTGTATCTCCCGTTGTGCCACCAAAGATGTCTTCTCTTCCTAGCTTGGCGTTAAAATCTCCTAAGACAATTTTAATGTCATAGCCAGGGCACTGCTCATATGTCTTGTCCAAGACCTCGAAGAATATGTCTTTGGTGTCTTCATCTTTCTCCTCTGTTGGGGCATGCGCGCATATTAGGCTTATGTTGGCGAATTTGACCTTGATGTGGATTGTCGTGATGCGCTCGCTCACACTGTTGAAACTCAAGACTTTTTGCCTGAGTCTAGTTCCAACAACAAATCCACACCCAAATAGACGCTGCCTTTGTTCTCGGTAGCAGTCGCCGTAGTATATATCGCAGTCTTTTAGTTTGCGTTTGCCCGGTCAATCCCATCGCACTTCTTGGATGGCGGTAATATCTGCCTTGCAGCAGTTTAGGACTTCCACTAATTGTTCGGATGCACGTGGTCTGTTAAGGGACCTAACATTCCACGTACAGATCCGAAGTTCGTTGTCCTTATTTCGTTTGCTTGGGTTGTCAACAGTGAATCAGTCCGTATCCGAGGCTTGTTGGTGCTTCGCAACTAGAAGATTTGTACGTGGTCAGGAAGTCACCCCGATGGCACAACCCCCAACCTGGAGGGCCAGATCCTTAGTATAACTCCAAAAACGGGGAACCGGGTAAACCGCTCCTTATAGGCCTGGGCTCCGAATAAGTCGTAGAAGCCCTATAAGGTGTTCATTAAGTAGTTAAAATTACTGGAACTGTAGACGCCACCGTTGATTCCATCTCGAGAATTCGTCCGCTGCCGTCTGGATAAGGAGAGGTGCCTTAGTGGAAACACCTCTCCCCCCTCTCTCGTTTGCTGCCCCTAACAACTTTCCACTGGGGTTAGAACCCAATCTCCAGTTGAGGTACTAGGCACCCGATGTTCACCGCGGGGAGGTGAGAGTACGAGTTGATAGACAGAGGTGGGTTTTGAGAAAAAACCTGTGGACGCTTGTGTCCTCTTGAATGCACATGTCTACCATTTGAACATCCTATTTGTGGTTTAGATTTGGAAAATCCATGTTTTTCTCACGAGCAGCTATAATGCAATATATAGTACAATGAAGTGTAGGTAAACCGTCGAACTTATTTATGTTAGCGAAAGACAGGTTAACCAAAAATTTTGTACACCGATTAGTGCTTAATTAAATTGAAATTAAAAGTATTTATAATTCAAAATAATAAATATTATTGTTAGAAGATTTTAAACTATCCGCCTACCTACCTCATTTATAAGTTTAAATGTCACATTTTATTTACTAAAAACTTTGTTATATTCTCATTTGTTACAAACTTGAATATAAGTTATAATACATTTTAAATTTAATTCTTTTGTATTGATTTTTAATTGTACGAAAATTTTGATCAATTGTGTTCAAAGTCCTTCCCCTTCAAATTTCAAACCAGTAAATTTGTATAAAAGCTTTAAAGTTTCCGTCTTCGTTCGTAAGTAATAATTCCATTGAAATAAAGGGTAAAGGTAGTAGAAAATCAGTCATGAAGGTCGACATGTGTTTTTACAAATGGCATTGTACATATGTATATAAGCATGATGGTGCCCATGTCTGATTTTCTCCCAACGTTTCCCTTAAATAATGTAATATGTCGAAAAACGTTAGCCAAAGCAACGCGTGGCCGGTCTGCTAGTAATAGTATTAATTTTATCAAAAGATGTACAAAATCATTCTTCATAACAAACTTGTATTCTTCCTGCTTGTTCAGCCACTTTTAAGCGGCTGTAAAAAGCCATTTTTTTTTTGAAAATACTGTACCTATATATCGAGTAATTAATTTAATACCAAAGTAAAACAGCTTTAATTGTAGCGTGCAATTTATTGGCCTACAATTATTATATCTTTTTCTTTTCTATCTTTGATCTGAATTCTAAACGTAAATAATGTTTAGTGAGATTTAAAAATCAATATCGCTCTCTTGAGATCAAATTGGAGTTACGGAATAAGGTGTAGGAACTAGGAAGAAAACTGCCCATCTATTCAAACTGTGAATAGAAGCAATTATTATTCCACACATATTTGTATTCCAAAAAAGTTCTACACTTTGTGGCAAAATAAAATAAAAAGAGAAAATATTTTCACGTTGAAGGAAGCAAAGAAAATAATTTGTATTTCTTAATGACTTCAAACTATCTAAATGCTAAGTATTCATGTAAAAATATTAACTTTTAGTTTACTATCAGATTATTTTTTTTATTTACAAATTCCGCTACGGTTTTTAAAAGTGCCAGCCACTTTATTTGAAAAACAAATTCAGATGCTAGAAAAATAAAAAGTATTGATGCCCTATAAACCAAAAATAATGAATGTTTATAAATGAAATTTGAAATCGTAAGGCTTATTTATTCTTAATCTTTTGATTATAAATACTATTAAATAAGATGTTTATAAGTAGATACGTTCTTGGATTACTTTTTGTCCTGGATTTGATACATACAAACTACTATGTAGTTTAAATTGTCGAACATTAATTTATCTAGAATGATGTCTATGTGTACCCATACAAATTATCAAAATTCCATTAATATTGAAGTAATTTTATTGTTGCATTTTACTCTGAATGCCACATGTAGAAAACTGTACTTTCTTCTTGCTGATAGAACCAGGAACCCTCCAAAGAAAAAACATACTTGAATCATTATCTGGAGTTCATCATGCATTTTTGATGCTTTTGGGTGGGTGTTTTCATTTCCAATCCGCTTTTAAGTCCTGAGTAAGTGCAATTTATGCCGACATAAGGGTTAGTTCTGCTGCGATTTGCACTGCGCATGACCAAGCTTTAGAATTGTTTTCATGAAAGAACTTTTAAAATAGGTACGTATTTCTAAAAGTATGAATATATTATTTGGCTAGGAAAATAACAGATTCGATTTCGTGGACAAATTTGGGGATATTCTAGGATGAAAGTAATGTGGAATTTGTAAGAACCGGTCAATATGTAGTTCATTCATAAACCGCTGGAAATAAAGTTAGTCCAAAACATTTCAGGTACATCATGGGAAATGGGAGCATGTTATTTATTTTCTTTGATTTGGGTTATACTATTGTTGAATGCATACCTGCAATGTGCTTGTACACCACCAAATATATCTCTTATGTTTCCTTCAAATTATTTTAAGAGTTTGGTGTACAACATAGGTACCTTTATGCAAAAAGTTTCATTCATCCTTAACAGAAGGAAACCATACATAAAAGAGTATAATTAAAGTTCTGCTTCCGTTTTATATTATGCTGAAATTGATGGAAATTGTAGCAGATTATTTTGATAGGGTATAGAGTTTCCTAAATTCAAACACTCCCGGTAGTCGAAAACGTCTATTACTAAAAGTTTCATATAAAAAGTCAATAGTTGTTTAATAATTTTATACGAAACTCAAATTGTAAAAGTTACCTTGTCAAAATAATTTGTAGTTTTTTCTCACAATTGAGTATTCGAAGACGTTTTTTTCGGGTGTTTGGTCCAAAAAATATATGAGCTCCTCTATGTCGTTCAAAAAATAGATAGGAACAAAATAAGAATAAAGATCTGTCAAAAAAATGTTACTATACATTTTTTTAATCAATATAGCATCTAAGCTTAAGCTTAAGCCCTCCTAATGAAGCCGGTTATTGTTTTAATTTATTAATTTGTGACAAACTTTCTGCTAATTTTATTAACGTCAAACTCAATTACTGTAGCCTTCCCTTCAATGAAGTAAGCAATGAAGGCTTATTAATTTCCTAGCTGGTGGTTTTAATTTAATTCCTTAGTTCCTTTAATTGCATAATATGTGTAATAGTTAAAAGTTTTAAAAAATTTGATTACTTTCAAATAGCTTTATACGTAGTTGAACTTCAATTTACAATTTCTTACCTAAGCCCAGAACTCGTAATAGATGAAAACAAAAATCTCTATTTTAAATCGAGTTTTTCGAATCAAAAAGCTTGCAGTAAAGCTTTTTATCCTTTAAGAATTTTTCATTTTGTTCCTCAAATGAAAAACACTTGCGTTGGTGCACGAACACATGAATAATTTTTTTTTATTTATCACTGCTGGCCTCCCTTCCTTTTTTAAACAGTTTTGTATTTGTATTTTCGTCCTACGAAACTTAATCAGTATTTGTCTTGGGAAAAAAAATTCTCATGATTCTCGAGTCCTAATATGTAATTATGTTTCAATAATTCAATTCTTAATTATTAAATCCAAATACGTTGAAAGAAACCTAACCGACCAAATTCGATGAGAATAAATTGTGTTGAATTGAAGTTTTATTTGTATTTTTGCTCGCGTTAGGCTGACGATGACCTAATCTAAAATCTTAAAGTGAGGCTCTCCTACAAAATAATGTATTGGAAAATTTAAAATGAATTTCGGTAGTAATTAAATTTTAACAACAAATCAAAACTGAAACCTCAAAAAATAAAACTATACATTTCAATGTTTATAAAGACTTAAAACATGTCATCTATGGACATTTAAAATTTGACGGTGAGACACTTCTTTGCTTATTGATTTTAACGCCTGAAACCATTTTATTGTATTCTTCTTATGGTGGAATTGCTTATTCATTAAAATTGAAAACAACAGAACCACCCTTTTTGTTTTTATTTTTTAAGACAATTGCATTTTTATTTTATCAAACTCGAGTAGTTATAATTTTGTATTTTCTGTTTTTAGTTTTCTTTCGTTTATTGTTTTTTATTATAATTATATTAAGAATCAAGAACTATTGTTATTTGTGTTGTTGCTAATGTAGATATGCTGACATTGCAATAATTTTTGAGAACGTAGAGTATAACTGGTATTCTGATGATTTAACATTTTTATAAGCGTGTACGTTATTGAACTGGTAAAATAATAACATTAAAAATAAATATTTTTAAACTACTACGGCCAAAAAAGTTTTTGTTATGAGTTTTTGAGTCGTTTATGTTTGAGCTACTCGTACGATAAAAGATTCTAACAGTGGTGCTACTTAAACTCAATAATCCTCGGATTGTTTATTGTAGCTTCCAGACAAATCATGCTTAATTTTAAGTATGGTTTATCTAATCTAGGTATTTAATTAAAAGTTATTTATTAAGTTTGAGAGGCAAATCAAAGCTTAGTATGGATTTCTTGTATTGACTTTAATTTTAATAAATAAAGTTTGTGCATAGATTTCTTTTCGAAGTTTGAACTTTTTTTAAGTCTGTTCAGAAAAATTGTGAAAATCATGTGGTATGTCGCTTTTAACCCTAGACCCGTGTACTTAAAAAATTCTAGTTTACGTGTACTTGGGCACTGTGTGCCCACGAAGGTTTTTCCTATGAATTACTTGAAAATAGTGAAATAAAAAAAAAATATTTTACAAACACTATTATTTTTTGTGATATTATTTATTTGAAAACAAAATTTAAAAAAGCTTTTAAAGTAATAGGTAATTTACAACCACCACTTTTTGAAATTAATTTGTATTTCTATTTTTTTGGCGCTTTGCTGGTGGACCGGCTGAAGTTGATGGAAGTGAATCTCCGTCAAAATTTTCATCTTCTTCGGTTTCGGTAGTATCAATTGCAGTTTTGGTCACAAAACATTTCTCGCACATTCTTATATAATGCTTACTGCAAGCTGCAACATAGCACAGATCGCAGACCGCCGTAGTTTTGTTGTCCCTTTTTTCTTTCTTGCAGATATCACAACGTTGCTTTGCTTTGTTTTGTTGGATTGTCGGTAAGGTACTTATAGATGTAATTTCATACCCGATCAAACTCATTGCTGTTTTAACACTTTTTTGAAGAGTTTGCTTAGCTATTCGATTTTTGATATGGCTATCTGCAAGTTCAAAGGCCAATTCTTTCAAAAATTTCTTTCTTTTTTCTGACCTTTTCTTGCTCGAATACCAGTTAGGCTGACAGACATCAAACATTCTATACGCTGCAACTCCTGCACAATCCAAAAGGTTGTAAAAGAGAGTAACAGGCCAACGATTAGTTTTTCGCTTGCAGGTATAAACTGTTGCCAAACGGTCGAATGTATCAACTCCTCCTTTGGTTGAGTTGTATTCCATAATAACTGCAGGTTTTTTTGTGACCTCATCAATTTTATCCTCATGATGAGCAGTGGACAGCATTAGCACATTTTTTTTTGTATTGCTTGCGTAGCTACACAACTGCAAGCATCTCGAATAGCAAAATTTTATTGAAAATTTGTCCCTCGTTTGCTTGAAGATTTTATCCACTGGTGTAAATGGCTTTGGCAATTGTGGCTTATTGGACTTTATAGTACCAATCTTGGTTGTTCTTTTACTCATAAGCTCCAAGGCTAATGGTACCGATGTAAAATAATTATCTGTCGTTGTGTTGTAATTCATGCCTAAATATCTCTCAGCTAACCGCATTACCAGCTGGTGAGATATGCCATCGGACCGATTATCGCATGGTTGCTGGCCAACATAAATTTCACCTCGAAGTGGATAACTGTTTACGGCGTCAACTATCCAAAAAATGTTGATGCCATATTTTCCTGGCTTGTTTGGCATAAACATTTTGAACGGGCATCTTCCCCTTGAGCCGACCAACTGTTCATCTACTGTCAGCTCCTTTGACGGTTGGTAAAACTCAACAAGATTTTGTTGAAACAAATCCCAAACGTACCTAGAAAATTGGTAAAAATTTGTAAGACTATCAATCAAACATTTTATCTTTTATACCTAAATGCAGCTAATTTGTCAGTTTGAAGACGAAACGCTCTAGTTCTTCCGTCATCGAAACGTATAAAGCGTCGTATTTGTTCAAATCGTTCCAGATACATAACGGCGCGGTAGAATGGTACACTTGTTGGATGAAAAAGATCCTTCGCTTCCACCCCATAGGCTTTTTCAGCTCCAGCATACAACAAAATTGCAATATATGCATATATTTCCTCTTCAAATGTGTCATACCATCTACGCATTTGCTTTGGGTTGAAATACCAACGATTCTCCTCGTAAGTTCTCTTTACCTTTCTGTTTGTCTCCAGCACAATATTTCCAACAATATTTGGAGTAACTAAGGACTTGAAAACCTCAGCCTTTCTCGAAAACAAGTTGGTGCATTTTGGAACATGTCTCATTCGTTCATTTCGATTTCTTATTGTTCTTTGTCCTTCGCTTTCGTCCGGCATTGACCACCAAATGTCATCGAATTTGTCATTTCTTGAAACATACCCGGTTGGAAGATGCATTCAGGAGATACAGAACACGATCCATTGTAGCATCCATGATTCTCTATTATAATAGGATCTCATAAATAATAGGCGTAAATTTAAAAAATTTAGGTACTTACTTTAGTAGATAAAAAAATATTTTTTCAGAAAAGGTGTAAAATCAAAAAAAAAAATTACTGTATTACCTAGCAAAACAGTAAAAATTCTAATACGAAAGCTTTGTAGTAAATAGAATCTCTCTATTTTTATATTTTTTTTTCTAATCTTTGTAATGCTTTTCCTGAAAGAAAGTGACCATTCTTCAGAATAATATTATTTTCATCCATGCACCAATCTCTTCAATTTTGTATTTATTTTTGAAAGTGTGACTAGAGGACTTTGACTGTAAAAATCGATTGCTGAAGTGATTGCTACGGTGAAAAATGTAAAAACAGTCGATGTCCCGGAACAAGTAAAAGAAATAAATTGTCCCTTATTCGAAATTTTTCAAATGGCTCCCAGTTTTTCTTTCTAACAATGATTCCCAAACCTACACTTATTATATATCCTCAACTTGGCTAAAACGTCTTATGATTTTTCAGTTTTTGGGTAGAAACAAAAAAGGCTAAGAGGTATTCGACTGTAAATCAAATTCATATCAAAATACCGTTGAAGATCAGCAAATAAATCAATACAAGACCATGATTTTCATACAAAAAAACTCTGGGCACTGAGTGCCCAAGTACACAGTTTTGACATATTTTTCTTAAATTCTTATTGTGTCACCAATACTCACTCAAACTATATAAAAAGTATATTTTTGTAGACCTAAACATACTAAACTAACTATGTGTAAATCTAATTGGAATAGAAAAGTGTAAGAAATACGTTCCAATTGGATTTGAAAAATGAATTGGGCACTGAGTGCCCAGTACACGGGTCTAGGGTTAAGCTCCATTTTTTTATTAAAAAAACTTGAACATGAAATTAAAAGCCAGCCCTAATTGGGAAGATATTAGAATAAATGTTAATAAATCGCTTTTAATAGCCCATGAATTTTGTTCAGCACTTCTAAAGATTTGGTAATAGGATAGTCTAAGAGGTATTTAATTTTATAACCTGTATCGGGAAATGCAAGCATGATTATAGGGTTATATTGATTATAAGTCTCATGAAACTAAAACGAAAATTATAAAAGAACCTAAATATTAAAACACACATAAAAACTCCCTCAAAATATTGCAAGAATAATGGAGCTAGGAAATGGTGTTTTGTTTGTTATATAAAATAAGATATAAAAGAGACAATACAAGTATTGGGTGTTTTTTTTTTGTGTTACTAAATCTGTCCTGAACTCTTTTTCCTTACCTTCCAATTTGATTGATAGGTTTATTTTAACAAATGAAATTTTTAAGAATTTTTATTTTTTTCCAGGCTGACGCTAGTTTGGGAATGCATGAACGTGAATACATTCAGGAATCACTAAGTTATGTCCTTCGAATACAAGAAGTTCAAGAACGGATAAAATTTGAATTCGTTGAAATATTACTGGCATTTATATCAGGATGGTTAGTGTTTTATCATACTGCACATGAACAGGGAGAAGATAATAAGGATTACCTTCAAGACCTAAGGCATAAAGTTCAAAAAGTAAGTAAATAAAATAATATCTTCTTCTTCGTTTCCGGCTAGTAGCAGCACTTTAACTACTCCTGGAGCATAGGGCGGCAACCAGATCCTTCCATTTCTCTCTATTCCTAGCACGATACCTCAGCTGGGGCCACGTCTCCAAGTTTTGGGCCCGAGCTTCCTTCATGACAGATGATCTCCATGTTTCTCTTGGCCTTCCAGGCCGCCTTCTACCTTGAGGATTCCATTGAAAGCACTGCTTTGCTATGTTGTCGTCCGGCTTCCTCAATGTATGGCCAATCCAGCGCCACTTTCTCTGCACGATGTCAACATCCACTTTTGTTTGCCCAGTCCTGAGCCACAATTCATCGTTATATATGGTTTGTGGCCACCGGATGTTCAGGATGTAACGTAGGCAGCGGTTGAAAGAAGTTTGCAACCTTCTCGAGATGTCAGCAGAGCACTTCCACGTTTCGCAGGCATATAGCAGCACGGATTTTACGTTGGACTCCAACAACTTTAACTTGGTACGGAGCGCTATTTTCCTGTAGTTCCACACTTTAGAAAACATTCCGAAAGCACTACGGGCTTTATTTATTCTATTGGTGACATCCAGGTCGGTCCGTTCCACCATCGAGTGCCAAATAGCTTCCCAGATAGTTGAATTGGGTGACCTCTTCTACTGCCACTTGTCTCACAATAACCTGTAGTTATTGGTTTCGGCTGGTGTGCATTGACTTAGTCTTACTGGCATTAATCCTTAAGCCAGCCACCTGCCCATTTTGTTGAAGAGAGTGGCACAGGTCTCCATTTCTGTTTGCCATTAAGCATATGTCGTCAGCATAGTTCAAATGGCTTAATGTTTCCTTCAGGCGCCATTGGATACCCTGTCTCTCGTGTTCACCCACCGTAGCAGTCATAGAATCATCAATAGCAAGCAAGAACAGAATCGGTGATAATACATCACCCTGTCTCACTTCCTGTCGCACTTTAATGCGTCGGAAAGCTGTCCATTGTGCAAAACGAAACCTTGCGTTGTTGTAAGACTCTTTTATTATAGCAACAATTTTATCAGGAATGCCTCTAGCAACAAGCGATCTCCAGATAACATCACGACTAACGCGATCGAAGGTCTTTTCAAAATCGACGAACATGTGGTAAAGCGGCGATTGGTACTCCGACGATTGTTCAAGAATAATTCGCAAGGTGTTAATGTGGTCGACACATGATCGACCACTGCGAAATCCCGCTTGATGCCTCTTGAGCGTAGACTTGATCTTAGATTTTATCCTCTCGAGAATGATGGTTGCCACTAACTTTGGAAATACGGACAGAATAGTGATTCCACGCCAGTTATTGCAGTTCTTAAGATCGCCTTTTTTAGTAGCTTGACGATTACCCCGTCCTTCCATTCCCTGGGAAAGGTTTCGTTTTCCCAAACAGACTTAACAAGTGGCAACAGAATACCGGCAGTAAAGTCGTGGTCTACTTTGAGGAATTCTAGAATGGTAGATCTACGTATGTCCGGCAGTTGATGATTTGCATTAGCGTTTGCATTTGCATTCTGGTCATCGTTCAGCAATGTACAGAAGTGCTCCTTCCATCTCCGCAATTGATCTTCTATTGACACTAAAAGACTACCGTTGTTTCACGAACAGGATGGTTGACAGTATTTTGTTGGCCTACGAGATCTTTAGTGATTTTGTACAGCATCCTCGCGTTACCTCTTCTTGCAGCTTTCTCAGTGATTTCTCCCAATTTGTCTAATCTGGCCCTCCTATCTCGTCTCACACACCTCTGCACTACCTTTTGAGCTGCTCTATACTCACTTCGCAAAACCGTTTTCCGATGAACATCAGTTTCATTATTTATATTTATTTTGAGTGGTCTGCGTTGCGTAATTTTGTCCCAGGTGTCTTGGGATATCCACAAATCCTTATCTCTAGATTGCCTCGGTACCGCTTCATATCCAGCTTCAATAAAAACTCTTTTTACCGTGCCCCTCAACGTCTCAATGGGAACATTTGCGTTTAACCCCTCATTTGACGGCTTGTCGTTAAGAGTGTTTGCAAAATAACGACAAGTATTGTCTGGTTGCCGTGTCTGTACGTCTCCGGATAACAGCTGTTCGCAGTCGAATTGTCGCTAATAGCAGATGATGGTCGCTTCCTGCATCTGTACGTCTCTCTTTCCTCACAACGCAAAGTGTTTTCCTCCATCGTTGTTATATTATAAAATGGTGGGTTTGGTTTTCTGTTCGACCATCAGGGGATACTCAGGTAACTTTGTGGCAGGTCTTATGTGGGAAAAGGGTTCCACCCACCACCAGCTGACGGGCATTACAAAAGTAGACAAGCATATTACCATTGTCATTTCGTTGACCTATGCCGTGTCTACCCATAAATCGCTCAAGGCCTGTGTTATCCGAGCCAACTTTGGCATTGAGGTCCCCCATGATGGTAGTTATGTCACCCTTTGGAACTCTGCTGTAGACCGAGTTCAGTTGAGCGTAGAATGAGCTTTTGTTTTCTTCTGCTGTATCATTCGTCGGAGCGTAACACTGGATGATGGTGAGTTTGCGAATTCTGGACTTAAACCTTGCTGTCATTATCCTAGCCGAAACTGGTTCCCAGGAAATTAAGCTTTTTTTAGCCTTATTATTCAGAATTATGCCAACACCATTCAGTCTTTCACCGCTATCTGTCTCATCCTCCCCAGAATACAGCATCCACGTCCGCTTTGTTGCTGATCTGTGCTCTCCTTTTCCCCTCCACTTCGTTTCACTCAGCCCAAGAATACTAAAGTTGTGTATTTTCATTTCACGTTCCACTTGTTCATAAATGCCCTGTCCATACAGAGACCGAACTTTCCATGCTCCGACTCTTGTGTTTTTTCGATAGTCGAAAGTATATTATTATATAATAATATATTGTAGGTGTAGTACCCGTAGCGTGATGGTTAGTGCGTTGGACTGTCATGCAAGGGTCTTGGGTTCAATCCCTACTTGTGCCACCTAACTTTTTTCACGGGTACTGCCTCTTGCGAGGAATTGACAAATTCTCCAAGAGTAATTCTTGTCATGAAAAAGTGCTTTCTCAAATTAGCCGTTCGGATTCGGCATATAAACTGTAGGTCCCTTCCATCTCTGACAACATTACTCGCACACAGGAATGGTTGAGAGTTGTAAGTCACTAGGCCCTGGTTCTTCATGGACTATTGCGCCACCTAATTTTTTTTTAATATATTGTAGGTTAATATCTAAAATAGAAAAAAATGATTCCGTATTGCTTAATTAAAGTGTTGTTATTACTTTCATTTCTCTTTCGTATTTTATTACTTCTAGACAAGAGAAAATTTTGAAGAAGCTAGAGAAAAAGTCAATGAACTAAAAAGCAAATATATGGAAAAGAAAACGGTGAGTTTTTTGTATTAAGTTACTTAAGTACTGAAACTAAACATATTCAATATTAATCAGTGATCTTCAGATTGGCCTAAATAAGCTCGAAATAAAAAAGAGATAACTTTATTTTTTTTTTCAAATCCTTGTTTGCAATATTTAAATAAACATTTACCATTCTCATACTAATAAGGCTTATTATTCATTTATTTTCGTATTTTTTTAAACAGAAACCAGAAGAGAAGTTCACTAAACGTGGCTATTTATTTTTAATGGAAAAGAGTAAGTCTACATATTAAATTAAATTAGCATAAAAACTTGAAAAACTCTGAAAAAAGGTTCCATTTTGAAAATATCCCTTCTAGAGCCGTTCAAGGCAACATGGACCAAATACTACTGCACATACAAAAAACAAAAAAAGGAATTTACAATGCTGCAATTCAATCAAATTTCTGGTCGACCAGAGTCTAATGATGAAAAGCTCACACTAATTTCGTGCCAACGAAGAGCATCCGAATTCGAAAAACGTTTTTGTTTCGATTTGACTTTCAAAGAAAAACCAGGAATTGTATATACATTTCAAGCACTCAGTGAAGAAGACCGTAAAGCGTGGATAAACGCAATGGATGGAACGGAACCAGTAAGCTAATATAAAATATATATTTTTCTCTGTTTTCAGTCCATAAAGCTAAAATCATTCGTATGGTATACATTTCAGACATACCTAACTCCCGGTAAAACAAAAGGCTCCGAAGAGTATCAATTAGATGAGACGGGTTTTGCGTTTGTTCGGAAATGCATCGAAGTACTGGAGAATCGAGGACTTGAAGAGGAGGGTATTTATCGAAAAAGTGGTGTGGGTACAAAGATAACCAAGTTACTCTCACTGGGCATGGATAAGAAAAAGACTGATGTAGTATTTAGTGATGAACAATATAAAGATCTTATGGAGAGCAACACTATAGCAAGTGCACTGAAGACATACTTGCGTAATTTAAATGAACCATTGATGACTTATCGATATCACAGCGGGTTTATTGAGGCGGCAAGTAAGTAATGAATACGCACTCAAAAAATTATTAATAAAAAATTGTTTCGCAAAGAGCTGAACAAATACAGCTCAGTTTATTCAAAAAGATTGCGGTAGAGGATGACTGATCCGGTTTTAAACTTATAAAAAATGGCCAGGACACACAATTGTCCTCTCTTTAAACTTCTCTTTTTTCAAATGAATTAAAAAAGAAAAATAATTTTAAAGAAGCTGGAAGCCCTGGTGGCTATTAGCTTTTAAGTATTGCCCTGTATATTTATGCGTAGTTTAATAAATAATAATAATAATTTTGAAGAATATTACATTTTGGTATTCAATCATACTTAAGTAAGGTTTGAATTGTTTCAAAATCCCAAGTTTGAACTACTGCTGCGAAATTTATCACAACAGTTTTAAATTAAGACTTATTGCCGTATTATTATATATCAATGATTTGCATTTGTAATTTCCAAATAATCAACTTTTAACTTTAATTGTAGAAATCCTAAATTTGTTTCTTATATTATAGATAATTTAAAAAACAATTTCCGTAAATTCTATTCAGCCACCCATCGTCACTCTTGGAATCCATACACCCGCTTCCTTTTCGACTGATTTCAAATAAAAACTCTTATTGAATGTAGAATCAATCACACTTTTACTTAGAAGTTTTTAAAAACAGGAATAGGTATTTAAATGTTGAGGTCTAGTGTTCAATAAATACCTAGAATACAAAAGTTGTGAGCATTATTCTAGAAAAGACATTCAAAGACATTTTTTGAATAAAATTATAAAATATTATTTAACATCGTTTTGATAATTGATAACACAATAAAGCTTGAAGATAAACTTGTTTAACGCATATATATTCAGATCTTACTTATACTATATTTACTTATACTATTTTTATCACTCAAAAGAACAAGACAATCTGAAGCAACGAGTTCATGAAGTTCATAAATTAGTCCACAAACTGCCACAGCCAAACTTCATAATGTTGGAAATGGTCATAAAGCACTTAACTGAGTACGAATTTAAAATTTCATATGAGTTCTAAAAGTTTTATAATTTATAACTTACAACATTTGTACACAGGGTTTCTCGAAAATACGAAAAGAACAAGATGTCCGTATTTAATTTAGGAGTCGTATTTGGACCAACACTTCTGCGACCGCAGGAGGAGACTGTAGCTGCCATTTTGGATATAAAGTTTAACAACATTGTAATAAACATTCTGATCGAGAATTATGAATTGATTTTTAATAATCCACCGGGAACCCTCGCTGGCATCACAGCGAATTCAAGCCCACCGGCAAGAGTTCCCCGAGCACATCAAATGGGTGCACCAAATGTGGGGAACCGCCCTACAATGTATTCATCTCAGCAGCCAGTCTATCGCATAGTTACTAGTTACACAGAACAGCCGATGTCGTCTTCGTTACAAAACATACCTAATGGAATGATATATCAGCCAAGCAGTAGTGCTTCTGCGAGCAGCACTAATGGAACTTCGAATTCAAAAGGTATGGCTCCAAGTATACCAGTACATCAACACAAATCGAACCACCATCAGATGTCACATATGGCATCATCTGAGAGTGACATAAGTGTGCGGCGGGATCCGACCACCTATGCTACTGTGGGCGGTACTGTGTTACCTGGCGCCAATTGTCCACTTGTAGCACACCATGCAACACCTGCGAATGCAACAAATTTGCGCCATGAATACCTCACTCAACCAGGTGCTGTGCATCCGTACAATGGTCCAAGCCCACCAAGCAATCGCGTCAATATTTCCCCACCACCGCTAGCCTTGCGGCCCGAACAACTCTACGGAACCAATTCCACACATGCGCGCTCCCATTTAAGCTATGCTCAAAATAAGCACTATCCAGGATCATCGCGAGGTGATTCCAATGATCGGATTCATTCGACGAGTAGCTCGAATGAGTCTGTGTGTGATTCGGTATCTTCGTCCAGAGACAAGCCGAGAGCATCCATTGATTATTCAACGCATCAAGGACAAGTAGGTGTAGCCGGTTCGGTAACAAATCTATTGGCAGGTGTATCAAATGCAAATAACTGTGATGACGTCGTTGTGACTTCTAGTAGTAGTGCAGTTTCAACAAACAATACAGCTAGTGATTATGTGCCAAAGAAGGTCCACCGGACAAAGGATTTCGATCAAATCAAAAGGGACCTAAGTGCAGGAACTGCGTAAGTTTTAGTATTAAAAGTTGGTTAACGAAAAATACCTGATATGATTTTTTTTTGCAGGCGAGTACGTACACTCTATGCGTGTTTGGGTGAAAATGAAGGAGAGTTGTCTTTTGAACCAAATCAAATTATTACCAATGGTAAGTTGAGTATATATTTATTGGAATTTTTTTTTTAAATAATGTAGAGTTATTTTAAAGCACCCAATCTGATTTAATATTCTTTTTATAACCTCATTGACAAAAATAATCTAAAACCCCAAAAGATGTTTATAAAATAGATCTAATTTCTTACTTAAATTACACAAATTTTAAAACTATAATGCCAAAAATTAAAACATCCAGATTTTCATTGTCGAAAAGTAAAATTGCCGCAAAATCAATTTTAATCTCCAAAATGCAATATGAATTGTAATTTAATTTTTATTTTTTTCAGTTCGTTATTCCCACGAACCCGGATGGCTGCAAGGCACTTTGAATGGAAAAACTGGTCTGATACCAGAGAACTATGTGGAACATTTAAAATCATTTCTTTAAAAGTCATCAGCGCAAGGAGTGATTTTCAAAGTTAAAAGAAACCAATAAATTCAAGTGTAAACCATACATATGAAAATACATATATAGAACAGATACAAATTTTAGAAGAACAAACAAAATATTCATTCCCTGTAATCTTAAGCACTGAGGTGATGTAATTTAATTTAATAATCTTATTTAAATGTATCATATACATATATTTAATATGTAACTATGAAATAAACGAAGGATATTTCCTGCAATTACTGTGAATTAAAATTTAATAACAAAATAGAACGAATACTGGGACTAGAAGTATTCAAGTAAATAAAATATAGCATAAATAATTTTTTATCATAAAATAACTAAAAATACATATAGTTTTTTTTTTTATTATTTTGGATTGGGTTTTGTTTTACTTTTTGTAATTTAAAATATAACTTTTCAAAATTCAGAATGCATCTAATTGCTTTAACTACATATAACATTGAATTAAACGTTTTAAAAGAAGTCAAAAAATATCTAAAAGTCAAATTAAAATCAGAATACATTACATTGGTATGCCAGATCAATACAAAATAATACCAGACTTATAATGTTATAAAATACATTGGGACTGAAATACGTTAACTTAAGTACAACAAAATTGTACTTGAAACATTTTAAGCATGTTGTATATATAATGTAAATTATGAAAGACCATGTTTTTTAATTGAAACATAATTTCATGAGAGTTAATTTTACTTTTTCTTAAAGTTTATGAATGGTAACTAATATAAAGGTTTACTAAAGTAATGTTGCACCTTGATACTCATTTCCAGATCTTTTAATTTGTGCAATGATTTTTATTTGTATTTAAATCTGAATTTAAATATACTTTCCAACTTCCAAATGTTTTTATATTCGTTTATAATAAATACATACCAATATTTTTGCAAGTTTTTGAAAAGAATGGTCACTTAAAACTAAAAAGGTCGTTGAAGACTACAGTGAATACAATTTTTCACGGTGTTCTACAAACACAATATTTTCAATGTTGTTCACGTTTCTAAATTTCCAAAATAGGAAACATTCCTAGGAAAAATCTATTCATGGTAGCCATTATTATGTTACAAACCAATGTTATCAAATATACGCAGAAATATAAACAATTAATTGTTCTAAATAAACAAAAAGTGGAGATGCGCTTGTTATCTAGAAACTTTTCATAATTTACGAAGCGTAGACTTTTGTACGTACAAATTATTTTTGCACTATAATAGTTTGTAACGCATTTTTTATTTGTCTATACTTTTTTATTTATAAAATTCAAAGTTGTTTAAAAAAAACTTTAAATTCGATTAAAAATAAATTTATTTTTCCTCTACTTTCTTCGGTAAAATAAAATGCAGTTTAATCCTCGCTTCAAGCGTTATATTATCGGTTAGCCTTATAATTGAAGCACTTTATTTTAATTAAATATGGAAATGAAAGGTGTTTAGAGGATATAGTAATAAACCAAAAAAACCAACTGTCGTATAAATTTAAAAAAACTGTATTTATAAATCAAACAAAAAGGTACTCATTCACTGCATCTGCCACGAAAAAAAAATAAAACGTCGGAATTTATTTGGAAGACGTAAACGAAAAGATGCATGTATGTAAATATTATTTACTGAACGAAGTTTTGCATTTTTTAAAATATTTTTTGAAGCAGATGTCTAAAAGAATTAAATAGAACGAATATTACAAAACACTTCAAACGAATCAAGCACGCATTTGCATTAAAGAGAAAATTTATACAGATTTATGTTTAATAATATTTTTTACAATAGTTTCCTGATTTTTCATTCCATTTGTATAATTAAAGAAATAACAGAGTAGGATAACCTGTAATATCCCATCGTAAGGAAAATGATAAATTCCAAAAGCAAAAACACAACTACATAATAATATAAAAATTAGAAAATTATCTTTAAAGAAAATCCGATATGTATACACAATTACTTTAGCTTATACATATTTTAAGCTTATAAATATAATGTAATAAATATTATACAACACATTATACATCAAGTGTATTATTTAATGAGTAAATCGTGTTTTTACTTACTTTATTCCTCCCTTTTTTGCAAAATAAATATAAAAAACCCATGATATGTCCCTTTATGTAAATATATATTATTTATTATTACATAATTTTTGTTAGAAAGTTTGTTTTTGTTTATTATTATTATTTAAGTTATATTGTTATTTTTGTTAAAACACCATTAATCCTCATTGTAAAGTGAACGAAATAAAAAATGCTAAATAAATCCATACACAACATAAAAATGTTATTATTTATTTTTATCAGAGTTCCACCAATGAACCTTTTAAAAAAGTAAGGCGGTTTAATCGTACTTTTAACTTCGTGCTCTTTTTTTAATGTTAGGATAAATTGAAGCCTTTAGTGTGGAAGAGTTAATTGATTTTAATAAATTGAAGAAGTTGCCAGATCGTTCAATTTTAAGATATTTTAAGATATAATAATATACAAATAGAATTAATATTGAGCTGGACAGTACCGACTTTCCGTAGAAGCTGCCTGGACAGTGGACATGGATGAAGATTAAACTGGAGTCTGGGGATCTATTTATTATATCGGCATTACATACCTCCGAGTTCTAATAACAACGTTTACGAAAAATTGAATGACTGCATAGAAAGCAAGTAATATTGAGCTTTCATTAATTGATGGTATGGATTTGAGGATTGAGCCAGTTCAACGGAGTGAAAAGTCGTAGACCGAGCACTAGTATTCTTCCCCGATATTGTTAGCGCTGAAACTGAAGTATTAGCCTCAGCTGTTAAACTAATACATAAAGATCGACATCATCCAGAATTAATTATTGCGCTTAACTTAAACCTTTCTTCCCCATATCAACGCTATTAACAAACTTGAATTTAATTTTAGTAAGCGTAATTTTACAGAACTTCTTTATTTGTTGTGTACCATTTGCTGGAATCAATTATTGTTTAATTGCAATATTAACGATATGTGTAACGTTTTTTATAATACACTATGTTGTTTTTACAAAACAATTCCTCTTAAAAAGGATCGTAGTAACTCCAATTTATCACAATGGTTTAATTCACATCTCACAATCTTAAAAAATAAAAGAAACAAAGCCTGAGTAAAATATAATAGGACAAGATCTGATGAAGATTATGAAAGTGACTTTAAATCTAATCCAAAAAGTTTTTGGAAATTCGTAAATTGTAAAAAGAAAAGTATTGGCTACTATAACTGTCAGATTCATCGTAAACTAGTCATGAGCCTAAGGTTATCGCAAACATGTTTGCAAACTTCTTCAAAGAAGCTTTCACAGATACAAACGATGACAAAAGTTCTTACTCCTCTTCTTCTGAAGTAAATTTTCCTCACTTGAATTTAATCAATTTTGAAATAAGCGAAGATACTGTTGCGCAAAGTGTCATGAAATTGGATGAGTGTTTTAGTCCAACAGCTGTTCAGTTGTCATTTGTCTGGTGTGGCGCGTAATTTAAATAATTTTTAAGAAAAGAAATAAAATTTATTTATTTATTATTTATTTATTATTATTATTTATATTATTATTTATATTATTATTTATATTATTATTTATTTATTTATTTCTTATTTTATCTGATGAACTACTTAAAATTTGACGCAAAACTTGTTCTTGTTTTGTTACGGATGCGCTGAAGCGAAATAATAGTGTAAATAAAAAATACTCGAAAAATAAAAAAACACAAGAGTATACGTCTAGCCGGGGGGAACTCTTGTTTCAAAGTAACCATAATGGGAACCAAAATGCATCCGAGTACCTGGAAGAGAAAAGGGAAATTTGGTTAGTGGAGCTCAAGGAAGGGTAGAAACGGAGAATCATGAGCTTCACGATAAACATTATGCAGGGAAGCTCCTGATTCCCATAACAATATGGTCTACTTAGTTGGGCACCGATCATTGGCTGGTAGGGGCATCCGTTGGAGGTGTTGAGGTGCTGGATCTCTGGGAGGCCATGGTAATTGGGTTCCAATTGAGAGACACCCATAAACTGAAGAGAAGCATTAGCAATTATGAAAATACTCACCTGTAATTCCTGATGTACTGCTGACGAACGGACTCCATCTCGGGAAATCCCAAGATGCTAAATGTTGTTTTGTTTTGATTTTTTTTTGCCGTCGTGTTTTTCCATTCGGGGTGCTTAGGCGTTATATTTTTGGATGTTATTTAAATGTTTTTTTTATAGCGTGGTATGGTTCCTTGTTAGTTTTATTAATTTTTGGGAACTTTAAAACTTTTGTTGAAAAAAAAAAAAGAAAGACTCCACACGAAAATTTGTTTTGGCGTCTGACAGTTGTTAGAAAAATAAAATTGGAGGCAGAAGACGGAGTGGGATAGCCCAATGGTTGAAGAACGGGAGGACTATATATATTTTAGACCAGTCGTTGTTAGTAGTATCTGTGTTAGTGTTTTGTGTTGTTATGTAGAGTGAGTTGCGTTTGCGTAGTCTGTGCGAGCATGTATAATTGGATTGGGTATGTAAATAGTAAGATTTCAAAGGCGCGAAAAATACTTTGAATTTTGGTATATAACTAAGGGGTTTCCCAATAGACAAAAAAAAATATGGCCGGAATTTTTGCGGATACCAAAAGAAAGGGACAGGTAGAGATGTACGTCACTCGATATAATTCCTTATGGTTAAGATTGTTCTTAGGGAATTCCGTCGATCATTTGATCAAACAAAGTCTAGCCGGTCAGGTGCTACAATATCCAGTGGCGTAGGTACTTTTTGTACAGAAAAAAAAAGAAAAAGTTTTTTTGGAACCTCAAAGTGAACCGTATGCATTTATAAATTATAAACTGAAAACGTAGTTTAATAATTGTGAATAATCATTGAGGTGAGATTTAATCTTCATTAAAAATTGTTTTAGACAAAGTGGTAATATAAGTGAAAATTTATAGTGAGGCGGCCCATCGAACCAGGATAAGCACACGTGGCCGTTGTCGTCGTGGCACGAGTCGCCTTACGTTCTGGCAAGACCAAGGCAGGACGCCGTAACAAGGATTTAGGTCTGAGCCATACCCAGACCAAACTAGTAACACATTTTTCTTATCATTTGGGGTAATTTGGGCCCACAAGAAAGAAGGGCACCAAGGGCCGCCCACCTTGCATAGCACCAAGAAAATAGCCTGTTTTCCTGTCTAACTCCGCCGTTGGCAAAGCGAACCAGACAGAAGGAGTGCGCTGCCAACCAAAAAAAAAATAGTTTTTGAGGAGTATTCCAAAAACGAATTTAGATACATACAAAACAACTTAAATTTCAAAAAAAAAAAAAATATTATAAAATTTTGGCGTGAACCGTTCTATTTGTTTTATATATCCGTTGTAACTGTTAGCATATCTTGGTTTAAATAATTTATGGTCGAATCCAACTCAAGTGACTTTGGAGTCAGTTCGATTTGTTAAAACAAAAGCACAAACCGCCGGTCTTTTTGTGTGGGTCTGGGCTTGCCGGAACTACTCGGATCCGGGCAAGATTTTGCCGATCCCTTCAGACTTACATAGAGCTCTCTGTAGGCAGAGAAAGGGGTTCGGGGTACGAGAGGTCCTCCCGGTAGTTGAATTTTTATTACGGGAAAGCAAAGCCAAACCTATATACAAGGGCTTTTGAGGGTGAATAAAAGTGTGTGATTATTTTTTTTGCGAGCAGGATAGATGCCGGGGTATAATTGTCTCCAATATCATGACAGGTTGAGAGTTAAATTATTAATTTTAAGTACTTTTTGATTTTTTTCCTTTTTTGTTCATTTTCATTGTTTAATTACTTAATGTTTTTTTTGATGTATCGCAAAAATTTCAATTTCCAATTTTTGTTTTCTTGATTTAATAAAAATTTTGTGAGTTTCACGCCGATTTCGATGAAAAGGATCTTTTCTTGGGTTTCAAAATGAGCCCGATGGAACTTTGAGCTTTTCAACAGGGGGTGCGGTAAGACTGACTAAGGTACTGGTTATGGGGTGAGTATGGGATAGGACGGGATCATATTAGTTAGGGGAATCCATACACGGTAGATGGCAACGGATTCCAGGTTGGGAGGGACAAAGGCCAACAGTTGCAACACCAGCGGCAACGAATCGAAGTGGTGGATTGAAAGTGTGACGTGTTCGTATTCTTTTCTGGAATGATACAGTTTTTTTTTGAAATAGGTGAGGTCCTCCTGCGGGGGCAAGAACACCCCCCTTTTCCGACGAGCTGAGCCGAGTGCAGCTAGCATGCCAGTGCCCTCGCAGTGGACATCGTTGGTTGTCTTTATTAACTCTTCTATCGAACCTTCTTTCTTTTAATACGGTAAACCTCTACTTGTCTACTTTCCTTCTACTAAAGCTTTCAACGGGTAGTCCCCCCCTCCTCGACTTCTCGTCTCTTTTTCTTCAATTTTTAATTCTTTAAGAAAACCCAACGCGACCAACAACCAGAAGCTTATTTCAAAATGGCGCCCAACGTTTTTGTTTGTCCTTGTCAAGTCCTTAATGTACAAATTTTAGTTTGTTCAGTGATGACGTAGCGTATTTCTTAATAGGGATCGCTGTGGAGCATGCCCTCTTAATTGCGACGATGCGTTAGGTAGCTGGATGGTAATTGCTAAAATTTGCTTTGTGTTTTAGTATATCGGTGTTCCAGTGAGTGAAAGTTTCGTAAGTCATCGTTCATAAGGTGTTAATGTAATGAAAGGATCGCGACGAAATTTTGGCTCACATACTAAAGTGAGAGAATTCTGTTTTTTTGTGTGTTTTTTTTTTATCCGGATGGCCAGTGGTTCAAGACCAGGACAATTCGTAAGACTTTATCAGAACGGCTATGGACAAGGTTCGATAGATTGCTACGAATTGCCCTTACACTGGGTAGAAAAAGCAGAAAAACAATATTTATGTTTTGTTTCGTCTTCAAATGTTTGTTATTCATCAATCCACCCTCCAAGAGACCAAGAGACAGTAAAGATATAGGTAAAGCAAGAGGAAATATGAGTCCTATTCTATACCAAACCGTCAAGAAAAAGCCTAAATATAACCAGAAAAGTCGTCTGAAACACCCCCGAATGATCAATGAAATTCAGCAAAACAAAACAAAAATATATACATATACAGATTACTAGGTTTATAATTTCACTTATTACTTACTTATTACACTTATTCATATTACTAAATTTATTATTTTTTTTGGTGATTGGGTATTTATTCATATTAAAATTTTGATTTCTTTATTTATATTATATCGTTTATATTTTTATTTATATTTATATATTTAATCTATATTTATTATTTTAATTTTTTCTTTGTGTTTGTTAAGTGTGTTTGTTTGTCTGTAGTGGTTTCAGATCAGAAAAACAAAGCAAAACAACAAAACGAAAAAGCGAATCGAAGTTGATTTACAAAGCAAAAAGTTAAATTAGTAAAGGCTAATGTCA
Source organism: Eupeodes latifasciatus (assembly GCA_920104205.1). Taxonomy (NCBI): domain Eukaryota; kingdom Metazoa; phylum Arthropoda; class Insecta; order Diptera; family Syrphidae; genus Eupeodes; species Eupeodes latifasciatus. Next base: position 114,683,042 of record OV049926.1, read on the forward strand.
AGAGAATTCTCGGACAGAGAAAAAGCCATAGTCGAAGAATTACAAAAATCATCTCAAGCTAGAGTAATAACTAGGTCGTTCTTAAAATCAACAGCGCAACATATCATGATAGGGCGATCACCAACTAAATCTAGTGAAAGCGGATCGAAGGCGGGACAGTCGTGGACAATAGGTTTCGACAACGCTGGTGGAGCCGTTACGAGGCAAATTCCTCAGGAAGAGGGTAATATTCAAGCGGACTCTCAACGAGGTTCGGCTGAAGAAAGAGCGGGTGGATCCCAGGAAGAACAAAGGGTCCAATTTGATAAACCCACTACAATGGAAACTCAAGAGAACCCTCCTGGCAACTCAGGCAATGTTGACCGATCAACCAGTCAGGAATTAGTAGACCTAGGTAGGAGCGAAGATTTAGAGTTCGACAGGTATAGGGAACAGGTTCCCGACGAAATGCGAGTGGTTATTAACTTGGCTATAGTCAACGCCTACGAATCTTACACAAATTCAATGCGTGAGGACATTTCAGACAGGGTGAAGTCCGAAGTCCAACGCGGGTTTCTGAATTTCATGCAAGACATAAATCGTGTCACGAGGAAAACACCCCCGTTGGAAGAAAGGGTGCCTCCTTCGAGACCAAACACCACCCCGGCGGCGGGTTCAAGCCAACCACCACTTGCGAGAAACAATCTAGCAAATCCAAATTTTTCTCAACCTCCTCCGCCTATCCCTCCGGGTGCTTTCTGTGCGAATCCAGTTGCGGGACCTAGGGCTCCGCTAGATGGTTTCCGTGAAGGTGGAAATATAAACCATAATCGGTTTGTCGGCTACAGCATCGGAAACTCATTCCAGAATTCAGGTTATCCAAGAGAGCCGGACTGGGACCGGAGACAAAGTGGTTACGGCCAGCACGGTTATTCTCCCCCTGGTAATCACTCCCAGCCCAGAAGTGCTCGTCAACCAGTACGTATTGACAAATGGGGAGTCTTATTTGAAGGTAAACAAGATCAACTGTCAGTAGAAGAATTTATTTTCAGGGTAGAGATGTTACAAAGTCAACATGGGTGTTCATGGGGGGAAGTTCTCCGGGACTTCCATTTGTTACTCGCGGGTGGACCATACAAGTGGTATTGGCGTCATCTGAGGGCGAATAGGGGTCAATATGATTGGCTAGGCTTGAGGGACGCGCTGATGAGAGAGTACCGAAACTGTAAATCCGACTTTGAAGTGATGCGCGACATAATGGACCGCAGACAGGGGGCTTGGGAATCAAGTGATGCATTTTTCGCGGCGATCAACAAAAGCCGCTCTCAATTGAGAATACCGATTCCCGAAGCAGATCTTGTGAGGGTCCTTAAGAAAAATTTAAATGAACGTTTAGGAAGGTTAGTTTATCCGCAACCCATTTTCACCTTAGAGCAATTGAGAAGAGCTTGCAAGGACGCGGAATACGCTTTTCCTAACAAGGAACGTGATCGAGAGGGGATGAAGCCATGTCGGCCTCCAAATCGTTATATGGCCAACGAGTTAGAGTTGGAACCACAGGATTGTGATTTCCAAGAAGCGAACCTCGAAGCATTACATTACACTGCCGGCTCGCGTCCGGTACAACAAAAGAGTTTCAACGGAAGCCGACAGCTAACCTGTTGGAACTGCCGAGTGATTGGACATTCATTTATAGATTGCCCATCGGCAACGAGAAATATATTTTGTTACAAGTGCGGACACGAAGGAGTGATTACTCCGAAATGTCCACATTGTAAACCGGGAAACTCGAACAGGAGCGTGAAGCCTCTGGGGGACTCACGTTCAACCGAGAATGTCCCAGCCAACTCCAATCAGTAACCCCGAAACAAGAGAATCTCCCTGTTCAAATAAAAATATTAGAAAGGGACCCTTGTTCGAAAGAAATCAGTAAGGCTAATAGCGAACGAGTAAACAAATTAAATATCAAACCTTTGCATGTCAGATTAAAGGAATATTACGAAACGAGAAATAGAATTTTTGGAAAGCAGATAGGAGCAGTATCGAAAAGAATATTAAAAGCAAGAATTAGATTTGAAAAGAGGAAATCATTGAGAAAGAGTGTTTTGTCAACAATCAATAATTTAAGAACTGACCAGACCCTACGCCCAATTAAAAATAAATGGAGTTGAGTGTTCTGGTTTATTGGATAGTGGGGCAAGTGTCAGCATATTGGGAAAAGACTGCATAAGATTCTTGGAAAAAATAGGGATTAAGTTTCAACCATACAAGTCACGAGTAAAAACAGCCGATGGGAGCAACCAAGACATTATTGGGAAATGCATTTTAGAAGTAGAGTACAACGAAAAGAAGCATGATGTTATGTTTTTCCTAGTTCCTAACCTGGACAAGGAAGTATATTTAGGAGTAGACTTTTGGAAGCGTTTTGAAATCGCACCCAATATAATTAGCGCCGTTTCGACAACAGACAATGACGAGGTTATCAATGCCCATGAATTAACAGCCGAACAACAACATAGACTGGCTATAAGTAAAGATAAGTTCTTGGATTGTGACCGCCACGGTTTAGAAAAAACAACATTAATGGAACACGTTATCGATACCGGGGACGCGACCCCGATCAAGCAGAGACACTACCCTGTCTCTCCAGCTATACAGGAAATTTTGTATCAAGAAGTAGATAGGATGTTGAAATTAGGAGTAATAGAAGAGAGTGAGAGTCCTTGTTGGTCACCCGTTGTACTGATCAAGAAACCAGTCCCAGGAGGAGCGATCAAGTATCGGTTCTGCCTGGATTCACGAAAAGTCAACGCGGTGAGTAAAAAGGACGCTAACCCTCTTCCACACGTTGAAGGACTCCTAAGTCGGTTAGAAGATACACATTTTATTAGCAGCATCGATTTAAAAGAACCCTTTTGGCAAATTCCGTTGGAGAGACAGAGTAGGGAAAAAACTGCGTTTGCGGTACCGGGGAGACCCTTGTACCAGTTCACGGTCATGCCCTTTGGGTTGTGCAATGCTGCCCAAAGATTGTGCCGTTTAATGGACAAGGTGATCCCTGCACGACTTCGGGATCGCGTTTTCGTGTATCTGGATGATTAGTTAGTAGTGTCCCCTGATTTTGAGACACACGTCTGCTTGTTAGATGAGGTAGCCGAATGTCTAGGAAAGCTAACCTTACCATTAACGTCGTGAAATCAAAATTTTGTTTCCGAGAGCTCAAATATTTGGGATTCATTGTTGGGGGAGGTAAGCTTAAAACGGATCCGGCCAAAGTCGAGGCCTAGAGAGATTTCCCCGACAAGTCCGGAGGTTATTGGGACTAGCGGGATGGTATAGATTTATCAAAGACTTTTCTAATTTAACAGCTCCCCTAACAGACACTCTTAAAAAGAAAAACAGTAAATTTGTGATGACCGAGGAAGCGAAAGTGGCGTTTGAAGCACTTAAGGTAGCTTTGACTTCAACCCCAGTGTTAATACGCCCAGATTTTAAGAGAAGATTTTTTATACAATGCGATGCTTTAGATTCAGGCATCGGAGCGGTCCTGTTTCAGAGAAACGATCAAGGGGATGAAGCTCCAATTTATTATTTTTCCCACAAGTTGAACTCGGCTCAAAGAAACTATAGTGTGACCGAGAAAGAGTGTATGGCCGCTGTTCTGGCCATAAAAAAGTTCCGGCCCTATGTCGAGGGCATGGATTTCACGGTTATAACCGATCACTCGAGTCTGAAATGGCTTATGAGCATGAAAGACTTGAGTGGCCGGTTAGCCAGGTGGAGCCTGGAATTACAATCTTATGCCTTCGACATAGAGCACAGGAAGGGTTCCCTTAATGTCGTGCCGGACACTCTTTCTCGGGCACATTTGGAAGTCTTATCTATAGTGGGAGTTGAGCCGTTGATAGACTTAGATTCAGAAGAATTCAAATCTGAGGAATATTCAAACCTTATTGACACGTGTCCAAACACTCCGAAGAGTTGCCTGATTTAAAAGTAGAGGAAGGGTACTTATACAAGCGAACCTTAGCGGCAGGACTTGAAAAGGAGGTAACCGAGTATTCGTGGTGCCTGTGGGTTCCGTCGGTTTTGACGAAAGATATAATTGCTAAAATTCATGACCCTCCCAATGTAGCTCATGGGGGGATTGCAAAAACTTTGCATCGATTAAAACAATTCTTCTATTGGCCAAATATGTCTATACAAGTGAGAGAATATATTTCTAACTGTGCTGTGTGTAAACAATCGAAATCGTCCAATCAAATATCCCGTCCTCCAATACAGTCCAGTTACGTGTCCGACCGTCCATTCCAAAAGTTGTATATTGACTTCATAGGACCATATCCAAGGTCGAAAACCGGAAATGCTTATGTCTTCGTAGTTCTTGACCACTTATCAAAATTCGTGTTTCTTAAACCCTTAAACCCATGAGAGCTGCGGTATCCAGTGGTGTCATTAGATTCTTACGAGACGACATATTTAACACTTTCGGAGTGCCTCAAATTATCCATTCGGATAACGGAAAGCAATTCCTTGCAAAGGAATTCCAAAGCTTGATGACAACCTATGGCATTAAACATTTTAAGACAGCTAATTATTCGCCACAGTCAAATGCCGCTGAGCGCGTCAACAGGACACTCATTGCCGCAATACGCTCGTATTTAAAAACGGACCAACGTGATTGGGATCTTCACTTAAGTGAAATCGGTGGAGCGTTAAGGAGCTCGGTGCATTCGGCAACGGGAGTTACTCCGTATTTTGCCCTATTCGGAATGAACATGATTAATCATGGAAGCAGCTATGATCTGATACGAAGGCTAATCGCCGTAGAAGACGGAGAGCTACTAACCATACCCAAACAAAACCGACTCCAGATTATAAGGAGCAAAATAAAAGAAAACATCGAGAAAGCCGGAGCTAAAAGAGCAAATACTTATAATCTTAGAACTCGAAAGATCACATATAAGCCAGGTCAGGAAATATACAAAAGAAAATTTACTCTTAGCGATTCATCAAAACGTATATCGGCAAAACTCTGTCAGAAGTATATCAAATGTCGTATTACCAAAGCGATCGGAAAGAATATGTACGAGTTAGAGAACCTTGCGGGTAAATCTATAGGAGTGTTTCATGCAAAAGACTTGAAACCATAAAGTGTTCGGAAGCCAAATGATAACAAGAAGAAAAACAATCTTGATAATAATTTAGTTACTGCCGGTGGCAACACAGATAAAGGAAATTTACAAATTCGGCTGCCTAATGCAAGACTGAATTCCAGTATTTGAGCGTTATTTATTTCAATTTGGCAAATAAGTTATGGGCAACGTGCAATAAAAAAAAATGTGATATGAAAAACAATGATCTAGCTTCGAACTATACCCAAGCTTTTGCTTGGCTAGTTATAACATCTGTGATATTGCTGCTAGCATTTAGTCCTAAGCCATATTTTAGTTGCATTCCCATAATGTTTAAGCTCTACTGTGATATTTACCTACATAATATTGTAATTAAATTACACCTATACTCTGTGATGATCTTTGATCCACCTTTGCAATTTCCATCTGTGATTTTTTTTTGTTTGCATGTTATTTATTCTGTTTTGTCCAAACGAACATACTCCACTTTCAACTCCATCTGAGAATTTAACTCCGCAAGAAAACCCTAATTCAGTTTTTTTTGTCGTGCTCAAAGGCACTAGCAAGATTATGTGGCCATCGACAATGTATGAAGAAAGGGGTTATCAATAGTTCTGCGGAACGGTTTATTCATAAACACCCACAAACACAAATAAGCTGATCTTAAAACTAACGTCCTTAGCATTCTTAAGTTGTTCTTAAAGTAGGGTTACTTATTGTCTGAAGGACATACCAATATACATAATATATCTTAAAATTACTTAAACTAGTTATAGATAACTTGCATATACCTGAGAGTAGGAGCACAGACAATACGTTTAACGTGACACTCTTGAAGGTTATTTTGACAAATGTTTGCAATTCCGGCAGCTGAGCGGCAGCAAATTAGTAGCCCGGCTTTTACTGCATGGGTTCTTCCCCACCTCGTCTTAAAGGAGGCATAAGCTCATCCTTCCAACGTCCTCTTCATGTTTCGGGTTCATCTCAGAGACCGTTGTTTTGTTACGGATGCGCTGAAGCGAAATAATAGTGTAAATAAAAAATACTCGACAAATAAAAAAACACAAGAGTATACGTCTAGCCGGGGGGAACTCTTGTTTCAAAGTAACCATAATGGGAACCAAAATGCATCCGAGTACCTGGAAGAGAAAAGGGAAATTTGGTTAGTGGAGCTCAAGGAAGGGTAGAAACGGAGAATCATGAGCTTCACGATAAACATTATGCAGGGAAGCTCCTGATTCCCATAACAATATGGTCTACTTAGTTGGGCACCGATCATTGGCTGGTAGGGGCATCCGTTGGGGGTGTTGAGGTGCTGGATCTCTGGGAGGCCATGGTAATTGGGTTCCAATTGAGAGACACCCATAAACTGAAAATAGAGAAGCATTAGCAAGGGTTGGGTACGATTGACCGCATTTTAAAATCTCGTTTTTAAAATCTCGCATCTTAAAATCTCGCATTATGAAATCTCTTATATCGAAATCTCGCAATTACAAAATCTCGCTTAACGAAAGCTCGCAACATTAAAACCTCGCAAACTAAAATCTCGCAATTTAAAATCACGCATTGAAATAAAATATTTATTAATTCGCGCGCGCGAATTAATAAATATTTTATTTCAATGCGTGATTATAAGTCTGTCTGATATTACCTATGCATAATCTACTTGTTTACTACTTTAAATTGTAATCATTGTATTATATATAAAAAACGACTGCAACTGTCAAAAATTGATTACTTGCGAAGCATAGCTCAAAACCTCTCGCTATCTTAAAATTATTGTTTTTGTATGGAATTTTTATATTATCTTTACTTTTTGTTTGTTAACTATTGAAGTAATTTATTTTTCAATTAAATGACTTTCCTGGGAATTTATTGTGTTTTGTTTTTGTTATTTTTTTGTTGTTTATTTATGAGAAAAAGATAGAAAAGGTAAAAGTTTGTTATATGCATATTAGACTTCTATATCAATTGTTCATAGTGTTCAAGATCAACTGGATTAAGGATTAAAAGGATTTAATTCGATCGAATTTTTCGACTTTTACAATGCGAGATTTTGTTATAGCGAGAATTGTATGCAGAAGCGAGATTTTTTTTAAAATGCGAAATTTTGGTTTGCGGGATTTGAAAATGCGAGATTTTCTTATGTAAGATTTTAAAAATGCGAAATTTTGTTTTGCGTGAAATTTTTAAAAATGCGAGATTTCGTTATAAGAGATTTTAGTTTGCGATCAATCGTACCGCTCCCCATTAGCAATTATGAAAATACTCACCTGTAATTCCTGATGTACTGCTGACGAACGGACTCCATCTCGGGAAATCCCAAGATGCTAAATGTTGTTTTGTTTTGATTTTTGTTTTGCCGTCGTGTTTTTCCATTCGGGGTGCTTAGGCGTTATTTTTGGATGTTATTTAAATGTTTTTTTTATAGCGTGGTATGGTTCCTTGTTAGTTTTAATAATTTTTGGGAACTTTAAAACTTTTGTTGAAAAAAAAAAGAAAGACTCCACACGAAAATTTGTTTTGGCGTCTGACAGTTGTTAGAAAAATAAAATTGGAGGCAGAAGACGGAGTGGGATAGCCCAATGGTTGAAGAACGGGAGGACTATATATATTTTAGACCAGTCGTTGTTAGTAGTATCTGTGTTAGTGTTTTGTGTTGTTATGTAGAGTGAGTTGCGTTTGCGTAGTCTGTGCGAGCATGTATAATTGTATTGGGTATGTAAATAGTAAGATTTCAAAGGCGCGAAAAATACTTGGAATTTTGGTATATAACTAAGGGGTTTCCCAATAGACAAAAAAAAATATGGCCGGAATTTTTGCGGATACCAAAAGAAAGGGACAGGTAGAGATGTACGTCACTCGATATAATTCCTTATGGTTAAGATTGTTCTTAGGGAATTCCGTCGATCATTTGATCAAACAAAGTCTAGCCGGTCAGGTGCTACAATATCCAGTGGCGTAGGTACTTTTTGTACAGAAAAAAAAAGAAAAAGTTTTTTTGGAACCTCAAAGTGAACCGTATACATTTATAAATTATAAACTGAAAACGTAGTTTAATAATTGTGAATAATCATTGAGGTGAGATTTAATCTTCATTAAAAATTGTTTTAGACAAAGTGGTAATATAAGTGAAAATTTATAGTGAGGCGGCCCATCGAACCAGGATAAGCACACGTGGCCGTTGTCGTCGTGGCACGAGTCGCCTTACGTTCTGGCAAGACCAAGGCAGGACGCCGTAACAAGGATTTAGGTCTGAGCCATACCCAGACCAAACAAGTAACACATTTTTCTTATCATTTGGGGTAATTTGGGCCCACAAGAAAGAAGGGCACCAAGGGCCACCCACCTTGCATAGCACCAAGAAAATAGCCTGTTTTCCTGTCTAACTCCGCCGTTGGCAAAGCGAACCAGACAGAAGGAGTGCGCTGCCAACCAAAAAAAAAATAGTTTTTGAGGAGTATTCCAAAAACGAATTTAGATACATACAAAACAACTTAAATTTCAAAAAAAAAAAAATATTATAAAATTTTGGCGTGAACCGTTCTATTTGTTTTATATATCCGTTGTAACTGTTAGCATATCTTGGTTTAAATAATTTATGGTCGAATCCAACTCAAGTGACTTTGGAGTCAGTTCGATTTGTTAAAACAAAAGCACAAACCGCCGGTCTTTTTGTGTGGGTCTGGGCTTGCCGGAACTACTCGGATCCGGGCAAGATTTTGCCGATCCCTTCAGACTTACATAGAGCTCTCTGTAGGCAGAGAAAGGGGTTCGGGGTACGAGAGGTCCTCCCGGTAGTTGAATTTTTATTACGGGAAAGCAAAGCCAAACCTATATACAAGGGCTTTTGAGGGTGAATAAAAGTGTGTGATTATTTTTTTTGCGAGCAGGATAGATGCCGGGGTATAATTGTCTCCAATATCATGACAGGTTGAGAGTTAAATTATTAATTTTAAGTACTTTTTGATTTTTTTCCTTTTTTGTTCATTTTCATTGTTTAATTACTTAATGTTTTTTTTGATATATCGCAAAAATTTCAATTTCCAATTTTTGTTTTCTTGATTTAATAAAAATTTTGTGAGTTTCACGCCGATTTCGATGAAAAGGATCTTTTCTTGGGTTTTAAAATGAGCCCGATGGAACTTTGAGCTTTTCAACGGGGGGTGCGGTAAGACTGACTAAGGTACTGGTTATGGGGTGAGTATGGGATAGGACGGGATCATATTAGTTAGGGGAATCCATACACGGTAGATGGCAACGGATTCCAGGTTGGGAGGGACAAAGGCCAACAGTTGCAACACCAGCGGCAACGAATCGAAGTGGTGGATTGAAAGTGTGACGTGTTCGTATTCTTTTCTGGCATGATACAGTTTTTTTTTGAAATAGGTGAGGTCCTCCTGCGGGGGCAAGAACACCCCCCTTTTCCGACGAGCTGAGCCGAGTGCAGCTAGCATGCCAGTGCCCTCGCAGTGGACATCGTTGGTTGTCTTTATTAACTCTTCTATCGAACCTTCTTTCTTTTAATACGGTAAACCTCTACTTGTCTACTTTCCTTCTACTAAAGCTTTCAACGGGTAGTCCCCCCCTCCTCGACTTCTCGTCTCTTTTTCTTCAATTTTTAATTCTTTAAGAAAACCCAACGCGACCAACAACCAGAAGCTTATTTCAAAATGGCGCCCAACGTTTTTGTTTGTCCTTGTCAAGTCCTTAATGTACAAATTTTAGTTTGTTCAGTGATGACGTAGCGTATTTCTTAATAGGGATCGCTGTGGAGCATGCCCTCTTAATTGCGACGATGCGTTAGGTAGCTGGATGGTAATTGCTAAAATTTGCTTTGTGTTTTAGTATATCGGTGTTCCAGTGAGTGAAAGTTTCGTAAGTCATCGTTCATAAGGTGTTAATGTAATGAAAGGATCGCGACGAAATTTTGGCTCACATACTAAAGTGAGAGAATTCTGTTTTTTTGTGTGTTTTTTTTTATCCGGATGGCCAGTGGTTCAAGACCAGGACAATTCGTAAGACTTTATCAGAACGGCTATGGACAAGGTTCGATAGATTGCTACGAATTGCCCTTACACTGGGGAGAAAAAGCAGAAAAACAATATTTATGTTTTGTTTCGTCTTCAAATGTTTGTTATTCATCAATCCACCCTCCAAGAGACCAAGAGACAGTAAAGATATAGGTAAAGCAAGAGGAAATATGAGTCCTATTCTATACCAAACCGTCAAGAAAAAGCCTAAATATAACCAGAAAAGTCGTCTGAAACACCCCCGAATGATCAATGAAATTCAGCAAAACAAAACAAAAATATATACATATACAGATTACTAGGTTTATAATTTCACTTATTACCTACTTATTACACTTATTCATATTACTAAATTTATTATTTTTTTTGGTGATTGGGTATTTATTCATATTAAAATTTTGATTTCTTTATTTATATTATATCGTTTATATTTTTATTTATATTTATATATTTAATCTATATTTATTATTTTAATTTTTTCTTTGTGTTTGTTAAGTGTGTTTGTTTGTCTGTAGTGGTTTCAGATCAGAAAAACAAAGCAAAACAACAAAACGAAAAAGCGAATCGAAGTTGATTTACAAAGCAAAAAGTTAAATTAGTAAAGGCTAATGTCAAGAGAATTCTCGGACAGAGAAAAAGCCATAGTCGAAGAATTACAAAAATCATCTCAAGCTAGAGTAATAACTAGGTCGTTCTTAAAATCAACAGCGCAACATATCATGATAGGGCGATCACCAACTAAATCTAGTGAAAGCGGATCGAAGGCGGGACAGTCGTGGACAATAGGTTTCGACAACGCTGGTGGAGCCGTTACGAGGCAAATTCCTCAGGAAGAGGGTAATATTCAAGCGGACTCTCAACGAGGTTCGGCTGAAGAAAGAGCGGGTGGATCCCAGGAAGAACAAAGGGTCCAATTTGATAAACCCACTACAATGGAAACTCAAGAGAACCCTCCTGGCAACTCAGGCAATGTTGACCGACCAACCAGTCAGGAATTAGTAGACCTAGGTAGGAGCGAAGATTTAAAGTCCGACAGGTATAGGGAACAGGTTCCCGACGAAATGCGAGTGGTTATTAACTTGGCTATAGTCAACGCCTACGAATCTTACACAAATTCAATGCGTGAGGACATTTCAGACAGGGTGAAGTCCGAAGTCCAACGCGGGTTTCTGAATTTCATGCAAGACATAAATCGTGTCACGAGGAAAACACCCCCGTTGGAAGAAAGGGTGCCTCCTTCGAGACCAAACACCACCCCGGCGGCGGGTTCAAGCCAACCACCACTTGCGAGAAACAATCTAGCAAATCCAAATTTTTCTCAACCTCCTCCGCCTATCCCTCCGGGTGCTTTCTGTGCGAATCCAGTTGCGGGACCTAGGGCTCCGCTAGATGGTTTCCGTGAAGGTGGAAATATAAACCATAATCGGTTTGTCGGCTACAGCATCGGAAACTCATTCCAGAATTCAGGTTATCCAAGAGAGCCGGACTGGGACCGGAGACAAAGTGGTTACGGCCAGCACGGTTATTCTCCCCCTGGTAATCACTCCCAGCCCAGAAGTGCTCGTCAACCAGTACGTATTGACAAATGGGGAGTCTTATTTGAAGGTAAACAAGATCAACTGTCAGTAGAAGAATTTATTTTCAGGGTAGAGATGTTACAAAGTCAACATGGGTGTTCATGGGGGGAAGTTCTCCGGGACTTCCATTTGTTACTCGCGGGTGGACCATACAAGTGGTATTGGCGTCATCTGAGGGCGAATAGGGGTCAATATGATTGGCTAGGCTTGAGGGACGCGCTGATGAGAGAGTACCGAAACTGTAAATCCGACTTTGAAGTGATGCGCAACATAATGGACCGCAGACAGGGGGCTTGGGAATCAAGTGATGCATTTTTCGCGGCGATCAACAAAAGCCGCTCTCAATTGAGAATACCGATTCCCGAAGCAGATCTTGTGAGGGTCCTTAAGAAAAATTTAAATGAACGTTTAGGAAGGTTAGTTTATCCGCAACCCATTTTCACCTTAGAGCAATTGAGAAGAGCTTGCAAGGACGCGGAATACGCTTTTCCTAACAAGGAACGTGATCGAGAGGGGATGAAGCCATGTCGGCCTCCAAATCGTTATATGGCCAACGAGTTAGAGTTGGAACCACAGGATTGTGATTTCCAAGAAGCGAACCTCGAAGCATTACATTACACTGCCGGCTCGCGTCCGGTACAACAAAAGAGTTTCAACGGAAGCCGACAGCTAACCTGTTGGAACTGCCGAGTGATTGGACATTCATTTATAGATTGCCCATCGGCAACGAGAAATATATTTTGTTACAAGTGCGGACACGAAGGAGTGATTACTCCGAAATGTCCACATTGTAAACCGGGAAACTCGAACAGGAGCGTGAAGCCTCTGGGGGACTCACGTTCAACCGAGAATGTCCCAGCCAACTCCAATCAGTAACCCCGAAACAAGAGAATCTCCCTGTTCAAATAAAAATATTAGAAAGGGACCCTTGTTCGAAAGAAATCAGTAAGGCTAATAGCGAACGAGTAAACAAATTAAATATCAAACCTTTGCATGTCAGATTAAAGGAATATTACGAAACGAGAAATAGAATTTTTGGAAAGCAGATAGGAGCAGTATCGAAAAGAATATTAAAAGCAAGAATTAGATTTGAAAAGAGGAAATCATTGAGAAAGAGTGTTTTGTCAACAATCAATAATTTAAGAACTGACCAGACCCTACGCCCAGCTAAAAATAAATGGAGTTGAGTGTTCTGGTTTATTGGATAGTGGGGCAAGTGTCAGCATATTGGGAAAAGACTGCATAAGATTCTTGGAAAAAATAGGGATTAAGTTTCAACCATACAAGTCACGAGTAAAAACAGCCGATGGGAGCAACCAAGACATTATTGGGAAATGCATTTTAGAAGTAGAGTACAACGAAAAGAAGCATGATGTTATGTTTTTCCTAGTTCCTAACCTGGACCAGGAAGTATATTTAGGAGTAGACTTTTGGAAGCGTTTTGAAATCGCACCCAATATAATTAGCGCCGTTTCGACAACAGACAATGACGAGGTTATCAATGCCCGTGAATTAACAGCCGAACAACAACATAGACTGGCTATAAGTAAAGATAAGTTCTTGGATTGTGACCGCCACGGTTTAGAAAAAACAACATTAATGGAACACGTTATCGATACCGGGGACGCGACCCCGATCAAGCAGAGACACTACCCTGTCTCTCCAGCTATACAGGAAATTTTGTATCAAGAAGTAGATAGGATGTTGAAATTAGGAGTAATAGAAGAGAGTGAGAGTCCTTGTTGGTCACCCGTTGTACTGATCAAGAAACCAGTCCCAGGAGGAGCGATCAAGTATCGGTTCTGCCTGGATTCACGAAAAGTCAACGCGGTGAGTAAAAAGGACGCTAACCCTCTTCCACACGTTGAAGGACTCCTAAGTCGGTTAGAAGATACACATTTTATTAGCAGCATCGATTTAAAAGAACCCTTTTGGCAAATTCCGTTGGAGAGACAGAGTAGGGAAAAAACTGCGTTTGCGGTACCGGGGAGACCCTTGTACCAGTTCACGGTCATGCCCTTTGGGTTGTGCAATGCTGCCCAAAGATTGTGCCGTTTAATGGACAAGGTGATCCCTGCACGACTTCGGGATCGCGTTTTCGTGTATCTGGATGATTAGTTAGTAGTGTCCCCTGATTTTGAGACACACGTCTGCTTGTTAGATGAGGTAGCCGAATGTCTAAGAAAAGCTAACCTTACCATTAACGTCGTGAAATCAAAATTTTGTTTCCGAGAGCTCAAAAATTTGGGATTCATTGTTGGGGAGGTAAGCTTAAAACGGATCCGGCCAAAGTCGAGGCCGTGAGAGATTTCCCTATGCCGAAAAATCCCCGACAAGTCCGGAGGTTATTGGGACTAGCGGGATGGTATAGATTTATCAAAGACTTTTCTAATTTAACAGCTCCCCTAACAGACACTCTTAAAAAGAAAAACAGTAAATTTGTGATGACCGAGGAAGCGAAAGTGGCGTTTGAAGCACTTAAGGTAGCTTTGACTTCAACCCCAGTGTTAAAACGCCCAGATTTTAAGAGAAGATTTTTTATACAATGCGATGCTTCAGATTTAGGCATCGGAGCGGTCCTGTTTCAGAGAAACGATCAAGGGGATGAAGCTCCAATTTATTATTTTTCCCACAAGTTGAACTCGGCTCAAAGAAACCATAGTGTGACCGAGAAAGAGTGTATGGCCGCTGTTCTGGCCATAAAAAAGTTCCGGCCCTATGTCGAGGGCATGGATTTCACGGTTATAACCGATCACTCGAGTCTGAAATGGCTTATGAGCATGAAAGACTTGAGTGGCCGGTTAGCCAGGTGGAGCCTGGAATTACAATCTTATGCCTTCGACATAGAGCACAGGAAGGGTTCCCTTAATGTCGTGCCGGACACTCTTTCTCGGGCACATTTGGAAGTCTTATCTATAGTGGCCGTTGATAGACTTAGATTCAGAAGAATTCAAATCTGAGGAATATTCAAACCTTATTGACACTGTGTCCAAACACTCCGAAGAGTTGCCTGACTTAAAAGTAGAGGAAGGGTACTTATACAAGCGAACCTTAGCGGCAGGACTTGAAAAGGAGGTAACCGAGTATTCGTGGTGCCTGTGGGTTCCGTCGGTTTTGACGAAAGATATAATTGCTAAAATTCATGACCCTCCCAATGTAGCTCATGGGGGGATTGCAAAAACTTTGCATCGATTAAAACAATTCTTCTATTGGCCAAATATGTCTATACAAGTGAGAGAATATATTTCTAACTGTGCTGTGTGTAAACAATCGAAATCGTCCAATCAAATATCTCGTCCTCCAATACAGTCCAGTTACGTGTCCGACCGTCCATTCCAAAAGTTGTATATTGACTTCATAGGACCATATCCAAGGTCGAAAACCGGAAATGCTTATGTCTTCGTAGTTCTTGACCACTTATCAAAATTCGTGTTTCTTAAACCCTTAAACCCATGAGAGCTGCGGTATCCAGTGGCGTCATTAGATTCTTACGAGACGACATATTTAACACTTTCGGAGTGCCTCAAATTATCCATTCGGATAACGGAAAGCAATTCCTTGCAAAGGAATTCCAAAGCTTGATGACAACCTATGGCATTAGACATTTTAAGACAGCTAATTATTCGCCACAGTCGAATGCCGCTGAGCGCGTCAACAGGACACTCATTGCCGCAATACGCTCGTATTTAAAAACGGACCAACGTGATTGGGATCTTCACTTAAGTGAAATCGGTGGAGCGTTAAGGAGCTCGGTGCATTCGGCAACGGGAGTTACTCCGTATTTTGCCCTATTCGGAATGAACATGATTAATCATGGAAGCAGCTATGATCTGATACGAAGGCTAAACGCCGTAGAAGACGGAGAGCTACTAACCATACCCAAACAAAACCGACTCCAGATTATAAGGAGCAAAATAAAAGAAAACATCGAGAAAGCCGGAGCTAAAAGTGCAAATACTTATAATCTTAGAACTCGAAAGATCACATATAAGCCAGGTCAGGAAATATACAAAAGAAAATTTACTCTTAGCGATTCATCAAAACGTATATCGGCAAAACTCTGTCAGAAGTATATCAAATGTTGTATTACCAAAGCGATCGGAAAGAATATGTACGAGTTAGAGAACCTTGCGGGTAAATCTATAGGAGTGTTTCATGCAAAAGACTTGAAACCATAAAGTGTTCGGAAGCCAAATGATAACAAGAAGAAAAACAATCTTGATAATAATTTAGTTACTGCCGGTGGCAACACAGATAAAGGAAATTTACAAATTCGGCTGCCTAATGCAAGACTGAATTCCAGTATTTGAGCGTTATTTATTTCAATTTGGCAAATAAGTTATGGGCAACGTGCAATAAAAAAAAAATGTGATATGAAAAACAATGATCTAGCTTCGAACTATACCCAAGCTTTTGCTTGGCTAGTTATAACATCTGTGATATTGCTGCTAGCATTTAGTCCTAAGCCATATTTTAGTTGCATTCCCATAATGTTTAAGCTCTACTGTGATATTTACCTACAGTTAGGGAATTAAGTCTTCATACATACCTAAAATTTCATATATTCGTCAATCAAAGAGAACCAGGAAAAAAGTTTTGCAGCAAAAGTATTCAAATACATTTTAATTATTATACGAAAACAAAATTTTTCATTATTCTTTTAAAATTATAAAAAAAAAACAAAAAAACAAATTATAAGAGTGGACAAAAGTGTTCATACATAACAAAAGATTTCTTAACATTAAATGAAAAACATAATTTTTGAATTCAATTCCTTCTACATTAGTACTTCGTTGGTCCACCTTTAGCATTAATCACTGCCTGTAGACGTCTTGGCATAGATTCAACAAGATTTTGAGTCACATCGGGGGTAATTTCCGACCAGCACCTTTGTAAAGCTTCTTTTAACGTTTTTTTGTTGGTAACATCGACATGAGCAATTTTTCGTTTTAAAATATCCCAAACGTGCTCAATAGGATTTAGGTCCGGCGATTGTGGAGGCGTTTTTAATTGCCTTGGTGCATGATATAGCAGCCAATCTCTAACAATGATCGCGGTATGCTTGGGATCGTTGTCCTGTTGGAAAATCCAACTCTGGCCAAGACCCAACATATCCACAGATGGCTGCAAATTATGTTCTAATAGTTGTTTATAATAGTATCGGTCCATAATACCATCAATAAACACTAGTCGGCCAACTCCAGATGCTGCTATTGCGCCCCAAGCCATTACGTTGCCACCACCATGTTTCACTGTTGGCACAATATTCTTTGGCTCAAGAGCTGCATTTTTTTTACGCCAAACCTTTCCTCGTCCATCATTTCCAAACAAGTTAAACTTGCTTTCGTCCGTAAATAAAACTCTTTTCCAAAAATCAATACCTTTATTTACATGTGTTTTTGCAAATTCGAGCCGAAGTTTTCGATTCTTTTCAGATATCAAAGGTTTTCTGCGCGGAACTCGGCTTGCATACCCTTGATCTCGTAATGCCCTTTGGATAGTTTTCGGATGAACTTTTTTATTCGTAGAATTTTCGATTCTTTCCGCCAATTTTGGCCCTGAAATTCTTGGATTTTTCGCTACTTCCCTTACAATGAGACTGACATCTCGTCTGGAGAGCTTTTTTGGGCGTCCCGATCTTGGCTTATTTTCCACAGAGCCAGTGTTTTTGAATTTATTGACAATATATTGGACCGTAGCAAAGGGTGTGTTGAAAAGTTTACTGATTGCGCGGTAAGATTTTCCTTTTTTATACTCTTGAATAATAAGATTTTTTATATCGACACTAACTTCTTTACGCGTGCTCATCTTGACGCTTTGTAACAATTTATTTGAATGATAAAGTGCTAAAAAATTATTTAAGAATTAAGTAAACTACTTGTATTACAAAAAAATAACGGTATTTGAAATGCAACTATTTCCAAATTATAAATAAAGCAGAAGAGAATGCAATGTATGAAGACTTTTGTCTCTCTTAATTTGAGTTTTTTTTTCGTATTTACCGTTATTTTAAAAGCAGAATAAAATTTTTTGCTTAGTACAGTAATTAAAATGTATTTGAATACTTTTGGTGTAAAACTTTTTCCCTGGTTCTCTTTCATTGACGAATATATGAAATTTTGGGTATGTATGAAGACTTCAGTCCCTAACTGTACATAATATTGTAATTAAATTACACCTATACTCTGTGATGATCTTTGATCCACCTTTGCAATTTCCATCTGTGATTTTTTTTTGTTTGCATGTTATTTATTCTGTTTTGTCCAAACGAACATACTCCACTTTCAACTCCATCTGAGAATTTAACTCCGCAAGAAAACCCTAATTCAGTTTTTTTTGTCGTGCTCAAAGGCACTAGCAAGATTATATGGCTATCGACAATGTATGAAGAAAGGGGTTATCAATAGTTCTGCGGAACGGTTTATTCATAAACACCCACAAACACAAATAAGCTGATCTTAAAACTAACGTCCTTAGCATTCTTAAGTTGTTCTTAAAGTAGGGTTACTTATTGTCTGAAGGACATACCAATATACATATATATCTTAAAATTACTTAAACTAGTTATAGATAACTTCCATATACCTGAGAGTAGGAGCACAGACAATACGTTTAACGTGACACTCTTGAAGGTTATTTTGACAAATGTTTGCAATTCCGGCAGCTGAGCGGCAGCAAATTAGTAGCCCGGCTTTTACTGCATGGGTTCTTCCCCACCTCGTCTTAAAGGAGGCATAAGCTCATCCTTCCAACGTCCTCTTCATGTTTCGGGTTCATCTCAGAGACCGTTGTTTTGTTACGGATGCGCTGAAGCGAAATAATAGTGTAAATAAAAAATACTCGACAAATAAAAAAACACAAGAGTATACGTCTAGCCGGGGGGAACTCTTGTTTCAAAGTAACTATAATGGGAACCAAAATGCATCCGAGTACCTGGAAGAGAAAAGGGAAATTTGGTTAGTGGAGCTCAAGGAAGGGTAGAAACGGAGAATCATGAGCTTCACGATAAACATTATGCAGGGAAGCTCCTGATTCCCATAACAATATGGTCTACTTAGTTGGGCACCGATCATTGGCTGGTAGGGGCATCCGTTGGGGGTGTTGAGGTGCTGGATCTCTGGGAGGCCATGGTAATTGGGTTCCAATTGAGAGACACCCATAAACTGAAAATAGAGAAGCATTAGCAAGGGTTGGGTACGATTGACCGCATTTTAAAATCTCGTTTTTAAAATCTCGCATCTTAAAATCTCGCATTATGAAATCTCTTATATCGAAATCTCGCAATTACAAAATCTCGCTTAACGAAAGCTCGCAACATTAAAACCTCGCAAACTAAAATCTCGCAATTTAAAATCACGCATTGAAATAAAATATTTATTAATTCGCGCGCGCGAATTAATAAATATTTTATTTCAATGCGTGATTATAAGTCTGTCTGATATTACCTATGCATAATCTACTTGTTTACTACTTTAAATTGTAATCATTGTATTATATATAAAAAACGACTGCAACTGTCAAAAATTGATTACTTGCGAAGCATAGCTCAAAACCTCTCGCTATCTTAAAATTATTGTTTTTGTATGGAATTTTTATATTATCTTTACTTTTTGTTTGTTAACTATTGAAGTAATTTATTTTTCAATTAAATGACTTTCCTGGGAATTTATTGTGTTTTGTTTTTGTTATTTTTTTGTTGTTTATTTATGAGAAAAAGATAGAAAAGGTAAAAGTTTGTTATATGCATATTAGACTTCTATATCAATTGTTCATAGTGTTCAAGATCAACTGGATTAAGGATTAAAAGGATTTAATTCGATCGAATTTTTCGACTTTTACAATGCGAGATTTTGTTATAGCGAGAATTGTATGCAGAAGCGAGATTTTTTTAAAAATGCGAAATTTTGGTTTGCGGGATTTTGAAAATGCGAGATTTTCTTATGTAAGATTTTAAAAATGCGAAATTTTGTTTTGCGTGAAATTTTTAAAAATGCGAGATTTCGTTATAAGAGATTTTAGTTTGCGATCAATCGTACCGCTCCCCATTAGCAATTATGAAAATACTCACCTGTAATTCCTGATGTACTGCTGACGAACGGACTCCATCTCGGGAAATCCCAAGATGCTAAATGTTGTTTTGTTTTGATTTTTTTTTGCCGTCGTGTTTTTCCATTCGGGGTGCTTAGGCGTTATTTTTGGATGTTATTTAAATGTTTTTTTTATAGCGTGGTTCCTTGTTAGTTTTATTAATTTTTGGGAACTTTAAAACTTTTGTTGAAAAAAAAAGAAAGACTCCACACGAAAATTTGTTTTGGCGTCTGACAGTTGTTAGAAAAATAAAATTGGAGGCAGAAGACGGAGTGGGATAGCCCAATGGTTGAAGAACGGGAGGACTATATATATTTTAGACCAGTCGTTGTTAGTAGTATCTGTGTTAGTGTTTTGTGTTGTTATGTAGAGTGAGTTGCGTTTGCGTAGTCTGTGCGAGCATGTATAATTGTATTGGGTATGTAAATAGTAAGATTTCAAAGGCGCGAACAATACTTTGAATTTTGGTATATAACTAAGGGGTTTCCCAATAGACAAAAAAAAATATGGCCGGAATTTTTGCGGATACCAAAAGAAAGGGACAGGTAGAGATGTACGTCACTCGATATAATTCCTTATGGTTAAGATTGTTCTTAGGGAATTCCGTCGATCATTTGATCAAACAAAGTCTAGCCGGTCAGGTGCTACAATATCCAGTGGCGTAGGTACTTTTTGTATAGAAAAAAAAAGAAAAAGTTTTTTTGGAACCTCAAAGTGAACCGTATACATTTATAAATTATAAACTGAAAACGTAGTTTAATAATTGTGAATAATCATTGAGGTGAGATTTAATCTTCATTAAAAATTGTTTTAGACAAAGTGGTAATATAAGTGAAAATTTATAGTGAGGCGGCCCATCGAACCAGGATAAGCACACGTGGCCGTTGTCGTCGTGGCACGAGTCGCCTTACGTTCTGGCAAGACCAAGGCAGGACGCCGTAACAAGGATTTAGGTCTGAGCCATACCCAGACCAAACAAGTAACACATTTTTCTTATCATTTGGGGTAATTTGGGCCCACAAGAAAGAAGGGCACCAAGGGCCGCCCACCTTGCATAGCACCAAGAAAATAGCCTGTTTTCCTGTCTAACTCCGCCGTTGGCAAAGCGAACCAGACAGAAGGAGTGCGCTGCCAACCAAAAAAAAAAATAGTTTTTGAGGAGTATTCCAAAAACGAATTTAGATACATACAAAACAACTTAAATTTCAAAAAAAAAAAATATTATAAAATTTTGGCGTGAACCGTTCTATTTGTTTTATATATCCGTTGTAACTGTTAGCATATCTTGGTTTAAATAATTTATGGTCGAATCCAACTCAAGTGACTTTGGAGTCAGTTCGATTTGTTAAAACAAAAGCACAAACCGCCGGTCTTTTTGTGTGGGTCTGGGCTTGCCGGAACTACTCGGATCCGGGCAAGATTTTGCCGATCCCTTCAGACTTACATAGAGCTCTCTGTAGGCAGAGAAAGGGGTTCGGGGTACGAGAGGTCCTCCCGGTAGTTGAATTTTTATTACGGGAAAGCAAAGCCAAACCTATATACAAGGGCTTTTGAGGGTGAATAAAAGTGTGTGATTATTTTTTTTGCGAGCAGGATAGATGCCGGGGTATAATTGTCTCCAATATCATGACAGGTTGAGAGTTAAATTATTAATTTTAAGTACTTTTTGATTTTTTTCCTTTTTTGTTCATTTTCATTGTTTAATTACTTAATGTTTTTTTTGATGTATCGCAAAAATTTCAATTTCCAATTTTTGTTTTCTTGATTTAATAAAAATTTTGTGAGTTTCACGCCGATTTCGATGAAAAGGATCTTTTCTTGGGTTTCAAAATGAGCCCGATGGAACTTTGAGCTTTTCAACGGGGGGTGCGGTAAGACTGACTAAGGTACTGGTTATGGGATGAGTATGGGATAGGACGGGATCATATTAGTTAGGGGAATCCATACACGGTAGATGGCAACGGATTCCAGGTTGGGAGGGACAAAGGCCAACAGTTGCAACACCAGCGGCAACGAATCGAAGTGGTGGATTGAAAGTGTGACGTGTTCGTATTCTTTTCTGGAATGATACAGTTTTTTTTGAAATAGGTGAGGTCCTCCTGCGGGGGCAAGAACACCCCCCTTTTCCGACGAGCTGAGCCGAGTGCAGCTAGCATGCCAGTGCCCTCGCAGTGGACATCGTTGGTTGTCTTTATTAACTCTTCTATCGAACCTTCTTTCTTTTAATACGGTAAACCTCTACTTGTCTACTTTCCTTCTACTAAAGCTTTCAACGGGTAGTCCCCCCCTCCTCGACTTCTCGTCTCTTTTTCTTCAATTTTTAATTCTTTAAGAAAACCCAACGCGACCAACAACCAGAAGCTTATTTCAAAATGGCGCCCAACGTTTTTGTTTGTCCTTGTCAAGTCCTTAATGTACAAATTTTAGTTTGTTCAGTGATGACGTAGCGTATTTCTTAATAGGGATCGCTGTGGAGCATGCCCTCTTAATTGCGACGATGCGTTAGGTAGCTGGATGGTAATTGCTAAAATTTGCTTTGTGTTTTAGTATATCGGTGTTCCAGTGAGTGAAAGTTTCGTAAGTCATCGTTCATAAGGTGTTAATGTAATGAAAGGATCGCGACGAAATTTTGGCTCACATACTAAAGTGAGAGAATTCTGTTTTTTTGTGTTTTTTTTTTATCCGGATGGCCAGTGGTTCAAGACCAGGACAATTCGTAAGACTTTATCAGAACGGCTATGGACAAGGTTCGATAGATTGCTACGAATTGCCCTTACACTGGGGAGAAAAAGCAGAAAAACAATATTTATGTTTTGTTTCGTCTTCAAATGTTTGTTATTCATCAATCCACCCTCCAAGAGACCAAGAGACAGTAAAGATATAGGTAAAGCAAGAGGAAATATGAGTCCTATTCTATACCAAACCGTCAAGAAAAAGCCTAAATATAACCAGAAAAGTCGTCTGAAACACCCCCGAATGATCAATGAAATTCAGCAAAACAAAACAAAAATATATACATATACAGATTACTAGGTTTATAATTTCACTTATTACTTACTTATTACACTTATTCATATTACTAAATTTATTATTTTTTTTGGTGATTGGGTATTTATTCATATTAAAATTTTGATTTCTTTATTTATATTATATCGTTTATATTTTTATTTATATTTATATATTTAATCTATATTTATTATTTTAATTTTTTCTTTGTGTTTGTTAAGTGTGTTTGTTTGTCTGTAGTGGTTTCAGATCAGAAAAACAAAGCAAAACAACAAAACGAAAAAGCGAATCGAAGTTGATTTACAAAGCAAAAAGTTAAATTAGTAAAGGCTAATGTCAAGAGAATTCTCGGACAGAGAAAAAGCCATAGTCGAAGAATTACAAAAATCATCTCAAGCTAGAGTAATAACTAGGTCGTTCTTAAAATCAACAGCGCAACATATCATGATAGGGCGATCACCAACTAAATCTAGTGAAAGCGGATCGAAGGCGGGACAGTCGTGGACAATATGTTTCGACAACGCTGGTGGAGCCGTTACGAGGCAATTTCCTCAGGAAGAGGGTAATATTCAAGCGGACTCTCAACGAGGTTCGGCTGAAGAAAGAGCGGGTGGATCCCAGGAAGAACAAAGGGTCCAATTTGATAAACCCACTACAATGGAAACTCAAGAGAACCCTCCTGGCAACTCAGGCAATGTTGACCGACCAACCAGTCAGGAATTAGTAGACCTAGGTAGGAGCGAAGATTTAGAGTCCGACAGGTATAGGGAACAGGTTCCCGACGAAATGCGAGTGGTTATTAACTTGGCTATAGTCAACGCCTACGAATCTTACACAAATTCAATGCGTGAGGACATTTCAGACAGGGTGAAGTCCGAAGTCCAACGCGGGTTTCTGAATTTCATGCAAGACATAAATCGTGTCACGAGGAAAACACCCCCGTTGGAAGAAAGGGTGCCTCCTTCGAGACCAAACACCACCCCGGCGGCGGGTTCAAGCCAACCACCACTTGCGAGAAACAATCTCGCAAATCCAAATTTTTCTCAACCTCCTCCGCCTATCCCTCCGGGTGCTTTCTGTGCGAATCCAGTTGCGGGACCTAGGGCTCCGCTAGATGGTTTCCGTGAAGGTGGAAATATAAACCATAATCGGTTTGTCGGCTACAGCATCGGAAACTCATTCCAGAATTCAGGTTATCCAAGAGAGCCGGACTGGGACCGGAGACAAAGTGGTTACGGCCAGCACGGTTATTCTCCCCCTGGTAATCACTCCCAGCCCAGAAGTGCTCGTCAACCAGTACGTATTGACAAATGGGGAGTCTTATTTGAAGGTAAACAAGATCAACTGTCAGTAGAAGAATTTATTTTCAGGGTAGAGATGTTACAAAGTCAACATGGGTGTTCATGGGGGGAAGTTCTCCGGGACTTCCATTTGTTACTCGCGGGTGGACCATACAAGTGGTATTGGCGTCATCTGAGGGCGAATAGGGGTCAATATGATTGGCTAGGCTTGAGGGACGCGCTGATGAGAGAGTACCGAAACTGTAAATCCGACTTTGAAGTGATGCGCGACATAATGGACCGCAGACAGGGGGCTTGGGAATCAAGTGATGCATTTTTCGCGGCGATCAACAAAAGCCGCTCTCAATTGAGAATACCGATTCCCGAAGCAGATCTTGTGAGGGTCCTTAAGAAAAATTTAAATGAACGTTTAGGAAGGTTAGTTTATCCGCAACCCATTTTCACCTTAGAGCAATTGAGAAGAGCTTGCAAGGACGCGGAATACGCTTTTCCTAACAAGGAACGTGATCGAGAGGGGATGAAGCCATGTCGGCCTCCAAATCGTTATATGGCCAACGAGTTAGAGTTGGAACCACAGGATTGTGATTTCCAAGAAGCGAACCTCGAAGCATTACATTACACTGCCGGCTCGCGTCCGGTACAACAAAAGAGTTTCAACGGAAGCCGACAGCTAACCTGTTGGAACTGCCGAGTGATTGGACATTCATTTATAGATTGCCCATCGGCAACGAGAAATATATTTTGTTACAAGTGCGGACACGAAGGAGTGATTACTCCGAAATGTCCA
This sequence comes from Eupeodes latifasciatus, assembly GCA_920104205.1. NCBI lineage: Eukaryota > Metazoa > Arthropoda > Insecta > Diptera > Syrphidae > Eupeodes > Eupeodes latifasciatus. Next base: position 114,707,948 of record OV049926.1, read on the forward strand.
CATTGTAAACCGGGAAACTCGAACAGGAGCGTGAAGCCTCTGGGGGACTCACGTTCAACCGAGAATGTCCCAGCCAACTCCAATCAGTAACCCCGAAACAAGAGAATCTCCCTGTTCAAATAAAAATATTAGAAAGGGACCCTTGTTCGAAAGAAATCAGTAAGGCTAATAGCGAACGAGTAAACAAATTAAATATCAAACCTTTGCATGTCAGATTAAAGGAATATTACGAAACGAGAAATAGAATTTTTGGAAAGCAGATAGGAGCAGTATCGAAAAGAATATTAAAAGCAAGAATTAGATTTGAAAAGAGGAAATCATTGAGAAAGAGTGTTTTGTCAACAATCAATAATTTAAGAACTGACCAGACCCTACGCCCAGCTAAAAATAAATGGAGTTGAGTGTTCTGGTTTATTGGATAGTGGGGCAAGTGTCAGCATATTGGGAAAAGACTGCATAAGATTCTTGGAAAAAATAGGGATTAAGTTTCAACCATACAAGTCACGAGTAAAAACAGCCGATGGGAGCAACCAAGACATTATTGGGAAATGCATTTTAGAAGTAGAGTACAACGAAAAGAAGCATGATGTTATGTTTTTCCTAGTTCCTAACCTGGACCAGGAAGTATATTTAGGAGTAGACTTTTGGAAGCGTTTTGAAATCGCACCCAATATAATTAGCGCCGTTTCGACAACAGACAATGGCGAGGTTATCAATGCCCATGAATTAACAGCCGAACAACAACATAGACTGGCTATAAGTAAAGATAAGTTCTTGGATTGTGACCGCCACGGTTTAGGAAAAACAACATTAATGGAACACGTTATCGATACCGGGGACGCGACCCCGATCAAGCAGAGACACTACCCTGTCTCTCCAGCTATACAGGAAATTTTGTATCAAGAAGTAGATAGGATGTTGAAATTAGGAGTAATAGAAGAGAGTGAGAGTCCTTGTTGGTCACCCGTTGTACTGATCAAGAAACCAGTCCCAGGAGGAGCGATCAAGTATCGGTTCTGCCTGGATTCACGAAAAGTCAACGCGGTGAGTAAAAAGGACGCTAACCCTCTTCCACAAGTTGAAGGACTCCTAAGTCAGTTAGAAGATACACATTTTATTAGCAGCATCGATTTAAAAGAACCCTTTTGGCAAATTCTGTTGGAGAGACAGAGTAGGGAAAAAACTGCGTTTGCGGTACCGGGGTGACCCTTGTACCAGTTCACGGTCATGCCCTTTGGGTTGTGCAATGCTGCCCAAAGATTGTGCCGTTTAATGGACAAGGTGATCCCTGCACGACTTCGGGATCGCGTTTTCGTGTATCTGGATGATTAGTTAGTAGTGTCCCCTGATTTTGAGACACACGTCTGCTTGTTAGATGAGGTAGCCGAATGTCTAAGAAAACCTAACCTTACCATTAACGTCGTGAAATCAAAATTTTGTTTCCGAGAGCTCAAATATTTGGGATTCATTGTTGGGGGAGGTAAGCTTAAAACGGATCCGGCCAAAGTCGAGGCCGTGAGAGATTTCCCTATGCCGAAAAATCCCCGACAAGTCCGGAGGTTATTGGGACTAGCGGGATGGTATAGATTTATCAAAGACTTTTCTAATTTAACAGCTCCCCTAACAGACACTCTTAAAAAGAAAAACAGTAAATTTGTGATGACCGAGGAAGCGAAAGTGGCGTTTGAAGCACTTAAGGTAGCTTTGACTTCAACCCCAGTGTTAATACGCCCAGATTTTAAGAGAAGATTTTTTATACAATGCGATGCTTCAGATTCAGGCATCGGAGCGGTCCTGTTTCAGAGAAACGATCAAGGGGATGAAGCTCCAATTTATTATTTTTCCCACAAGTTGAACTCGGCTCAAAGAAACTATAGTGTGACCGAGAAAGAGTGTATGGCCGCTGTTCTGGCCATAAAAAAGTTCCGGCCCTATGTCGAGGGCATGGATTTCACGGTTATAACCGATCACTCGAGTCTGAAATGGCTTATGAGCATGAAAGACTTGAGTGGCCGGTTAGCCAGGTGGAGCCTGGAATTACAATCTTATGCCTTCGACATAGAGCACAGGAAGGGTTCCCTTAATGTCGTGCCGGACACTCTTTCTCGGGCACATTTGGAAGTCTTATCTATAGTGGGAGTTGAGCCGTTGATAGACTTAGATTCAGAAGAATTCAAATCTGAGGAATATTCAAACCTTATTGACACTGTGTCCAAACACTCCGAAGAGTTGCCTGACTTAAAAGTAGAGGAAGGGTACTTATACAAGCGAACCTTAGCGGCAGGACTTGAAAAGGAGGTAACCGAGTATTCGTGGTGCCTGTGGGTTCCGTCGGTTTTGACGAAAGATATAATTGCTAAAATGACCCTCCCAATGTAGCTCATGGGGGGATTGCAAAAACTTTGCATCGATTAAAACAATTCTTCTATTGGCCAAATATGTCTATACAAGTGAGAGAATATATTTCTAACTGTGCTGTGTGTAAACCATCGAAATCGTCCAATCAAATATCTCGTCCTCCAATACAGTCCAGTTACGTGTCCGACCGTCCATTCCAAAAGTTGTATATTGACTTCATAGGACCATATCCAAGGTCGAAAACCGGAAATGCTTATGTCTTCGTAGTTCTTGACCACTTATCAAAATTCGTGTTTCTTAAACCCTTAAACCCATGAGAGCTGCGGTATCCAGTGGCGTCATTAGATTCTTACGAGACGACATATTTAACACTTTCGGAGTGCCTCAAATTATCCATTCGGATAACGGAAAGCAATTCCTTGCAAAGGAATTCCAAAGCTTGATGACAACCTATGGCATTAGACATTTTAAGACAGCTAATTATTCGCCACAGTCGAATGCCGCTGAGCGCGTCAACAGGACACTCATTGCCGCAATACGCTCGTATTTAAAAACGGACCAACGTGATTGGGATCTTCACTTAAGTGAAATCGGTGGAGCGTTAAGGAGCTCGGTGCATTCGGCAACGGGAGTTACTCCGTATTTTTCCCTATTCGGAATGAACATGATTAATCATGGAAGCAGCTATGATCTGATACGAAGGCTAAACGCCGTAGAAGACGGAGAGCTACTAACCATACCCAAACAAAACCGACTCCAGATTATAAGGAGCAAAATAAAAGAAAACATCGAGAAAGCCGGAGCTAAAAGTGCAAATACTTATAATCTTAGAACTCGAAAGATCACATATAAGCCAGGTCAGGAAATATACAAAAGAAAATTTACTCTTAGCGATTCATCAAAACGTATATCGGCAAAACTCTGTCAGAAGTATATCAAATGTCGTATTACCAAAGCGATCGGAAAGAATATGTACGAGTTAGAGAACCTTGCGGGTAAATCTATAGGAGTGTTTCATGCAAAAGACTTGAAACCATAAAGTGTTCGGAAGACAAATGATAACAAGAAGAAAAACAATCTTGATAATAATTTAGTTACTGCCGGTGGCAACACAGATAAAGGAAATTTACAAATTCGGCTGCCTAATGCAAGACTTAATTCCAGTATTTGAGCGTTATTTATTGCAATTTGGCAAATAAGTTATGGGCAACGTGCAATAAAAAAAAAAATGTGATATGAAAAACAATGATCTAGCTTCGAACTATACCCAAGCTTTTGCTTGGCTAGTTATAACATCTGTGATATTGCTGCTAGCATTTAGTCCTAAGCCATATTTTAGTTGCATTCCCATAATGTTTAAGCTCTACTGTGATATTTACCTACATAATATTGTAATTAAATTACACCTATACTCTGTGATGATCTTTGATCCACCTTTGCAATTTCCATCTGTGATTTTTTTTTGTTTGCATGTTATTTATTCTGTTTTGTCCAAACGAACATACTCCACTTTCAACTCCATCTGAGAATTTAACTCCGCAAGAAAACCCTAATTCATTTTTTTTTGTCGTGCTCAAAGGCACTAGCAAGATTATATGGCCATCGACAATGTATGAAGAAAGGGGTTATCAATAGTTCTGCGGAACGGTTTATTCATAAACACCCACAAACACAAATAAGCTGATCTTAAAACTAACGTCCTTAGCATTCTTAAGTTGTTCTTAAAGTAGGGTTACTTATTGTCTGAAGTACATACCAATATACATATATATCTTAAAATTACTTAAACTAGTTATAGATAACTTCCATATACATACCTGAGAGTAGGAGCAAAGACAATACGTTTAACGTGACACTCTTGAAGGTTATTTTGACAAATGTTTGCAATTCCGGCAGCTGAGCGGCAGCAAATTAGTAGCCCGGCTTTTACTGCATGGGTTCTTCCCCACCTCGTCTTAAAGGAGGCATAAGCTCATCCTTCCAACGTCCTCTTCATGTTTCGGGTTCATCTCAGAGACCGTTGTTTTGTTACGGATGCGCTGAAGCGAAATAATAGTGTAAATAAAAAATACTCGACAAATAAAAAAACACAAGAGTATACGTCTAGCCGGGGGGAACTCTTGTTTCAAAGTAACCATAATGGGAACCAAAATGCATCCGAGTACCTGGAAGAGAAAAGGGAAATTTGGTTAGTGGAGCTCAAGGAAGGGTAGAAACGGAGAATCATGAGCTTCACGATAAACATTATGCAGGGAAGCTCCTGATTCCCATAACAATATAGTCTACTTAGTTGGGCACCGATCATTGGCTGGTAGGGGCATCCGTTGGGGGTGTTGAGGTGCTGGATCTCTGGGAAGCCATGGTAATTGGGTTCCAATTGAGAGACACCCATAAACTGAAAATAGAGAAGCATTAGCAAGGGTTGGGTACGATTGACCGCATTTTAAAATCTCGTTTTTAAAATCTCGCATCTTAAAATCTCGCATTATGAAATCTCTTATATCGAAATCTCGCAATTACAAAATCTCGCTTAACGAAAGCTCGCAACATTAAAACCTCGCAAACTAAAATCTCGCAATTTAAAATCACGCATTGAAATAAAATATTTATTAATTCGCGCGCGCGAATTAATAAATATTTTATTTCAATGCGTGATTATAAGTCTGTCTGATATTACCTATGCATAACCTACTTGTTTACTACTTTAAATTGTAATCATTGTATTATATATAAAAAACGACTTCAACTGTCAAAAATTGATTACTTGCGAAGCATAGCTCAAAACCTCTCGCTATCTTAAAATTATTGTTTTTGTATGGAATTTTTATATTATCTTTACTTTTTGTTTGTTAACTATTGAAGTAATTTATTTTTCAATTAAATGACTTTCCTGGGAATTTATTGTGTTTTGTTTTTGTTATTTTTTGTTGTTTATTTATGAGAAAAAGATAGAAAAGGTAAAAGTTTGTTATATGCATATTAGACTTCTATATCAATTGTTCATAGTGTTCAAGATCAACTGGATTAAGGATTAAAAGGATTTAATTCGATCGAATTTTTCGACTTTTACAATGCGAGATTTTGTTATAGCGAGAATTGTATGCAGAAGCGAGATTTTTTTAAAAATGCGAAATTTTGGTTTGCGGGATTTTGAAAATGCGAGATTTTCTTATGTAAGATATTAAAAATGCGAAATTTTGTTTTGCGTGAAATTTTTAAAAATGCGAGATTTCGTTATAAGAGATTTTAGTTTGCGATCAATCGTACCGCTCCCCATTAGCAATTATGAAAATACTCACCTGTAATTCCTGATGTACTGCTCGGGAAATCCCAAGATGCTAAATGTTGTTTTGTTTTGATTTTTTTTTGCCGTCGTGTTTTTCCATTCGGGGTGCTTAGGCGTTATTTTTGGATGTTATTTAAATGTTTTTTTATAGCGTGGTATGGTTCCTTGTTAGTTTTATTAATTTTTGGGAACTTTAAAACTTTTGTTGAAAAAAAACACACACGAAAATTTGTTTTGGCGTCTGACAGTTGTTAGAAAAATAAAATTGGAGGCAGAAGACGGAGTGGGATAGCCCAATGGTTGAAGAACGGGAGGACTATATATATTTTAGACCAGTCGTTGTTAGTAGTATCTGTGTTAGTGTTTTGTGTTGTTATGTAGAGTGAGTTGCGTTTGCGTAGTCTGTGCGAGCATGTATAATTGTATTGGGTATGTAAATAGTAAGATTTCAAAGGCGCGCAAAATAATTTGAATTTTGGTATATAACTAAGGGGTTTCCCAATAGACAAAAAAAAATATGGCCGGAATTTTTACGGATACCAAAAGAAAGGGACAGGTAGAGATGTACGTCACTCGATATAATTCCTTATGGTTAAGATTGTTCTTAGGGAATTCCGTCGATCATTTGATCAAACAAAGTCTAGCCGGTCAGGTGCTACAATATCCAGTGGCGTAGGTACTTTTTGTACAGAAAAAAAAAGAAAAAGTTTTTTTGGAACCTCAAAGTGAACCGTATACTTTTATAAATTATAAACTGAAAACGTAGTTTAATAATTGTGAATAAGCATTGAGGTGAGATTTAATCTTCATTAAAAATTGTTTTAGACAAAGTGGTAATATAAGTGAAAATTTATAGTGAGGCAGCCCATCGAACCAGGATAAGCACACGTGGCCGTTGTCGTCGTGGCACGAGTCGCCTTACGTTCTGGCAAGACCAAGGCAGGACGCCGTAACAAGGATTTAGGTCTGAGCCATACCCAGACCAAACAAGTAACACATTTTTCTTATCATTTGGGGTAATTTGGGCCCACAAGAAAGAAGGGCACCAAGGGCCGCCCACCTTGCATAGCACCAAGAAAATAGCCTGTTTTCCTGTCTAACTCCACCGTTGGCAAAGCGAACCAGACAGAAGGAGTGCGCTGCCAACCAAAAAAAAAATAGTTTTTGAGGAGTATTCCAAAAACGAATTTAGATACATACAAAACAACTTAAATTTCAAAAAAAAAAATATTATAAAATTTTGGCGTGAACCGTTCTATTTGTTTTATATATCCGTTGTAACTATTAGCATATCTTGGTTTAAATAATTTATGGTCGAATCCAACTCAAGTGACTTTGGAGTCAGTTCGATTTGTTAAAACAAAAGCACAAACCGCCGGTCTTTTTGTGTGGGTCTGGGCTTGCCGGAACTACTCGGATCCGGGCAAGATTTTGCCGATCCCTTCAGACTTACATAGAGCTCTCTGTAGGCAGGGAAAGGGGTTCGGGGTACGAGAGGTCCTCCCGGTAGTTGAATTTTTATTACGGGAAAGCAAAGCCAAACCTATATACAAGGGCTTTTGAGGGTGAATAAAAGTGTGTGATTATTTTTTTTGCGAGCAGGATAGATGCCGGGGTATAATTGTCTCCAATATCATGACAGGTTGAGAGTTAGATTATTAATTTTAAGTACTTTTTGATTTTTTTCCTTTTTTGTTCATTTCAAATTTTTTTAATAAGTCCGATGTGATATTAACCGAATGGGGTCTCTTTTTTATTATTGTTTATTTTTGTATATTTCTAAAGGATTTAATTAAAAGAAAACCCGCACAACACAACCGATACCGAATAGACCGACGCACGAGACGACGCGACGTCCGACGACAAACACGAAAACCATGGTATAAAGAATACAAGGTATGCTGTATATGAGATGATAGGTCGCCATCTTGTATTCGTGTGACGTCATTGCGAGTGACAGCCAGTTTTGTGCGGTTTTTATTTCTTAATGTTTTGGTTGATTTCATTTGCAAAAGTAAATAGACAGTGTTCCCTTGAAAAATATAAATAATTGTAACTTCTTTTTAAATAAACAAACTATTTACATAAATGTAAATATGCCAAATTACTGTTGTGTGAAAAATTGCAAAAGTTATTCAAACAACAAAAAATGTGAAAACCTGAGATTTTTTTGCTTCCCAAAAGATCCAAATCTGAGTTTGGCTTGATGGGTTAAAGCTTGTGGAAAAAAAATATTAATACCAGCTTTGCACGAATATGCTCGTTGCATTTTAAATAAGACGATTATTGTCTTAAAAATAAGCTTATGAATGTGCCATTGCCTAAATCAAAACTTGATCCGAAAGCCGTACCAACCAGAAACATACCTGAAAGTTGCGGTGACAATGCGCTTGCTTTATCAAGGACTCTTAGGGCGGACAAAAGGAACAACCGAAGAACTGTGGCAAGTTGCCTCCAACATTATGAAGAAAAAGAAAATGTTTCACCCAATATGCAAGAACAAATGCAGCATGTTGTCGAGATGGAAAATTCAATTTCAACTCAAACAGAGTAGGTTCCTTTTTATATTAAAATATTAAAAAGCATTGTGTTAAATCAAATTTTTTATATACGATTTGATATGGAGTGTAGCAGAGAGCTTCAAATAATCGAGTTGGAGAAACAGTTGCAGCTTTGCCAAAAAGAAAAAAAAAAACAATTGGAAGAAGATAACTGCAAGCTCCGCAAAATTGTTGCTCTTGAAAACATATTTATTAAAATCAATAGCAATAAGATACATGTGATAAGTGATTACTTAAAGTTTCACTTAACAAACTGTGATGATGTAAATTTACCTGAAAAAATTAAACTTTTGTTCTTTAGATGTAGACTTTATTTTAGAATAAAGTCTTTAAATAATACTAATAACGAAAAAAAGAAACAAACGTACAAACAAAATAAAAACTATTACTTAAAAGAGAAATACCTAGTTTTTCTTCTTATTTCAAAGTTTTACATATATAGAAATTGAAAACCAAACTCAATTCACCCACTAAATATTTATAAGAAAATGGGATTTCTATAGTTTCGATTTCCTCTTTTCCTTTCCTATATCCACATATTCTACAAGTTTCCGGTGTGTCTACAATCCCAATGTCTGTTGACTTGGTTACCTTGTTCAAGGGCATTCTTGGTTGTAAATTCTACAAAACAAACAAAATTGGTTTAAATAGAATTTCATTATTTAATTTAATTATTAATTATACCTTGACAAGATCAAATTTATCAAATAACCACAAGATAATTTCAATTCAAGCAATTGGAATCCTGAGAATTTTTGTTCAATAATCGTTCGCACTTTTTCTTCATAAAATGTTTGTCCATCTAAAACTATAGATAATTAAACATTAATCAATTGTAACAATATGTTTAACCATATTATCTTTGTATATGAAAACTATAGTACTCTCATGGGAAGAATTTTTTTGGTGAAGCGGATGCCGTCGTTGGCAGTAGAATCGAAATTGGAGAGACCTCGGGGGAAAGAGAGAAAAATATTATTTCCATTCCCATAAGCAGCCAGCAGAATAAGGAGATCAGTTAATTTCGCAACCAAAAAGTCGACACAATTTCCTTCATTATATTTGAGTTTATCCTTGTATATGTTTTTATATACTAAGCTTCCATATGAAGGGCGATGAATTTGTTTTTGTAATTTCTTTATATCAATGCATTTTTATATGAAAAACGTCAATGGCTCAATATTGTGTCTAATAAGGGGATGAATGAAGTTTTTGTATGCTTACATCAGCTGTTCAGTATTTTGTATGGATTTTTGTTTTTATTTACATTCATAAGTCTGTTTCTCCTTGCGTACGATCTTTGTATATGAAAAATGGTTTGTATTATGTATACAAAGCTACGATGAGATTTTTGTCGTGCAGATCTTTGTGATGAAGAAGAATATGAAGGTAGTTATACGTTTGGTTATAGTTATGTATATTTTGGCTGGTGGGTAGGTATTTTGCTTTTATTTGGCATTAAGTTTTTCTTCAATAGTTGAAGATTAGATTTGTTTGAGCTTTAAAGATTTTTTTTTTGGTAGATAGATATCAATTGGTAGGTGATTTTTTTTCAGGTTGTATGTGGGTTTGATTTTAAATTAAAATTTTAAATATAAAAGGTATTGGTACCTAGGTAGGCAGGTATTTCATGAAATACCATAGGGAATTCATGCTAGTATCAGGACACTGATAATATCCGTACACTTTGCACTTTGTTTGAGATTAGTTGATAGGTAGTACCTATGTAAGTACAGTATTTATAAATATGTAGGTACATAGTTTAAAATACAAAAAAAATGCATTCTTTATGTTGGTCCAGATAATTTAAATAGTTTGATAATTGAAATTTGTGTCTTTTATTTATGTTCCAATCCTACTTTTATTGTATCCCTTATAATAAATAAGTGTTAAATATACACCTTAGCGGGCACATTACAGCACATACAAATGTAGTTTATATTTAGGTAGGTAGGTACCTACATATGTACCTATATACGTTGTTTGTTGTTGTAGGTACCTTTAATACAATTTTGTCAGCTCGTCTATTTTAAGATGTGTGACTTTTAGGAAAATCCAATTGAAAATCCAATTGAACTATATAAACTTAACTATAGTTTCTTATCTGTGCTATTAGTAAGTATAGTTTCGTAAATGTAGTGTCGAAGTAGGTATTTTTTGTATTGATTTGAAATTTTCTTTTATACGATTTCGAAGTTTTTTTGTGCCACTCACCAACCAATAATTTGTTAACATTAAACGCAAAATTATGCCAATGATAATTACTCATGTTATTTCACAACCTTGGTGTTATAACCTTGTTAAGATGAAGGATTCTTCAGATATTTAAAGTCAATTTAAGACTTAATTTCACAATTTAGAAAATCATGGTCTGAAATTATTTTTTTTACTTGCGTCATATTATGTAGGTAGGCAAGTTTTGCATTCGTAAACAATTTCGAACTCAAGATTTTAATCAAAAATGACATTTCGATGGTAGACCGACATAGACCGACATTTCGGTAGTCAAAAGTGCACGCACGAGTACGTATATTTTAAAACAGTAGTAAAACGTTATGTTTATTTCAAATTTATAGAAAACTTACTCCTAAGTTAAAAACTTTGCTCTGGCATATCAAAATTGGATTTGATAGAATTTAGATATCTTAAGACTTAGACAAAGACATCAAATTTATGTAAGTACAATTGCAAAGTCATAATAGGTACTTTTCTAAAAATAAAAATCCAAATAAAGTCTTGTACCTTATTAAAAGTAAACATTTGCTTATCCCCTTGATCATTCAAAATTGTTGATAGGAAGGTCCTTCTTTTAATAAATACCTAAATAGGTATATCATAAGAACTTACAGGCAAAAGTATGTTTCAAAATTTGTCCTTGAAACACTTTTTTGACCGGAAGTTATAACTACCTACTTTATAAACCGAAAGATAGGTAGGTACCTATGTGTTAATTTTTAAAACAAAAAAATTTAAAAGTTCCTTATCCCATTTAAAAAATTCACTACCATTAAAAAACGTCCAAAAATTAAATATCCATCTTTTCATAATACCTATGTTGTCAACAATTTTGTTACCAGCTTTTAAATAATTGTATTAGGTATCAATTAACAAATTTATTTATTAAAAAAAATCATCTTTCTAAGACTGAAAATTTAAACTTCTTTATGCTCGATATGAAAACAAATTGTAAGAAAGGTTTAGGTGATCAAATTTTTTAAATTTATTTAGCTAGCTATGTATCTATTATTGGATAAGAATACAATACCTACATATTTACTTGCCTATAAAAGTTCAAATTATAATTCCCTTATACAATCCTCAAATCAAATCATCAAAAATATAAAATCTCAACCAAGAATATAAAATTCCTACACGAAATCGCAATTCACCTGCTTTTGTCTTATCATCTTTGTATAGAAAGACTACCGTTTTGCGTAAACCTTTGTATATGAAAAAGTTTTCATATACAAAGATGTAACCAAAAAATATAACCACACCAAAATACAAACACAAAGAAACAAATGTGTTTTCCTCCTCACTCAGACTTTCGTTAATTCTCTATAGTCTTTCTCTATTTCAAATTATAATATTTTTAAATCTCCAAAGTCTCCCGACTGCAAATCCATTTCTCCATGAATGTCTTGACTAGACGTTCCACAAAAAATATCTAGATGCCGCCCTATTCGACTTCCACCATGAGAGTACTATCTTTGTATATGAAAACTATAGTACTCTCATGGTGGAAGTCGAATAGGGCGGCATCTAGATATTTTTTGTGGAACGTCTAGTTTTCTATAAATTTGAAATAAACATAACGTTTTACTACTGTTTTAAAATATACGTACTCGTGCGTGCACTTTTGACTACCGAAATGTCGGTCTATGTCGGTCTACCATCGAAATGTCATTTTTGATTAAAATCTTGAGTTCGAAATTGTTTACGAATGCAAAACTTGCCTACCTACATAATATGACGCAAGTAAAAAAAATAATTTCAGACCATGATTTTCTAAATTGTGAAATTAAGTCTTAAATTGACTTTAAATATCTGAAGAATCCTTCATCTTAACAAGGTTATAACACCAAGGTTGTGAAATAACATGAGTAATTATCATTGGCATAATTTTGCGTTTAATGTTAACAAATTATTGGTTGGTGAGTGGCACAAAAAAACTTCGAAATCGTATAAAAGAAAATTTCAAATCAATACAAAAAATACCTACTTCGACACTACATTTACGAAACTATACTTACTAATAGCACAGATAAGAAACTATAGTTAAGTTTATATAGTTCAATTGGATTTTCAATTGGATTTTCCTAAAAGTCACACATCTTAAAATAGACGAGCTGACAAAATTGTATTAAAGGTACCTACAACAACAAACAACGTATATAGGTACATATGTAGGTACCTACCTACCTAAATATAAACTACATTTGTATGTGCTGTAATGTGCCCGCTAAGGTGTATATTTAACACTTATTTATTATAAGGGATACAATAAAAGTAGGATTGGAACATAAATAAAAGACACAAATTTCAATTATCAAACTATTTAAATTATCTGGACCAACATAAAGAATGCATTTTTTTTTGTATTTTAAACTATGTACCTACATATTTATAAATACTGTACTTACATACTACCTATCAACTAATCTCAAACAAAGTGCAAAGTGTACGGATATTATCAGTGTCCTGATACTAGCATGAATTCCCTATGGTATTTCATGAAATACCTGCCTACCTAGGTACCAATACCTTTTATATTTAAAATTTTAATTTAAAATCAAACCCACATACAACCTGAAAAAAAATCACCTACCAATTGATATCTATCTACCAAAAAAAAATCTTTAAAGCTCAAACAAATCTAATCTTCAACTATTGAAGAAAAACTTAATGCCAAATAAAAGCAAAATACCTACCCACCAGCCAAAATATACATAACTATAACCAAACGTATAACCATAGACACACCATATAAAGACCGGAATCTTTCGTACGTTTTACCCTCCAACACCCATTTGTTTACATTGTTGTATTTGTAATTTTGACATTACGTCCATTTTGAAATTTGAAATCCAACAACAATTCGATGCGGTGTATTTACTTGTTTTGACAGATATTTTTTTTTATTTAATTGCTGTGGTGAACATAAAAGTATCAGCTGTTCGGGAAAATGAATTTCCGTCAAAATAAGAAATAAAATAAAAAATACATTTTTAGAGAAAAATAAATGCGCAATTACACTTTTTTTTCTCAAAAAAAAATTCTTTGTATGATTCCCGATCGATCAGTATATAATTTTCATTTCTAATCAAAGGGAAACACCGTCAAATATCGATTCAAATTTTTAAATTTGCAAGTAGACACAATATGGTATCCTCATTTGAACCAATTTCCGCACCACATTGGAACTCACTTGGAAGTGTTCTTATAAGTTTTTTTGATTGTAACTAAAAAGTGTGAATACAACTTTCTTACTCACACTTCAAGGATTCCAGGAAGGTATTAACCATTCCTGTAGGTACATTATTGTACCAAGGACACGACCGAATGAATTACACTGTTTGCATTTTTAAATATTTTTGATAGGAAAATGCACACATTGGAACGCACTTGGACGTGGTCTTATAAGTTTTTTTGATTTTAACTAAAAAGTGTGAATGCACCTTTCTTACTCACACTTCAAGGATTCCAGAAAGGTATAAACCATTCCTGTAGGTACATTATTGTACCAAGGACACGACCGAATGAGTTCTAATGTTTGAATTTTTAAACATTTTTGATAGGAAAATACAAATAGTGGAACTCACTTGGACGTGTTCTTATAAGTTTTTTTGATTTTAACTAAAAAGTGTGAATGCAACTTTCTTACTCACACTTCAAGGATTCCAGGAAGGTATAAACCATTCCTGTAGGTACATTATTGTACCAAGGACACGACCGAATGAGTTCTAATGTTTGCATTTTTTAACATTTTTGATAGGAAAATACAAATATTGCAACTCATTCGGTCGTGTCCTTGGTACAATAATGTACCTACAGGAATGGTTTATACCTTCCTGGAATCCTTGAAGTGTGAGTAAGGAAGTTGCATTCACACTTTTTAGTTAAAATCAAAAAAACTTATAAGAACACTTCCAAGTGAGTTCCAATGTGGTGCGGAAATTGGTTCAAATGAGCATACTATATTGTGTCTGTCTGTGAGGACTGTCACATGCAATCTCCCCGATGGGAATATATTCGACCTGGCGCACTTTGTCACAAATGTCGTATTGTTTATCCTCTGCACAGCGGGGACAGCGGATTCCTCTTCCTTGTATGACTCCCATAGACGAACTTTGTCTTCAACTCCAATAGGCAGACTCGACAGGGTGTCGTAGTGAATTATAAACTTTTCGGCGACCTTCACAGATTCCGCAGTCGCCTTGACATGCTTGCAGCTTATGTCGATGTCTTTGGAATCGTACTTACAGGTGTCCACGAAACAAATAGCTTTCCGCTTTATCAGCAAACTCTTGCCCTCTTGCGTGTAGGAGTCGGTGATTTGGACGAAATTCCTCGGAGCGCATTCTCGTTCCGTGTGCGAAATCAACTGAATCGGGTCCATGGACTTCTTGTTGTTAAGTATTTGCTTGTGAAGCTCACACTCTGGATTGCGACACAATTGGCTGCGATTTCCGTTAAATGTTCCACAACTAGGACAGCGTTTTAATCCTCGCAGACTTCGTCTACTCGCGATATCCATTAATTTGAGTTGCTGTCCATGCTGGTCTGACATTTTGGGTTTGTTTTTGTTTATAACGCTTCCTAGCATAGCCGGTGGGGCCATTTACCTTTGTAGGACGTTTCGGTTTTTGTAAAAATCAAAGTCAAATGAGCATACTATATTGTGTCTACTTGCAAATTTAAAGTAAGAACGTTGCATTGATTGTTTTGCCAGCGGCTTCCTTATGCAGATTCTCTATTCATGTTGGACTTGTATTGCTGTGACCAGCTGAAGTGGAAGCTGAAGATTGAAAATGACGATGGTGTTGTTCCTGAAACGATAAAATATCTTTTACCCAAATGAACTTGCGACAGTGTTGTGAAACACAAACCCCTTACGAATTCCTCGGTATTGGCCAATACCGCTGTTATGCATCCAAAATAAATGGTGAAAGTATCCAACGATGTGACAAATTCTCTTGGGCGAGAAGATTTGTATGAAATTTGTTTTCCTTTTAAAAAAGTTTAAAAATGCAAACATTGGAATTTTTGTTGACGTTTTCAAACTCACCTCGAAGAAAAAAACACTTATGTTATGTGTGATGTTGAGGTGATGTCACACTTTTATCATTTTTTTATTTGAAAAACTTAACTTATAGTAACATTGTTAAAACTTGGTCACTGTTTTGTAATTATCAAAATACTTTTAGGAAATAGTAATCGTTTTTAAATTCGAGAAAAAAAGAATTATTATAACATTCAAAAAAGATAATTTTTGGAATGTATAATTTTACCTGAATTAGAAGTCTTTGTATTACATTTAAATTAAAAAAAACAACAATGTTTAACATTTTTGCTAATATATTTCAAGTTTTCTTTACATAATACAACAAATGCCTTGTTCAGACAATTATAGCTTTTTATTGAATTGAAAACTGTATTATACGTAGTACACACTTTTGAATATAGTGAAGTTAAAAATTAACATTTTCTTGCCACTTTCAATCACAAAGTCTTCTAGTCAAAGTTTCTTTTGTATTTAAATAAGCTGGATTTAAGAAAAAATAATTAATTCCGGGTATACCTTAATCCATATTCGATTATGACTATCAAAATAAGACTACGTTAATACTCAAACAAGGAAAAAATAATTTAATTAAAATATTTTTTTTTTTTGAAATTATCTCAAGAACTAAAAGACATAAAATCATCTAGTTTTCAATGTTTGTTCAAAAACAAATATAAGCAATGCATTCTAAAAACAATAGTAAATAATCTTATGTCCGATTTCATAAACAAACACTAAAAGCACTTTTATCTAAAAGCTATTTAAATTTTATCAGGCCTTATAATTTTTTCAGTTTCACCAAGCTTGAAATGGGAAATTTCAGGGATATTTTTGTTAAAATAGAGTCCTCTTCACAATCCTGTAAAAATAAAACCCCTTTTTCTTTCTATTAAGCGAATTGTGTGAGAAATTAAAATCATAAAAATGATATTATAAATAGTAATGGAATGTTGAATTTGTTTACATATTCATTCTGTATCTCAAAATGTTGAGAACACAAATTTTACAAAACAAAACATCAGCTGTCAATCTTCCATATTCAGTTTTTAATGAAACTTTTAAAATTTAATGAGCCAAAAATGGGCATTTAGTTTTAAAAGGTGTTTAAAAGCTTGTTTACTTTAAAAGCTGTTTATGAAATTGGGCATTAAAGTGTAAAAATCACACTTCAAACCTTTTTTTGCCCAAATTTTGAGTTTAAAACAATTTTGATCCAAAAACTATGCAAATTAACACACGTCTGTTCCATTAGTAATTAGAAAATATGAACAAAAATATAATAATAAGCAATAAGAACGATCCTCTGGATCATAAAATATGATATTAAATATTATGTTACATTTCAATACAATCACGTAGGAACATGTTGTTTTCCTAATAAGTGATTCATGTATAAGAAACAATAAGTTCTTTGTTTAACCATATTTGATGACAGTTTACAGCAAAAATGTTTTTCGATTTAAGTCTTAAGTTGGCATCTGAGAAGATCGGATTAATAAATACTTATTAAAAATATAATATCTCAACGAACTATTCTAATTTGCATAGTTTTGACTTGATTTAAAAACAAGCTAATAGACAATAGTGTTGTCTTTAAAAAAATTTATAAAACTTAGTTGTAAGTATAACCATTATTTTTTCCATTTAACGCACATATTTTTTTTAAATTGCCTCTAACGCCTAAACGGGGAGAATAGACCCCACTCCCATAGTAAAAAATGATTGTTTTTAACTGTTCTATACAAATCCGTCATTAAACTTTGTCACCTGAGTTATCGTACTCTTCCCAAAAAATGCAATAGCTAATGTCGATGTAGCCACTAGGTGCCTCCCCTAAAGAATTTCTCATCACTATTCCTTATTTCGTGGTGAATTGATGTTAGAAGGGTGGTGAATTGATGTTAGCTGTGGTGAATTGATGTTAGAATTCGAAATAAGGGTGCGTGAGAAGAGGCGTTGCCGTAATGTGCCCGATCGGAACTTTGTACAAGTGTGATAACTAATACCGTAAACAAAAAGACCTGAAATATAATAAGTTTATTTAGAAAAGACAAACTGTTATTATTTTCTTAAACAAATTTTGTCCAGGGTAGTGGGCGAGTGGTCCGCACATTTTGGAAATGGCCCTCAAAATTGCCCTTACAATTTTTGTCTTCGCGGCAACGCTGGTGAGAATTGATGTTTCAGCTTGTAGGCAAAACCAGAATGACAGATAGGTTTCCGGTCTTTATATGGTGTGTCTATGCGTATAACTACCTTCATATTCTTCTTCATCACAAAGATCTGCACGACAAAAATCTCATCGTAGCTTTGTATACATAATACAAACCATTTTTCATATACAAAGATCGTACGCAAGGAGAAACAGACTTATGAATGTAAATAAAAACAAAAATCCGTACAAAATACTGAACAGCTGATGTAAGCATACAAAAACTTCATTCATCCCCTTATTAGACACAATATTGAGCCATTGACGTTTTTCATATAAAAATGCATTGATATAAAGAAATTACAAAAACAAATTCATCGCCCTTCATATGGAAGCTTAGTATATAAAAACATATACAAGGATAAACTCAAATATAATGAAGGAAATTGTGTCGACTTTTTGGTTGCGAAATTAACTGATCTCCTTATTCTGCTGGCTGCTTATGGGAATGGAAATAATATTTTTCTCTCTTTCCCCCGAGGTCTCTCCAATTTCGATTCTACTGCCAACGACCGCATCCGCTTCACCAAAAAAATTCTTCCAATGAGAGTACTATAGTTTTCATATACAAAGCTAATATTTCCTTTTGAGCTTTTGACAAATGTAAACAAACTCGGACAATCATGCATTTTCGCTCTTACCTATAGGAGGTAAAGGAGAAATAAGTAGGGCGTTCTATTCTTTTCATAAGGAGGAGAACGATCATAATTATGGTGGCATTTTCTTGTGCAAAATAAAACAAAAACAAACCCCATAATTGAGTAATAGTCAGCACCTTATCCACTTTATCCGGAATGAGTAATGTTCAGCGCATCATTCCATAAAGTTGGTAAGTTATTGGGGAAGCGCAACTTGTTGAGAGTTGTCCTAGACTCATGTTGCAGGAAATTGCTAGACACAAGTTGTTCGAAATTTTGATTGCGACCAGTGCGTAAGCACATATTGGTATTTTCACCCACTATCAAAATGATTATGCGTTATAATGTTATAGTATGATAAAGTTAGACAACTTTAGAGGTATGGGTAAAACCGAAACGAGGAAACAAAGGCTGGAAAATTTCTGCATGTGGGTTGTTGGTAGGCATAGATATATTTCTAAAGAGCTAGGGTTAATTGGCAATAGCCGACGGTACGTACTTTTTTTTTTAAAGTACCACCAGACCGAACAGTAAGCTGAACCTAGATTTTCTTACTTACTATCTTTCTCGCACAACCAACATTATACCAACGAAATAAGTAAATTATATAGAGTGCCAAAAGAACGATTATATTGGGAAGGATAGACCGCATTGAAACGTACCGTCAAGCCCAGGCCTTGAATTCGGCACAAAGTATATATATACATATATACATATATATGTATACGTGTATACGTATAGATTTATGTGCATATACGCCTATTTTCTTTACTTATTCAATCTCAAAATAAGCACACATATAGGCCGTTAGAATTTTCTCTTAACGGCCTGAACCTCGCAAGAAAACCCGATATAACGATATTTGAAGTAAAATCCTAATTCGAACATTTTCATTGCCATCAGCCAGCAAAAGCAACAAAAGAAAAGGAAATCGTTTGAGACGAACCACAAAGTCGTCGTCAGCGGCACGGCATCAAAAGAGAGAGTTTTCGTCATATCCATAAGAAAATCTTAAATCAATTTTTTTCATTTTACAATTTACAATTTCCATGCGATCGATTCATTTAATTAACAGTATTTAATTTAAAATCAATTCATTTAAACCGAAATCTGTATCATCAAATTCACAAGTGTGATTTCAAGTACAACTTTGCGATTCATAACCTGTACATATACTTTTATATATATACTCATACAATTGCCTAAGTTTTTTTTGCTTTGAATTCTAATCAAGAGTGGTAATTTTTTTGAAAATAGTAAGCTGGATTGTAAATTCAAAAAAAAAGTGTTATAAACAATCACCCTGACACCAAGATTCATCGAAGAGTGGCCACTACAGCGATCAGTTTTGGGGGTAAGTCCATTCAATTTATATGTATATGTGTTCAATTGACACTTAATTCTTTTGTAAGCATTGCCCATATATTTTAAATTTAGTATTCAAAGTAACTATAACCGTTAAATTCATACACAAATTGAAACATGTAGAATGAATATTGAATTAAGGAATTTGAATTAAAAATTATGTATAGAAACATGAATCTATAATTTTTTTTATCATAAGGGGGAAGATAAGGTTGATGAAAGACATGTGAACTGTGAACAGCTGAGAAAAAGGGACGTTGCAAAAAGGGGTTGTTTTTGGCGAGAAAACCAACCAGGCAGGGTGGGTTTTGACTTAAACATCTCGCGCATCGACAACATCGGGATGCAATCAGACTGGCATTAGATTTTTTTTGCTAACGAGGAGGAAACGAACCCATTACGAGCTAGTTTGGGAAGTTTATGGTGTGCCAGCATATCCTCAATGAAACAAACCTCGTTACAGATATCAGGTTATAAGAAAAAAAAAAACTCCTACGAGAAATAATGTAAAATTATACCCTCTGCAAAATTTCAGAGCATGACAATTTTTTCGCCAACTATCTACCGTATAAATTCTGGTAATGATGTCCTTCTTTCGTTCACTTTTCATTATACGGTCTGCTATAATTATTTTAAAAGCCTTTTCCAAGAGCCGATTAAGCTCAGCTCGGTTAATTTATCAAAAGTGATATCCCAGTCAAATCTAAAAAAAAGGTCTTAAATCGCAAAACGTGAGGTAGTCCTGCATTTTCTATGATTAGCTAAACCCCAATTGCAGGGCCACTATTACCAAGCCACGAATTGAGCCGATTAAGAATTACAAAAGTAGATTCATGCATTTTATTTAAATTTGTCCAAGCTTTCGGCGGTCGTATTTCTATCATTTTGATACAAAATAATATTACCACATATGGATTTTTTTTAATTAGTTATTAGTTAGTTAGAGCTTTGTATATGAAAACTATAGTACTCTCATGAGCAGAAACTTTAAGGGCGACCGGATGCCGAGTTGTTGGCGGTAGTATCGAAAGTGGAGAAATTGGGAGCGAGAGAAAAATATTATTTCCATTCCCATAAGCAGCCAGCAGAATAAGGGAGATAATTAATTTTCCACCCAAAAAGTCTACACAATTTCCTTTCATTCTATTTGAGTCTATCCTTGTATATGTTTTCATATACTAAGCTTCCATATGAAGGTCGATGAATTTGTTTTCGTTTTTCTTTATCAATGCACTTTTATGGAAAACGGCAAAGTAAACAACTCAATATTGTGTCTAATAAGGGGATGAATGAAATTTTTGTATGCTTGCATCAGCTGTTAAGGATCTTGTATCGATTTTTGTTTTTATTTACATTTATAAGTCTGCTTCTAATTGTGTGCGATCTTTGTACCTATACATATATGCAAAATGGTTGGTATTATGTATACAAAGCTACGATGCGATTTTTGTCGTGCAGATCTTTGGGAAGAAGAAGAATATGGGGGTAGTTATACGTTTGGTTATAGTTATGTATATTTTGGCGAGTGGGTAATTTTACTTTTATTTGGCTTTAAGTTTTTCTGCAATATTTGAAAATTAGATTTGTTTGACCTTTAAAGTTTTTGTTTTTGTAGATAAATATCAATTGGTAGGTGATTTTTTTCAGGATGTTTGATTTCAAATTCAAATTTTAGATATAAATGGTATTGGTAGGTAGACAGGTATGTATTTCATAAAATTTCATAGGGAATTCATACTAATATCCGGACAGTGATAATATCCGTACACTTAGCACTTTCTTTGAGATTAGTAGATAGGTAGGTAGGTACGGAATTTTTAAATATGTAGTTTAAAATAAAAACAAAAATGCATTCTTTATGTTGGTCCTGATAATTTCAATAATTTGATAATTTATTGAAATTTGTGTCTTTTATCTTTGTATATGAGAACTATAGTACTCTCATGGGCAGACATTTTTAGGGCGACCGGATGCCGAGTCTTTGGCGGTAGTATCGAAAGTGGAGACATCTCGGGGAGCGAGAGAAAAATATTATTTCCATTCCCATAAGCAGCCAGCAGAAAAAGGAAGACAGTTAATTTAGCAGCCAAAAAGTCGACACAATTTCCTTCATTCTATTTGAGTCTATCCTTGTTATGTTTTCATATTATTCAATTTAATTTATAAATTCAACTAGCGGCCCGTCCCGGCTTCGCACGGGTAGACATAAATAGGTACAGATATTTAAGTTATAAGCATGCTAATTAAAACGACCATGAATCACTAAATTAGAAAACATTTTGTTTTCCTATCATTAATACTCTTCGCAGCGTACCTATGCGATAAAAGACATTTTATTGCTAATTTGTTTTACACCTTCGGTTGGTTTTAAACAAAAACGTTTTAGAGGAGATAGAAAAAAATTACCTCAAAATTGGCAACAAAAGAGAAAGAAGTGGTTCTAATTTTTGATGAAATGAAAAAAAGATATTGACTTTAAAGTTGTTTCATCCCATAGAAATATTGTTGTTAATGTTTTGTAACATAAGACAATGTTTATTTTAGAGAAACCAAACTTCTTTCAAAATATATTAATTTAACTTTTCGATACATCTACATCCACATCTATTTCCACAGAAAACAGCTTAAATGTATATTTTTGCATACTTACTTACTAATACAATTTTTCCAAATAAAAAAAATAATTTTTGAAAAATTTAAGTGGGCTTCAATAGTAAGTTATCAGTGTGGGTCACATCCGAGCCTCTTTTTTGTATCGAAATTATTTACATGAGTACCTACCTACACCTGTTTAAATTCACAAAATACGCAACTTACGTTTTGCATAGGACAACAAAGAAACAATCAACAAACAACAAAAAGACCGAAATTGAAACTTACCCTTTTGTCATGCATATATATCTATGGATACATGACATACACACATGCGTTCAATATATGTATCAAAAAAAATCAAAATAAGGAAGGCAACCGAAACTAAGCCTCATACGCGCACCAGCGGCGGCGGCGCACGTACATTTGCATCAGTGTTACCATAGGAATCCATACAAATTATTTTTAAAATGTCTTGCACCTAACTCATCTTCTCTTCCTTTCTTAAATGTATTTTCAACATATGTATATTGTTTTATTTGATATAGTAAATTATAACATGGAAAAATTAATAACTATGGTTTTTATTTTCATATTCAATAATAAATAGCATAAATAGCATAAAATACCTATGTACATCGCTTGAACAATAGCAACTGAAATATGGTAAAATCGAGACCAAAACATCATCGAAACCAAAACAGTTTCTGTTCTTCTTTGTCTCTATGGACATTGACTTGAGAGAAAAAACAACTTTAGAATTTTTTATAGTTAGACACATAGCTTTGAACAGGCATACTGGCAAGCCAATATGTGAAATCAAAAACAGCTTTTTATTTTGATTTGGTTATATTTTTTGGTTACATACGCAAAACGGTAGTCTTTCTATACAAAGATAAGACAAAAGCAGGTGAATTGCGATTTCGTGTACTAGGAGTTTTATATTCTTGGTTGAGATTTTATATTTTTGATGATTTTAGGATTGTATTAGGGAATTGGAATTCATTTGGTCGTGTCCTTGGTACAATAATGTACCTACAGGAATGGTTTATACCTTCCAGGAATCCTTGAAGTGTGAGTAAGAACGTTGCATTCACACTTTTTAGTAAAAAACAAAAAACTTATAAGAACACGTCCAAGTGGGTTCCAATTTCAATGTTCGTATTTTCCTATCAAAAATGTTTAAAAATGCAAACATTGGAAACGTTGACGTTTTCAAACTCACCTCGAAGAAACAAATAATTATCTTATGTGTGATGTTGAGGTGATGTCACACTTTTATTATTTTCTTTTATTCGAAAAACTTGACTTATAGTGAAATTGTTAAAACTTGGTCACTGTTTTGTAATTATCAAAATACTTTTATGAAATAGTCATCGTTTTTAAATTCGAAAAAAAAGAATTATTATAACATTCAAAAAAGATAATTTTTGAAACGTATAATTTTACCTTGGTCAGAACTCTTGTATATATTACATTCAAAATTAAAAAAAAAAACAATGTTTTACAGTATTCTTTACATAATACAACAAATGCCTTGTTCAGACAATTATAGCTTTTTATTGAATTGAAAAGTGTATTATACGTAGTACACACTTTTAAATATAGTGAAGTTAAAAATTAACAATTTCTTGCCACTATCAATCACAAAGTCTTCTAGCCAAAGTTTCTTTTGCATTTAAATAAGCTGGATTTAAGAAAAAATAATTTATCCCGGGTATACCTTAATCCATGTTCGATTATTACTATCAAAATAAGACTGCGAAAATACTCAAGCGAGGAAAAAATAATTTAAATAAGATATTTTTTTTTGGTAATTTTCTCAAGAACTAGAAGACATAAAATCATCTAGTTTTCAGTTTTTGATCAAAAACAAATATGAGCAATGAATTCTAAAAACAATAGTAGATAATCTTAAAGTTTTAAAAATTACACTTTAAACCTTTTTTTGCTAAAATTTTGAGTAAAAAATATAAATAAAAATATAAAATATATTAATTAATATCGATCATAAAATATGATATTAAATATTATGTTACATTTCAATATAATCACGTAGGAACATGTTGTTTTTCTAATAAGTGATTCATTTATAAGAAACCATAAGTTCTTTGTTTAACCATATTTGATGACAGTTTACAGCAAAAATGGTGTGTCTATGGTTAGAGTTATTAGTTCCCTTTATATTTTAACACATTTTGAGCGTTAGGAAAATAGGGAAGGATTTAAATGGAGATAACGGTTCATATTGGGATTTAGAGTATTCTAAATGGCTCTAAAAAAATTGCAGAACATTATGTTTTACAATTTTGATGTCTAATTTATTGGGGCTATAGTGGTTTTAATTGAAATATATGTTATACTTGGTTCTAGGATAATAGTCATTCACCAACCTCCAAATATTTAATCTTCTTGATATTGTGTGATAGTTATTAACGCAGTTTCGATTGAGATGCATGCAGCGGAGGAAGAGCAAAGTGATCAAACTGAAATATTAATTTTATTTTGGTCTAAGTAATTTTAAATGTTTCATCATCCACATACGTATATGGCAAGAATTGGATTCGTAAAAAATTTCGAACTCGAAATTTTAATCAAATATGATAATTATAAAGATAATAGAGAAGTCGAAAAAAGTGGATCCCCCGATTCCGTCTGTATGTCTGAACTCACCCCTACAGTCCAAACTATTGGGTCGATATTTTCATACTAAAAAATAAGGTTTTAAGCAGATTCGCGTTAGGCATTAGTAGTCCCCATATACAAAATTTTTGGTCCAAAAACGAAAATTCAAATTTTCTCAAAAACATACCGTTAGATTTTTATTAAACTTTAAAAATGTTAAGTTTTCTGAAGAACTAATGAACCGATTTCAATTCTTTTTTTTTACTGCATACGTTTTAATTCTGTCGTGATAATATTCGATGATCAAAAATGTCAGTTTTTTTGAATGTTTAAAAGAATGTTGAATTATTTTTTCTTCAAAATTCAGTATCTCTTAAACAAAACTGTATACCAAAAATACTGAGAATATTGATGACGGGCTTTAGGTCTCATCACTTTGGAAAAGGTCACTTCCACCAACAACTACAAAAAATATTATTAAGACAAAACTGAAAAAAATTGTATAAAAACTAATTTAAAAAAATTGCCCTAACGATTTTCGAAAACAAATTTATAAATCAAGTTTTTTTTTTCATTAATTAAAACTCTTGAAGACACACTAGAGGTACATTTTTCAATTTTAAAATATAAGTACTTTTTGTAAACTTTTGATAAGGATCAAGTTTATGCCACTCTGTAGCGTACTTTATTTCTAATCAAAACCGTTGGCAACACAATTCTAAAGTTCAATGATTTTGAATGGTTTTTTTTTCACTTTTATTATCATTATAAATGCATTGTTAACTTATTTATAGAATTTATATGTGGACAAAATTTTTCGTTTCAATATACATGTAATGTTTATAAAATTGCACGAATTGTTTTCCATGGAGGATTTTTGTATTCGTTCCTAATCGCCTTTTCCTTTTCCCATACATTTTCCAAAAGCTAAAGGAGTCTGCGTAACGTAATATTGGCTTATCGTGAAAAATATAATATTTACAAAAACAGTTCAACCCCCATATTTTTTTTTTTTTTCAATTTTATACATTGTCAAGAGTAAAATCAGCCAAAAGAGTCAATTTGTATGTGTAAAATTCTTTTAGACTTTTTAAAACCATTAAATTATTAAAGTGAAAGCCTTGTTTAATTTTTAATTTCTTATAAGACGATATATTTTTTTTTATTTTCTCAAAATTTTACTTACTGTTAAAACAATGTTATTTTTTAAGTATCCTTCAATTGTTTGTATTATTTTTTTCCTGGCATTTATGTAGACATTTAAGTTTATTCCAAATTAAAGAAAACAATTTTGTTATTACTAATATAAGAAAAAATATAAGGACCCAAACAATATTATAAAATTTGAATCAAATACTCGGAAATTGATATCGGGGAAATATATGTGAATTGACTCCAGTACCGACTAAAAAATAGTAAAACGAAGAACATTTCGAATTTTTAATAAAACTAACCAAGAGAAGTAATAAATGCTCATTTAAATATAAACAATTGAAATCTATAAATATTTATTTCGCTATCATTAAATAAGAACAAAAAAAGACATTTCACATACAACACTATAAATTATTCAGGACATATTGTTACACCAATCGCACTACTATACACTACTATTGGGTCGATATAGTTCAAACTAAAAAATTAGGTTTTAAGCAGATTCGCGTTAGGCATTAGTAATCCCCATATACAAAATTTTTGGTCCAAAAACGAAAATTCAAATTTTCTCAAAAACATACCGTTAGATTTTTATTAAACTTTAAAAATGTTAAGTTTTCTGAAGAACTAATGAAGCGATTTCAATTCTTTTTTTTTACTGCATACGTTTTAATTCTGTCGTGATAACGGGCAGGTTCAGACAACATAAGGGACTTCATTTGCAGTCAACTTCATTCTTTGAACGTAAATTTTGACCAAGGCAACTAGTTAGTTTTTCAAGTGTCATGAATTTCAAATTCAGAACTTAACTTCTCAAACCTCTACTTCAAGTTCATAGTACAAAAACTACCAAAATCATTATTGTCTACAAAACACTCCTCAGATAAGCTACAAGACCATCATGATTTGTATTTTAAAGAAATATTACTTATTTCTTTTCCAAATTTACAAGGAACCATTTTACAGAAAGCATTAAATGAAGTTGTGCAGAAAATAAATAAATCATTGAGTAATAAAGTTCAGCTTTTAGTTGAATTAAAAAATATGATCAATTGTCATTTTGACATAAGTTGACTTGACTTGATAGTAAGGGAGATTTTTCTTGCCTAACTTTCTAGTCAACTTTCCAATAAAGTTGCCTTAATTGGAAGGCAATTTTTTGGCAGCTGGCCAATCAGATGCAAGAAACTTGCCTTACTTTCAAGTCCCTTATGTCGGCTGAACCTGCCCAATATTCGATGATCAAAAATGTCAGTTTTTTTGAATGTTTAAAAGAATGTTGAATTATTTTTTCTTCAAAATTCAGTATCTCTTAAACAAAACTGTATACCAAAAATACTGAGAATATTGATGACGGGCTTTAGGTCTCATCACTTTGGAAAAGGTCACTTCCACCAACAACTACAAAAAATATTATTAAGACAAAACTGAAAAAAATTGTATAAAAACTAATTTAAAAAAATTGCCCTAACGATTTTCGAAAAGAAATTTATAAATCAAGTTTTTTTTTTCATTAATTAAAACTCTTGAAGACACACTATATGGATGTTCAAATGGTAGACATGTGCATTCAAGAGGACACAAGCGTCCACAGGTTTTTTCTCAAAACCCACCTCTGTCTATCAACTCCTACTCTCACCTCCCCGTGGTGAACATCGGGTGCCTAGTACCTCAACTGGAGATTGGGTTCTAACCCCAGTGGAAAGTTGTTGGGGGCAGCAAACGAGAGAGGGGGGGAGAGGTGTTTCCACTAAGGCACCTCTCCTTATCCAGACGGCAGCGGACGAATTCTCGAGATGGAATCAACGGTGGCGTCTACAGTTCCAGTAAGGCTGAACTACTTAGTGAACACCTTATAGGGCTTCTACGACTTATTCGGAGCCCAGGCCTATAAGGAGCGGTTTATCCGGCTCCCTGTCCTTGGAGTTATACTAAGGATCTGGCCCTCCAGGTTGGGGGTTGTGCCGTCAGGGTGACTTCCTGACCACGTAAAAATTTTCTAGTTGCGAAGCACCAACAAGCCTCGGATACGGACGGATTCACTGTTGACAACCCAAGCAAACGAAATAAGGACAACGAACTTCGGATCTGTACGTGGAATGTTAGGTCCCTTAACAGACCACGTGCAGCCAAACAATTAGCGGAAGCCCTAAACTGCTGCAAGGCAGATATTACCGCCATCCAAGAAGTGCGATGGGATGGACCGGGCAAACGCAAACTAAAAGACTGCGATATATACTACGGCGACTGCTACCGAGAACAAAGGCAGCGTCTATTTGGGTGTGGATTTGTTGTTGGAACTAGACTCAGGCAAAAAGTCTTGAGTTTCAACAGTGTGAGCGAGCGCATCACGACAATCCGCATCAAGGCTAAATTCGCCAACATAAGCCTAATATGCGCGCATGCCCCAACAGAGGAGAAAGATGAAGACACCAAAGACATATTCTTCGAGCTCTTGGACAAGACATATGAGCAGTGCCCTGGCTATGACATTAAAATTGTCTTAGGAGATTTTAATGCCAAGCTAGGAAGAGAAGACATCTTTGGTGGCACAATCGGAAGATACAGCCTGCACGACACCACCTCCGACAACGGATTCAGGCTGATCGATTTCGCTGCGGGGCGAGACGTTCTGGTAGCTAGTACGCAGTTCACACATCTCAATATCCACAAGGGGACATGGAAATCTCCTGATCAATCAACCGTCAACCAGATTGACCACATTGCGATCGACGCACGACACTTCTCCAGTATACAGGATATCCGAACATTCCGAGGGGCCAACATTGACTCGGACCACTACCTCGTTGTAGCCAAGGTACGACTACGGATATCCCGGTCCAAGCCAAAACAAGGAAGTACTGTGAGAAGTTTCGACGTTAGACGGCTACAATCGCAAGAGACTGCCATGTCCTTTTCCGATCGAGTCTCTAGTAACCTCTTAAGGAGTCCTATGCTGCATGCATTAAGCATTGAAAACCAGTGGCAACATTGCCTTGCAGCCATCAGAGATGCCGCCTCTGAAGTGCTAGGTTTCACACGTCCACAACAGCGAAACCCCTGGTTTGACGACGAGTGCCGGCAAGCGCACGCAGCGAAGCAAGAGGCATACAAAACGGCCCTGCACAGAAGGACCAGAGCTGCTCGCGAGCTCTACGAGCAGAGGAGGAGACAGGAACACCGGCTTCTTAGATGGAAAAAAAGAGAGCACGAGAAGCGCGCGATCGAGGAGATAGAGGGATGTTACAACAGGAATGAGGTTCGTAAATTTTACCAAAAGGTAAAAAAGAACTCCCAAGGGTACCAGCCACGAACCGAAGCCTGTAAAGACGATCAGGGGAACATCGTAGTAGAACCGCAGTCTATGTTGAGAATATGGAAAGACCACTTCTCCAAATTATATAACGGCGATGACGAACCGAATCCCGCTGTAAGGGAGGTAGAACCACTCAACTTAGGCGACGCAGATCAACAAATCCGCCTACCCGACCTAGACGAAGTGAAGATAGCTATATCTAAACTGAAGTCAAACAAAGCTGCTGGAGCTGACGGCATAGTTGCCGAACTATTTAAAGCAGCAGGCGATGACTTGGTAAGGAGCATGCACCAACTCATCTGCAAAATATGGTCGGAAGAAAGCATGCCCGATGAGTGGAATCTCAGCATAGTTTGTCCGATACATAAAAAAGGAGACCCTTTAAATTGCGCCAACTACAGAGGGATCAGTCTCCTTAACATTGCATATAAGATCCTTTCTGCCGTACTATGTGAACGTCTGAAGCCGTTCGTCAACAACCTGATAGGTCCTTATCAGTGTGGCTTCAGACCAGGAAAGTCCACTATCGACCAAATATTCACATTACGGCAGATCTTGGAAAAAACCCAGGAGCTTCAAATCGATACCCACCATCTCTTTATCGATTTTAAAGCCGCGTATGACAGCATCCATAGGGAAGAGCTCTACAGAGCAATGTCTAGTTTTGGCATCCCTGTCAAACTTATCCGTTTGTGCAGAATGACGATGGAGAATGCACGCTGCTCCATCAAGGTCGGAAAAGATCTCACCGATGCATTTGATGTCAAAAAAGGTTTTAGACAAGGCGATGCACTGTCATGCGACTTCTTCAACATCGTTCTGGAAAGAATTGTGCAAAACTCAACCGTCAACACTAGAGGCACAATCTTCCAAAGGTCCATCCAATTACTCGGATACGCAGATGATATTGACATAATTGGAAGATCAAAGCGTGATGTCAGTGGAGCGTTTTTGAGCATTGCGACGGAAGCGAAGAAGATGGGTTTAGTGGTCAATGAGGGCAAGACCAAGTATATGCTGTCATCAAAAAAGGACATTGAACAACGACGTCTTGGACAAAACGTCACCATGGACAGCTATAACTTCGAGGTAGTTAAGGACTTTGTCTACCTAGGCACCGCTATAAACACAGGCAACGACACCAGCGCTGAAATCAAACGAAGAATAACTCTTGCAAATCGCTGCTTCTTTGGACTTAGAAGGCAATTGAGAAGTAAAGTCCTCTCTCGAGCATCTAAAATCACCATCTATAAGACACTCATCATCCCGGTTCTCATTTATGGCGCTGAGGCCTGGACCCTGTCAAAGAAAGATGAGAACGTCTTAGGATGCTTCGAGAGAAAAATTCTTCGGGTGATTTTTGGTCCCGTACGTATAGATGGAGAATGGAGGAGAAGATATAACGACGAACTGTACGGGCTGTACAGCGACACTGACCTAGTTAGCAGAATAAAAGTACAACGGCTTAGATGGCTGGGTCATGTAGAGCGAATGGACATCAACGCTCCAGCCCGGAAGGTCTTCGAATCCAATCCCGAGGGACGGCGCAGTAGAGGAAGACCGCGACTCAGGTGGCGCACTCAGGTGGGTGAGGACCTCAACCAACTTGGCGTGCGAAACTGGAGACAGCTAGCTAGGGACCGAGCTGGCTGGAGACGCATGTTGGTTGAGGCCCAGGTCCGCCCCGGACTGTAGCGCCACCTTAAGTAAGTAAGTAAGTAAGAAGACACACTAGAGGTACATTTTTCAATTTTAAAATATAAGTACTTTTTGTAAACTTTTGATAAGGATCAAGTTTATGCCACTCTGTAGCGTACTTTATTTCTAATCAAAACCGTTGGCAACACAATTCTAAAGTTCAATGATTTTGAATGGTTTTTTTTCACTTTTATTATCATTATAAATGCATTGTTAACTTATTTATAGAATTTATATGTGGACAAAATTTTTCGTTTCAATATACATGTAATGTTTATAAAATTGCACGAATTGTTTTCCATGGAGGATTTTTGTATTCGTTCCTAATCGCCTTTTTAATTCCCATACATTTTCCAAAAGCTAAAGGAGTCTGCGTAACGTAATATTGGCTTATCGTGAAAAATATAATATTTACAAAAACAGTTCAACCCCCATATTTTTTTTTTTTTTTTTCAATTTTATACATTGTCAAGAGTAAAATCAGCCAAAAGAGTCAATTTGTATGTGTAAAATTCTTTTAGACTTTTTCAAACCATTAAATTATTAAAGTGAAAGCCTTGTTTAATTTTTAATTTCTTATAAGACGATATATTTTTTTTTATTTTCTCAAAATTTTACTTACTGTTAAAACAATGTTATTTTTTAAGTATCCTTCAATTGTTTGTATTATTTTTTTCCTGGCATTTATGTAGACATTTAAGTTTATTCCAAATTAAAGAAAACAATTTTGTTATTACGAATATAAGAAAAAATATAAGGACCCAAACAATATTATAAAATTTGAGTCAAATACTCGAAAATTGATATCGGGGAAATATATGTGAATTGACTCCAGTACCGACTAAAAAATAGTAAAACGAAGAACATTTCGAATTTTTAATAAAACTAACCAAGAGAAGTAATAAATGCTCATTTAAATATAAACAATTGAAATCTATAAATATTTATTTCGCTATCATTAAATAAGAACAAAAAAAGACATTTCACATACAACACTATAAATTATTCAGGACATATTGTTACACCAATCGCACTACTATACACTACTATTGGGTCGATATAGTTCAAACTAAAAAATTAGGTTTTAAGCAGATTCGCGTTAGGCATTAGTAATCCCCATATACAAAATTTTTGGTCCAAAAACGAAAATTCAAATTTTCTCAAAAACATACCGTTCGATTTTTATTAAACTTTAAAAATGTTAAGTTTTCTGAAGAACTAATGAACCGATTTCAATTCTTTTTTTTTACTGCATACGTTTTAATTCTGTCGTGATAATATTCGATGATCAAAAATGTCAGTTTTTTTGAATGTTTAAAAGAATGTTGAATTATTTTTTCTTCAAAATTCAGTATCTCTTAAACAAAACTGTATACCAAAAATACTGAGAATATTGATGACGGGCTTTAGGTCTCATCACTTTGGAAAAGGTCACTTCCACCAACAACTACAAAAAATATTATTAAGACAAAACTGAAAAAAATTGTATAAAAACTAATTTAAAAAAATTGCCCTAACGATTTTCGAAAACAAATTTATAAATCAAGTTTTTTTTTTCATTAATTAAAACTCTTGAAGACACACTAGAGGTACATTTTTCAATTTTAAAATATAAGTACTTTTTGTAAACTTTTGATAAGGATCAAGTTTATGCTACTCTGTAGCGTACTTTATTTCTAATCAAAACCGTTGGCAACACAATTCTAAAGTTCAATGATTTTGAATGGTTTTTTTTCACTTTTATTATCATTATAAATGCATTGTTAACTTATTTATAGAATTTATATGTGGACAAAATTTTTCGTTTCAATATACATGTAATGTTTATAAAATTGCACGAATTGTTTTCCATGGAGGATTTTTGTATTCGTTCCTAATCGCCTTTTTAATTCCCATACATTTTCCAAAAGCTAAAGGAGTCTGCGTAACGTAATATTGGCTTATCGTGAAAAATATAATATTTACAAAAACAGTTCAACCCCCATATTTTTTTTTTTTCAATTTTATACATTGTCAAGAGTAAAATCAGCCAAAAGAGTCAATTTGTATGTGTAAAATTCTTTTAGACTTTTTCAAACCATTAAATTATTAAAGTGAAAGCCTTGTTTAATTTTTAATTTCTTATAAGACGATATATTTTTTTTTATTTTCTCAAAATTTTACTTACTGTTAAAACAATGTTATTTTTTAAGTATCCTTCAATTGTTTGTATTATTTTTTTCCTGGCATTTATGTAGACATTTAAGTTTATTCCAAATTAAAGAAAACAATTTTGTTATTACTAATATAAGAAAAAATATAAGGACCCAAACAATATTATAAAATTTGAATCAAATACTCGGAAATTGATATCGGGGAAATATATGTGAATTGACTCCAGTACCGACTAAAAAATAGTAAAACGAAGAACATTTCAAATTTTTAATAAAACTAACCAAGAGAAGTAATAAATGCTCATTTAAATATAAACAATTGAAATCTATAAATATTTATTTCGCTATCATTAAATAAGAACAAAAAAAGACATTTCACATACAACACTATAAATTATTCAGGACATATTGTTACACCAATCGCAAGTGTTTTCCCATCATTTCTTTCTATCTACATTATATCGTTTGAATTAATAATAATAAGAACCCTATATGTATATCATGCATAAACAAAATATCTAGTACGTAAAATAAATCACAACAGAAAATTAAATTTTTATACAGGTGTAAACGTTTTTTTTTTTTTTGTTTAGGTAATCTTTTGTTTAAATAATGACATACAATAATTATTTCTTATTTAAATTTTCAAATAATATATCCCACAAACTATTATCAAAAAATTCGTGTTATGCATTCGATTATTTTCGTGATATACCAATAATAAATCTTATTCTTCCAAAATAGATTAGTTGAACAGCCTATTTATAAAAAAATATGGTTCTCGCTGGATCCATATTAACATTCATTTCGTTTTTAAGGTTAACAATTTGGATATGGAAATTTTACTGTTGGTAACCACCGTATTGATTAGGATTGTAGAATTGAGGAGCCCCCTAAAAGAAAACGAATGAAAATACGTTTTATAATTGTGTTTGTTTTAATGTTGTGATTATATTTCACTACTACTTACTTCCTGTGTAGGTTGCTGCTGCTGTTGGTATGACCCATCACTAGAAGTAGCTCCTGGAACAAAGAAACCACTGGATGGAACGACAGCAGGCGGTAGAGCTGGGGCTAAAACTTGTTCTGTCGGTTTAGGTGGTGCACCAGATGGATTGAACACATCGACATAGGAGTTTTTAAGGGCTGTATAACAAAATGTGGAAGTTTTATTTTTTTATAAACAAACATATTAAATACAAATATGACAACCCTATTATAACGACAAACATTTAATGTATTTGTAGACCAATATTTAACTTACTTCTGTTTCGCTGCATCTTAAACATATTCGATTGCAGGCTTGGTGGTTTAGTCGCCTCACCGGAAACCGGACCAGAAGCAAATGCTGGTGCCGCACCATATGTCTGTACAGGGTCCTGACTTTGTGTTGGAATTGACTGTACTAGCTGTTGAGGAGCTTCCTCACGTGGCAAGACTTGTTGGTGTTGCTGTGGCACTTGTGGAACTGTAGAATTCTGTGGTGTGCTGGGAATAAGATCACTCATTTTTGGTGGTGGTTTTAAGCTCTCTTCGTTTTGCTCTTCACCATCAGTGTTCACCCATTTCTTTTTTTCCGAATCCCATACAATAGCTGGGTTTTTATCATCAGGCAAAATCATTTGATTTTTAGGCTTTAAGGAAAGTTTGTTCCAAATGCCACCAAACCATCCAGCATTTTGATTAGAACTCTGTCCACTGTTGTAATAGTAATTTTGTTTATTTTATTTCATAGCTAATTAACACTAACCAACAAATTTAAACAGATATAAATTTCTATACAAACCCTTTTAAAGCATTTTTCGAATCAGCCTTTGGTCCTACAGCAGAGGATCCTTGATTACCTGACTTCTTTGCGTCACTGTTTTTGCCATCATCTTGTTGTGAGCCTTCATTGTATGAACCAGATTTTTGCGATTGTGAGTTTGGCATCGATATTGTTGGAAGTGCGGGCTAAAGTTATTTTTAATTCAACTTATTCTTCGATTCTTAAACCATGATAATGTTTTGAAAATTATTAAGCCTATTGTTTGATACTATAAATTTTAACAAATTTCTCGATTTTATTATACCAAGCTTAAGAACAACACATAAAGAACAAAAACATTGTACACATAAAAAGACACGTACATAATGGAAAATTAGAAATGTTAATAGAAGAAGCTCCAGGAGATTTTATTATCTATCTTATAAGGGTAATTTAAAAAGCCAAGTTATTTTGGTATATTTGTACCGATATTACAACGCAATATCAAACGGTTTCTTTATTTCTGTTATTAAGTAGGTTAAATACAATTTTGTTTGGGTTCATCACAGTCTAGGCCTAGGGTATTATTTCACACAATGAATTATCATCCAAGAGCAGTACATTTATCTATATTTTGTTTAAAATTACATCCAAAGGAACGAGTTCTCAATTTTCGTAAGCGTATGCATTGATTAAACGAAAATTACACCTTTATGAGCAATTTGGAAGCCTACTTATTATTAGTAAGATACGAGAGTGTTTTAAAATAAGTCTACAATTCTGAATGAAAATGTATCAATTTCTGATTTTTAATTGAAAAACTATTAATGTGAATTAACTTATTAACAAAAAGATAAAAAGTAAAATAAAGATCTTTTATCATCCAAAGGGAGTTGAGATGAATTATAATTTCATGAGAATTTAAATGATTTTGCAAAGAATTTTATTCCTGAAATTGAAAATATATGTATATATTTTTTTTTCACAAAAGAAAATAGGAAACACAAAAGATGTTTTTTTGTGATGTACATACATATAAATAATATTCTAATTATAATTTCATTTACAAAAAAAGAAAAAGTGATCAAAAATCGAACTAATATTTTCGCTTGTGTGAACGAAATTCTTTAAGTTACTCAAAAAACGGACAAATTCATTCGCAAGTGTTACAGAATCTTATATATGTATTAGTGCCACACAATTTTGTTCGCCTTTGCAAAACTTACGATCGTTTTCGTTTCGTTTTTTTGCAATCTGGTGTCAGAAATTATAGTAAATTCTCATTTTTTTCATGTATTTTTCAGACAGAAAATGTCAGAAGAAGAAACTAATAAGGGAAATTTAAAATTTGTCGAGGAATTACTTAAAATCAAAAATTAAAGAAGTATCTCAACTTAAAGTTGAAATTTGACAACCAGCCATATTAAATGAAACCAAAGTGAAGAAAAACGTCAAGTGTCGGGATACTTACTAGTGTCTCTACCCTAACTTATGTTCTTTTCGTCTTATTATTTATCACTGATTGACTATTACATAAAAAAGATCAAAATAAAAGTTTTTATTATTACCTTGTAATTTTAATTACTAGTTAATAAAATATAATAATAATAAAGTTTTTATTTGATCAGAATAAAGGTTATTGAATGATCTTAATTGAAAATGACAAAAAAAAAAAACAGGTAAAGGTTTGAGCCATATTTTTGATCTCTTAAAAACTATTAAAAAAGATATACAGTGCCGCACTGAATTATTGGCACTGCAAGCCTTTTAAACTTTGAAGCAACATTTTAAGCCTTGGAAACATGTTCTACTTACAATTTTTTTGTTTTATATATGCATACACTACACATATATGTATACATTTATGTAGACATTTAAGTTTATTCCAAATTAAAGAAAACAATTTTGTTATTACGAATATAAGAAAAAATATAAGGACCCAAACAATATTATAAAATTTGAGTCAAATACTCGAAAATTGATATCGGGGAAATATATGTGAATTGACTCCAGTACCGACTAAAAAATAGTAAAACGAAGAACATTTCGAATTTTTAATAAAACTAACCAAGAGAAGTAATAAATGCTCATTTAAATATAAACAATTGAAATCTATAAATATTTATTTCGCTATCATTAAATAAGAACAAAAAAAGACATTTCACATACAACACTATAAATTATTCAGGACATATTGTTACACCAATCGCACTACTATACACTACTATTGGGTCGATATAGTTCAAACTAAAA
Organism: Eupeodes latifasciatus; assembly: GCA_920104205.1. Lineage (NCBI taxonomy): Eukaryota > Metazoa > Arthropoda > Insecta > Diptera > Syrphidae > Eupeodes > Eupeodes latifasciatus. Next base: position 114,745,192 of record OV049926.1, read on the forward strand.
AATTAGGTTTTAAGCAGATTCGCGTTAGGCATTAGTAATCCCCATATACAAAATTTTTGGTCCAAAAACGAAAATTCAAATTTTCTCAAAAACATACCGTTCGATTTTTATTAAACTTTAAAAATGTTAAGTTTTCTGAAGAACTAATGAACCGATTTCAATTCTTTTTTTTTACTGCATACGTTTTAATTCTGTCGTGATAATATTCGATGATCAAAAATGTCAGTTTTTTTGAATGTTTAAAAGAATGTTGAATTATTTTTTCTTCAAAATTCAGTATCTCTTAAACAAAACTGTATACCAAAAATACTGAGAATATTGATGACGGGCTTTAGGTCTCATCACTTTGGAAAAGGTCACTTCCACCAACAACTACAAAAAATATTATTAAGACAAAACTGAAAAAAATTGTATAAAAACTAATTTAAAAAAATTGCCCTAACGATTTTCGAAAACAAATTTATAAATCAAGTTTTTTTTTTCATTAATTAAAACTCTTGAAGACACACTAGAGGTACATTTTTCAATTTTAAAATATAAGTACTTTTTGTAAACTTTTGATAAGGATCAAGTTTATGCTACTCTGTAGCGTACTTTATTTCTAATCAAAACCGTTGGCAACACAATTCTAAAGTTCAATGATTTTGAATGGTTTTTTTTCACTTTTATTATCATTATAAATGCATTGTTAACTTATTTATAGAATTTATATGTGGACAAAATTTTTCGTTTCAATATACATGTAATGTTTATAAAATTGCACGAATTGTTTTCCATGGAGGATTTTTGTATTCGTTCCTAATCGCCTTTTTAATTCCCATACATTTTCCAAAAGCTAAAGGAGTCTGCGTAACGTAATATTGGCTTATCGTGAAAAATATAATATTTACAAAAACAGTTCAACCCCCATATTTTTTTTTTTTCAATTTTATACATTGTCAAGAGTAAAATCAGCCAAAAGAGTCAATTTGTATGTGTAAAATTCTTTTAGACTTTTTCAAACCATTAAATTATTAAAGTGAAAGCCTTGTTTAATTTTTAATTTCTTATAAGACGATATATTTTTTTTTATTTTCTCAAAATTTTACTTACTGTTAAAACAATGTTATTTTTTAAGTATCCTTCAATTGTTTGTATTATTTTTTTCCTGGCATTTATGTAGACATTTAAGTTTATTCCAAATTAAAGAAAACAATTTTGTTATTACTAATATAAGAAAAAATATAAGGACCCAAACAATATTATAAAATTTGAATCAAATACTCGGAAATTGATATCGGGGAAATATATGTGAATTGACTCCAGTACCGACTAAAAAATAGTAAAACGAAGAACATTTCAAATTTTTAATAAAACTAACCAAGAGAAGTAATAAATGCTCATTTAAATATAAACAATTGAAATCTATAAATATTTATTTCGCTATCATTAAATAAGAACAAAAAAAGACATTTCACATACAACACTATAAATTATTCAGGACATATTGTTACACCAATCGCAAGTGTTTTCCCATCATTTCTTTCTATCTACATTATATCGTTTGAATTAATAATAATAAGAACCCTATATGTATATCATGCATAAACAAAATATCTAGTACGTAAAATAAATCACAACAGAAAATTAAATTTTTATACAGGTGTAAACGTTTTTTTTTTTTTTGTTTAGGTAATCTTTTGTTTAAATAATGACATACAATAATTATTTCTTATTTAAATTTTCAAATAATATATCCCACAAACTATTATCAAAAAATTCGTGTTATGCATTCGATTATTTTCGTGATATACCAATAATAAATCTTATTCTTCCAAAATAGATTAGTTGAACAGCCTATTTATAAAAAAATATGGTTCTCGCTGGATCCATATTAACATTCATTTCGTTTTTAAGGTTAACAATTTGGATATGGAAATTTTACTGTTGGTAACCACCGTATTGATTAGGATTGTAGAATTGAGGAGCCCCCTAAAAGAAAACGAATGAAAATACGTTTTATAATTGTGTTTGTTTTAATGTTGTGATTATATTTCACTACTACTTACTTCCTGTGTAGGTTGCTGCTGCTGTTGGTATGACCCATCACTAGAAGTAGCTCCTGGAACAAAGAAACCACTGGATGGAACGACAGCAGGCGGTAGAGCTGGGGCTAAAACTTGTTCTGTCGGTTTAGGTGGTGCACCAGATGGATTGAACACATCGACATAGGAGTTTTTAAGGGCTGTATAACAAAATGTGGAAGTTTTATTTTTTTATAAACAAACATATTAAATACAAATATGACAACCCTATTATAACGACAAACATTTAATGTATTTGTAGACCAATATTTAACTTACTTCTGTTTCGCTGCATCTTAAACATATTCGATTGCAGGCTTGGTGGTTTAGTCGCCTCACCGGAAACCGGACCAGAAGCAAATGCTGGTGCCGCACCATATGTCTGTACAGGGTCCTGACTTTGTGTTGGAATTGACTGTACTAGCTGTTGAGGAGCTTCCTCACGTGGCAAGACTTGTTGGTGTTGCTGTGGCACTTGTGGAACTGTAGAATTCTGTGGTGTGCTGGGAATAAGATCACTCATTTTTGGTGGTGGTTTTAAGCTCTCTTCGTTTTGCTCTTCACCATCAGTGTTCACCCATTTCTTTTTTTCCGAATCCCATACAATAGCTGGGTTTTTATCATCAGGCAAAATCATTTGATTTTTAGGCTTTAAGGAAAGTTTGTTCCAAATGCCACCAAACCATCCAGCATTTTGATTAGAACTCTGTCCACTGTTGTAATAGTAATTTTGTTTATTTTATTTCATAGCTAATTAACACTAACCAACAAATTTAAACAGATATAAATTTCTATACAAACCCTTTTAAAGCATTTTTCGAATCAGCCTTTGGTCCTACAGCAGAGGATCCTTGATTACCTGACTTCTTTGCGTCACTGTTTTTGCCATCATCTTGTTGTGAGCCTTCATTGTATGAACCAGATTTTTGCGATTGTGAGTTTGGCATCGATATTGTTGGAAGTGCGGGCTAAAGTTATTTTTAATTCAACTTATTCTTCGATTCTTAAACCATGATAATGTTTTGAAAATTATTAAGCCTATTGTTTGATACTATAAATTTTAACAAATTTCTCGATTTTATTATACCAAGCTTAAGAACAACACATAAAGAACAAAAACATTGTACACATAAAAAGACACGTACATAATGGAAAATTAGAAATGTTAATAGAAGAAGCTCCAGGAGATTTTATTATCTATCTTATAAGGGTAATTTAAAAAGCCAAGTTATTTTGGTATATTTGTACCGATATTACAACGCAATATCAAACGGTTTCTTTATTTCTGTTATTAAGTAGGTTAAATACAATTTTGTTTGGGTTCATCACAGTCTAGGCCTAGGGTATTATTTCACACAATGAATTATCATCCAAGAGCAGTACATTTATCTATATTTTGTTTAAAATTACATCCAAAGGAACGAGTTCTCAATTTTCGTAAGCGTATGCATTGATTAAACGAAAATTACACCTTTATGAGCAATTTGGAAGCCTACTTATTATTAGTAAGATACGAGAGTGTTTTAAAATAAGTCTACAATTCTGAATGAAAATGTATCAATTTCTGATTTTTAATTGAAAAACTATTAATGTGAATTAACTTATTAACAAAAAGATAAAAAGTAAAATAAAGATCTTTTATCATCCAAAGGGAGTTGAGATGAATTATAATTTCATGAGAATTTAAATGATTTTGCAAAGAATTTTATTCCTGAAATTGAAAATATATGTATATATTTTTTTTTCACAAAAGAAAATAGGAAACACAAAAGATGTTTTTTTGTGATGTACATACATATAAATAATATTCTAATTATAATTTCATTTACAAAAAAAGAAAAAGTGATCAAAAATCGAACTAATATTTTCGCTTGTGTGAACGAAATTCTTTAAGTTACTCAAAAAACGGACAAATTCATTCGCAAGTGTTACAGAATCTTATATATGTATTAGTGCCACACAATTTTGTTCGCCTTTGCAAAACTTACGATCGTTTTCGTTTCGTTTTTTTGCAATCTGGTGTCAGAAATTATAGTAAATTCTCATTTTTTTCATGTATTTTTCAGACAGAAAATGTCAGAAGAAGAAACTAATAAGGGAAATTTAAAATTTGTCGAGGAATTACTTAAAATCAAAAATTAAAGAAGTATCTCAACTTAAAGTTGAAATTTGACAACCAGCCATATTAAATGAAACCAAAGTGAAGAAAAACGTCAAGTGTCGGGATACTTACTAGTGTCTCTACCCTAACTTATGTTCTTTTCGTCTTATTATTTATCACTGATTGACTATTACATAAAAAAGATCAAAATAAAAGTTTTTATTATTACCTTGTAATTTTAATTACTAGTTAATAAAATATAATAATAATAAAGTTTTTATTTGATCAGAATAAAGGTTATTGAATGATCTTAATTGAAAATGACAAAAAAAAAAACAGGTAAAGGTTTGAGCCATATTTTTGATCTCTTAAAAACTATTAAAAAAGATATACAGTGCCGCACTGAATTATTGGCACTGCAAGCCTTTTAAACTTTGAAGCAACATTTTAAGCCTTGGAAACATGTTCTACTTACAATTTTTTTGTTTTATATATGCATACACTACACATATATGTATATTATTAAACACAGTTAGTTTAAATTAGAAAAAAGTTGTTCGGATTTAAAGAAAAGAATAATTAATAAGAAAACATCTAATTTCTCCAGCACAAAATTATTGGCAACATATATTAAAGTTTTATACAAAGTAATTTAAATACAAATAAGTTTATATTGGTACTTAGTTGGCAGGCCCTTTTGCCTTATAACGCCTTGGTATAGAATGCACCAAATGTTTGATCGTTTCTTCTCCAATGTTATACCATTCCTCAATCAATGCTTGTTTGGGTGAACTGTCCAAGTCTTCCCATAAATGCTCAATTGAATTAAGATCCGGGGATTGTGGTGGGTGTGGAAGCACATGTGCAATATTGCCAACCACATACGCACGTCATGAGCCGTATGTTTCGAATCATTGTCGTGGTAAAAAGTTAACGAGCCTGTTAAATTCAACTTTTCAGCATATTTTTCAAGTTTTTTTTTTAATGTTAATATAAACTTTCTTGTCCATAATTACGTCGATAAAAACAAGCTCGCCCACACCCGTGCACCCCCATACCATACGCCGGGTTTTTTTTTATTGTAGGTGCAAAGTTATTTTTTTTTTAGTGCTGTATTTGGTTTTCTCCACACTTTTGTATGGCCATCAGAACGGACGGGCATTTGACTTGCTTCCGTACTCAAAGGCATATTCCAAACGTTTTTCTGGTTGACTGGCGAAATCATTGGCTTACGCCTAGCAATACGTGCGTTGTAGTCAGCTTCATGGAATACTCTTCTTATCGTCATAGGGTGAACTGATTTCTCAAATTATGGGTTGACTTTAGCAGCTATTTCAGTTTATGTAATTTAAGGGGTTAACTTTCACTTTACGTACAATCCGGTTGCGTTCACTTGCATTTAAAACCCGAGGACGAGCAGAATGCTTTGCACTTTTAAAGATTGATTACTTTTGAAACGCTGCACAACACTGCGAACTGTGTATCGGCTTCTGTCCATAATTGGTCCAATCTCCGAATATGGCCTGCTTTGACTATGCATGTAAATAATTATTTTTATATTTTTCCTTTCGATTCAGTGGTTTCATTTTGTTTCAGGCTCATTGTTAATGATTTTATCTTATTTTCACAACAAAACTATTTTTTTCCAAAATAACTATTAATACCCACGCAAACAAACTTTTTTTTTAGAACTGTAACTGCAGTTTTTGGATTTGGTTGACAGAACTGTCGGAAAGCAGTAATTCTTTCAAAACAAACATAGTGTGCCAATTATTTTGTGCTGGAGAAATAAAGTGTTTTTTAACTCAATATTTTTTTCTTTAAACCTGGAAAACTTAAGCGTGTTTCCAAGGCTTAAAAGTTTAAAAAGCTTGTGCCAATAATAAAGTGCGGGACTGTACATATACTTACAGCTGACCAATGAAATAGTAGCAATTTTTCAATTTGGAATAAAATGTGTTTAATTTATTTTAATTTTATTTATTTTCATTTTATAAACATTTTCTTTATTTTATTTAGAGGGAAGGGCGCTCGTTAACAATTTTGATGCCTCTCAAAGACAGAGCCCGTTACACAACTTAAAATATAGCTGATGCAGTCTTATGCTGTGGAGCTGTTTTTCTATGGAGTAGGTCCCAATCAGCACCCAAATGAAAGAAACTACAAAACATTATGCGTCCATACGCAATATGTATAATAAAATAGGGACTCAAAACACACAAATGGAAAACCAAAGTGATAGTTTCGAGATTAAAACAATGACCTTATGTAGCAGCCTGCTCAGTCTCTCGACCTAAATCTAAAAGAGAATCTGTGAGTAGATATTAAAGAGAAGGTTTGGAAGGCATAACCGAAAATGAGCTATGGGTCGTGGTTGAAAAATCATGGAAGGAAATGTCTTAAAAACTGTGCTGCCGTCACAACAATAAAAAATTTACAACAAAATATTACTAACTAACTTACTTTAAGTCTCTATTTATTTCTTGTTTTTAAATTTTTTTTTCTATGAAACTATTGTAAACTACTATTTTTTGCTACATTAATTAATATAATATTTTACCTTTTTTCAATATTTATATATTAAAATAGAAGCATTATTTATAAATTTTACGGAGTAATCTTTAAAAAATTGTTTATTATAAAAAATTAAAAAAATAAAATAAATTAAACAAAACACATTTTATTCCAAATTGAATATACTTGAAAGATCACTACTATTTTATTGCATGCAGCTATAAATGTATTCAGTGATATGCTCATTGGTAGGATGTTGACACTGGACAAAAAACGCTGATATTCGAAAATGTATAAAGTGGTTATTGCAGACAATTCTTGCTTGTTTTTTCACTTGTTACAAAAATGTCGTTTTCTCCATTTTGGTATGCAATTTTGAAGGAAATCATTTCTTAATAAATGGCAGACACTTATCAAAAAACTATTGACCACCAAGAGACATTTTAAAATATAAAAGTTAATAGTTTTTTTATTTACTCATTTTTAAATAATTTTTCATAATAAATGAGCCGTATTTATTTTGCTTTCTAGATATGACACCCAACTTAAGTTTAAAATATTTGTACATAAAACTAAACATTTCTTTTTAATAAATGTAACAATAAATGTTTGTATAACAGATTGTGGTTGTAATTTTTGTTGAGCAATGAAAAATAAATTTATTTGTTTGTATGTTTCGAAATATATTATGCAACAAGTGTCATATCCTATATCCTATTATTCTATTATTATAGAACTAATGCATTGCAAATGTAGTGTTGAGTAAGCTTTTTCAATAGATGCTTGTTATTAGTTAAAATAAACGCGAGAATTTGACAATGTTATTAACAAATTAATAACTGGATATTTTCAGGAATGCAAAAATCATACATTTCATCTCAGCTCACTTTAGAGCTAGCTCTGTTTCTGAGCTACATGATATTTCTTTGTCACTATTGGAAGCCGAGAAGAAAATGAGATACTACAGAGTGAGCCAAAAGTCCCCTTTCTACTCAAATATGAACAAGACTGACAATGCATGAAAGGTTTTTTGGAAATGTGCAGGATCTTAATATCGGATGTTGAATATCGTCGTACCAACAGTACGTCTATAACAAGCGACCTTGGTTTTTCTGTTGATCATTCATAAAGAAACCTGTTTATAGGAATTTCATCTCAAACGTCCCCATATCACTCACGCTGCCGCTCGTATATTTTGAACACAGTTTTTGTACACAGTGCGATCGTGTTATATTATATTTTTAAATTGATAGAGATCGATTTCAGACTGTTTTAATTTTACAAGTCAATTACAATTACAATCGTACTTGTCTTTTAGAAATTTAGAAAAATAAAATGTAGACCACCTAATTGATTTAGTCATTTGTTTTTATTATTTTCAAAGATGACAAATACCATAACAGCTAGTGGTAGACACATACTTTGCACTTTTAATTTCGACACAAACAAGCATTTTAATTCATTTCAATGCAAGCACCTGTTTCTTAAATAATACAAACAATATTGATAATAGAAAACTCAAACGTATGTTAAATTGTGTTTTTCTATCTATATATATTTTTTTTCCTCTTCAATAATAGGTCCATCGATATCGAATGTTCGAACTTCTTTTTCTCTGACTACTGTTTTGCTATCTAAAAACTTTTCAAAGCTCGTTAAACTAGTTTCCACATCTGTACACATTTTTTTATAATTTAAAGGTATCGTGGGGTCATTATAAAGTTCTTGCATTGTCCAAGCAGCATGATGATTTTCATATTCATCATCGTAATCGTCATCGTCATCCTCATCATCATAGTTATCTCCATCAATAGCATCATCATCATCTTCATCATAGTCGTCATTATCATAAAAGTCTTTTTTATTTGCCTCTGGATCATAATCTTCAAGATTCGCATTGAACCGACTTTTAAGAGGCATATCGATTGGGTAAGTTCCATTAAAAATAATATTTTTATAGCTCGTCGACAGCTCTAGTTTGCGCTTTATCAATGCTTGGTTTGCAACAACCTTACTTGAATCACTTTTACAACTAACAAAATTATTACTACTGTTCGGGCTCACTAATGAGTTTATTTTCTTCTCTCCTGAATTTTTGGAGAGATCAAAATTTACTCGTTTACTATTCGTAACAACTTCACTACTAGATGGAATAAAAGTCGATTTAGATACTGCACAAGAGCTTAAAGAGTTTGGGTTATTAACGTTTAGTTTCGTGAGCAATTGCTGATCAGCTAGATTACGAGGAATAAGTGAAAGCGTTTGGCTCTTATTATATTGGCTTGTAGTTTTATTCGACGACGCAGGTAGGTTTTTGCTTCGTGCAAGTTCTTTATTACTTACATCTGTGGTTTTATTATAAGGCTGCTGTTGTTTTTGTTTTATTCCGGAACCAGGAGAGATTCGCGTACGCACGATTTGCGTGTTGTTTGCGTGTAAAATGTTTGAATTTTGTTCATTTGGTGCAAAGCTGATGTTTTGCGGGGGTTGGTTTTGTTGGAGCTTCGTTGATTCCACTACTGAAAGTTTTGGCGATTCCGATTTTGTGTATACATAATTTGATGAACTTAATGCGTTTGGAGGACCGTTAGTATAAGGTGTATTTGATTTTATGGTACTACTTATTGAATCGGAGTTGTCTGATTGTGATGTTGATTTTGAATTACTTTTGTCCTCAAGCTGCGTTCCAAGTGTGGTTTAATAGGAAAGTTCAAATAAAATTACTTAAAGTAACGCTAACGTTGTGTATGTTAGCTTTATATGAATAAAAAATAACAATAACAAAATATTTTACTTGATTTTTGAATACAAATAAAAACCCAATTAAAAAAATGGTTGAATGAATTGCATTAAGAAAAATTCAAAAGCTTATTTTATATGTATGTTTATATGAATTGTTTGATCTTAAACTTCAGACTTCGTCGTTTATTTCTTCTTTTTTTAAATAATTAGTTCTACTATTGACTTTGGAATTTTTCTTACTTTTCTTATTCGACCCCTACTTTAGAGAACAAAAAATGAAAATCATCTGAACTGATGTACACTGCACTCTCAGAGCTTTAACCACATTTTTACTTCTTTTTATACTAAAGTTCAACTGGAGTTGTGTTTCATATTTAATATTAATAAAATCAATGTCATCAATATGTAAGTAATTTAAATTCATAACTTCAACATTTTATGCGAAAAAATGTTCGTTATATTTTTAACAGTGAGATTTTAAAATGTATGTGAATTATTATTGATTTTTGAGGAACTTATTCCTCACTGCTTGAAATGTGGAATTTGCTTTGAAGTAATCAATATGAATATTAACTCCTATTGTAATTAGTTCGTTACTTTTAAAAACAAGACCGGACAAACAGACAAAGATATTATTTGTATTTCAACAAAATTCTAAAGTTAACACTTTTTCATGTATGAATAATACTCGTTTTCAGACATTTTAAAAGCTAGAGAAAGACTTGTATATTAAGTTGAAAATTATCCCGAACTAACGAACACAAACTTTATAAAACTTATCTGTATTGAGTACTTTATTATTCCCTCTAAAGCTAAAGTGTGGAACAGACGTACAAATGACAAACGTAACCAAAATGTCATCTGCCAATTTCTTAATTATGTTATATGAAAATAATTTACTTTTTTGAGCTTATGTTAAAGCGAAGGACATACACATTTTTACAAAAATATAATTCTATTTAAATGAATGGAATGGAACTCCACTTTTTAGAAATAAATAAAATGGTGTTAGTGAAATTCTTTAGGTGAGTGGAAAAAGCTCTGAGACGGGTACTACACATATCACATTTCAGGTTTTTTGTTTCCTTGGTATTCATAGGTAAATATTGTAATGTATATTTTTATTTTACAATTTACGAAAAAAAATATTTTTGCAAACTTGAATAACCAATAAATGTTTTAGCGTACCTCATCGTTTTGTATATAAGGCTGGTTGGTCCAATAATTTTGTTGTTCGTCTTGGCCATAAGATGAGTAGGCTTGAATATTCTCCTGATCATAAACAGACTGTGTCGATGGTTGTTGATAGGATTCTTGCGGCTGCTGAATATATCCATTAACATTCAATATTCCATCCGTAGCAACATCGTGTGATGTTTGACCATCAATTGGATTGAAAAATTGTGGGGCATATATCTGTTCACTTGATTGTGGAACTTGATTGCTTTCAAATTGTGGATTATATTGTGCTTGTGTTTGACCAACTTGAGGCGGAAGTTGTTGTTGTTGTTGCTGTTCTTTCATTATATTATTCGAATTTTCATATTGCAAATTTAATTCATTAAATTGTCGATTAATGTCTGCAAATTGCTGATCAATCACATTAGATGTTTGCTGGTAATCTTGATTTTGATCTTGCGAACGCATCTGCACCTGGTTATAAAGAAAAAAATATTTGTACTTTGTTTACTTTTATGTTTTTTTATTTTATACCGTGTTGTCAATAGCTAACGAGCGGAGCTCTTGTAGCCATGGTTGTTCATCAAAAGGTAAGTCACCACTTGCATTTTGGTTTTCATCTGCAAGTATTTCATCCATTGACTTTTCGAGAACCGGATCGTAGTATTTTAAACGATCAGCAAGCTCATACACCTAAGTTTTCAATAAAAAACAAAAAAAATTAAACTTGTATATACTGAGTTATTTTTTTGTTTTGTATTTATATTTTAGACAGGGTTCACATACATATGTACAAGTATATCCGTGAAGTTTAAAAAAACATTTTTAAAAGTCCGAAATGTTACGTTTTCTTTTTTCCGCCATATATTTATGTAAAAGCGTATCAAACTACTGATATTACCGTGGGAGGACTTTCGAGAAAATTTCGGATTGGTTTATGAAAACATAACTTTTCTCACTTTTACAAATTTTGCTGAAGTCTCTGAGACTATCTGCTTAAAGATTCTTTAAGAGTTAATAGGTTTTTTCACTAACAGCTCTAAAATCGAAAGACAAAAATAAACAAAACATACCTGGTTGATAAATAATGGCTCATATTTTGATGGATCTCGTTTAATATGCGCAGCAATTTGTTCCATATACATTAAACACTTTAATTGATATCCATAATCAAGCATTCGAGTAGCAAGTAAAAACTTATATGGCTGAAAAATATAAATATATCTTTCTGTTTCTATTTTATTATCTTAATATTATGTAAGTTTACCTGGAACTCCACGAGAGAAAATTTGTCGTCATTTAAAGCACATGCATATTCGTAGACTTCTGTCATCATAATTGATTCGTTTGTTGCAAATTCTTCAAATTCTTTTTGATGTGAAGACCCCAATAGAACTAACCTGTGAGAAAAAGTAATACGATTTAGCTCAGCTCATAGTAACTTAATATTCTTTTGGAAGTTCAAATGTGCATTTAGATGGTACTTTTCTACATTAGTTTTTGTTACAAACAGAGAAATATTATCAAGTACGATTTCGGTTTAATTTGTATTCTTACCTAACTAAGTTCTGCGACAAAAGTGTATCATTCCGTTCCTCTGGATACTTACTAAATCCAACTTGTGCCATTAAATAGCAAAAATGTGCTGCAAACAGATCTCCACGGCTTAATAATGAATCACCGAGTGTGGTAATTGCTTTTCTATCCAATTCCGGTTTTTGTGAAGTATTTGACAATATCATTGACAAATGTGGACGCCAATCTCCCCATTTCTCATCTAAAACACTTGTAACACTTGATGGCGTACGACCACTCATTAATTGGTACAATGTTTGCAATGGATCGTTCAAAGACAATTTATTTGCAAATTTCATCATAACATTTGCATGCGAACGTCGGTCAACTTTGGAAGCTAGGAACAACGCATGGCCCCAGAGATTTTTATCTGTTGCCCATTCCAAAGCTTCATTTACATTTCCATAGAGCAAATAGTTTCGGAATTTGTCGGTTATTTCTTCTTCACTTAGTGAAGACGATGGTTCATCTGTTTCATCTGCTACAGATTCATCTAATTCTAGTTCTGGTTCTGGTGGTTCACTTGGAGTGTTCTCTTTTGATTTTATATGCTCTTCCGACTGTACAGACTCACGTAAATTAGAATTTAAATCCACAGAATTGGCCGGAATTTCATACGGAAACTGTTGCTGGTTTTTAATAAGAAGCTCTGCTATATCAGTTCCAACAACCACCTAAAAGTACATAGTTTCGTTTAAAAATTGTTATGTTATAATATATTCTTGAAACTTACGCCATTCTGTCGAAGTAAAAGTATCAATAAATTCCACATCAAAGTAAAAGATGGTTTATTAGCTTGTCCTACAGTAGACAAGCTATTCGTTGAACTATGTCTGGAACGATTTGTAGATGAATATGGTCCTAGACGAATCTGATCTTCGCAGAATTCTATTATGGTTTTCTTGTGAGTTAGGCCACGAACTAATGGACCAGGAAACGATTGAAATAACTTATTGGTAGCGTCATTACAACCCATTCTAAAAATCTTCACAACATTCGATATTCCGTTTTGAGAGTAATTTGGTTTTACAGTGACCATTAAACCTGGTCCCAATGAAACAACTGGATGATCGCTTGTAAATTTGAGTGGCGTTAGGCGTTCAGGTTCATCTTGAGTTGTTGAATTTACTGCATCAACTAAATTCATTGACAAATTCTCTGGCCTAATATATAATAAATTGAGGATATATTAAATGCAAATTAATTATTTTCTTTAAATTGAAGCATAAAACAGTTATTTTCGTTTAAAGCAAATAATGTATCTATAAATGAAACCAAACTAATTCAATAAAACACCAAATAAAGAATAGGATAATGTACAAATAGAAATTTTAAGCATAATTTAACACATGAGCCGGATAAGGAAGGTTCTGAAATATGATTATAAATATATTTATATAACACGATAAATGAGTTTTAATTTTACGTCGTATTTATGCATATTAAGTGAATGTTTCTATTGATGATTTTAATCGTTTATATTTGGATGACCTAAAATTTCAAATGTTTCAAATGTACAAGAAATAATTCTTTATATTATTTAATTTGATTTTCAATGTATTTTGATCAAAGTTCTCAGTTTGTTTCTTTTTTCAGTCAAAGCTTCATGAGCTCAGAATAAAATGATCGAGGAAATTGATTAAAAAGTGGATCGTTTTTTTTTTTAAATCTGCAGATAATGAATAATGTCTACTATTTATTTTGTAATACAAAATATTTTTTTAATGTTGTTCAGATAAATACTCATGTCCAATTCTTTTTCATAAATAAATCGGGACGCTTTGATCAAACTCTGTTCAAAACATACTTGATATGCTTAAGCTCTGTCTTCTGCTCAGAGGAATTTAATTACATTTTCAATATTTGAGCTGGTTGGGTTTTCTTAATACGTCATAGATCGATATATTTTTGAAGATTGATGAAAGAACGGGTTTCGATGATTGACAATTTTCGAGGATGTGAGTTAAACAAATGGTTGTATTGCAGGTGGTGCATATCGGTGGATTGTTTTTTTAGGAGGTGTGACGCCTAAAAAGGGTGCATAATAAAAAATCTGCATTTGAAAGATAGGGACAGAACCACAAGATCATGTTTATTTCCATCAAAGTAAAACAAGCAGCTCTACTGTTCTTAAAAATTGCAGGCAGATAGCGAATATCGCACAAGCGTACTAAGCAATGACAAAATCGTATATAAAAGTCACTGGCTCCCCGGACAAGAGGGACATTTTTCTTAAACAGTGAAATATATGATAAAACCCTTAGTTTAACCACATAATTCAAAATAAAATCAGAGTACCAAGCTCATGATAACTAAAGTACAGATTCTTTGGACCTTGAAACTTGGACTCTTTTTTTTTAAGTTCAATTTGAAATATTGTATCAATTGGAATATGCAAACATTATGTATGCTAAAGCTTACAACAACTAAAGTAAATGAAAAAAAAAACACAAACAAATTTTATTTATTTTTAATTTCTCTTATTTAAATCTGATTTGCAAATTTTGTATGTAAAAATATACACTTAGTGTAAAATGTTTATCTAAAATGGATATTCATACAACACAATACGAAAAAGCATTAAATGTAAAAAATAAATTAGTTTATTAAACAAACAAATAAATCTGTTCTTTAATTTTAGATAATTTAACACTGCTAAGTTCCCTAAAAATAGTCGAAGTGCCTCCGAAGGGTTATAGCTATAAGTAAACATTTTGTTTTACATTTTTGAACATGTTAAGATCTTAATTTTCATTTTCAGCAAAATATAAATTCAATAAGATGAATTCTAATATCAAGTTATTTGTTAAGCATGAAACAAGGCATTCCAACTTTTTACTGTTCCGATGGCATCAGTAAAAAAAATAACTGACGAAATAAATAGCAAAAAGATGGTGCGAAGCTCCTGGTTACTTAATATCTCCAATTTAATGACGTAAATTTACTGATTGCTATAAACGCTTATCGGTAAACAAGCTAGATTCCTGCTGTTTCAATTTTTACCGATGGATTTTATTGATAGCTTTAACCGGTCCCTAAACTTGCAAACAAAATGTTTGGGCTTAATAATATTAAATTTTATTTTATGGACTAGTCTTCATAGGTAAACAAAAATACCTAATTAAGTCCTTAGTCGTTATTAATTTAGATGTTAAAAATATGTATGTCAAATAAATTCAAAATATAGAAATTCACTGAAATCTATAATCTGTCCAATAAATACGCGCAGTAAAGGAAAGAATGTCTATCTCTTGCCCTAACTACCAACACAAGCTCTGATAGAAATCAAAATGGTCTACCATACATACTTTATTATTTTAATTTAATAAAAAAAAAAATCATTTAAAAAAAATCACTTGTCGAATTCATAAGATGTCAATCCCTGAATAAGGGATCACAAATAATAACATCTGGGATTTGATTACGGAGTTTTAAACCCTTAAATGTGAAAATTCCGAAATTGTCCAGATTTTCTAATTAAGATGTTTTTCGTTGACAATAGATGTTATGAAGGGTTTACCAACCTATGTATTTGAAAGATCTTTGCAATAAGTTTAATCTCACACAAAACCTAGAAAGCTCATTATCCTCATTATTGAGGAAAATCCATGGACTACTTGCGCAAACTGTTGACTTTACCCGCCCAAGAATTGTACTTTTTTTGTAGCGAGTTACCGCAATTGATGTTGTTTTCTTTTATCATATTAAAAAATGTGCGTTCTTAAACCGAACAAATATCGCAAGATTTCCATATAATTTATTTGTTGCCTATTTATTTATTTCTCGACGCTTAAGTCCTTTGTATTTAAAGAACTTGAAGCCATTTTAATAATTTAATTCGCACTGCAATTATAAGCAACCGTACTAAATTGAAATAATACTTATAAACCAAACCGCACCGACTGTTGCGCTACCCAATTTATTTGTTTTTTAAACCAAACCGCATACAAGCCAAATACATTTTTAAAGGCTTTTTAATTGTATTCCCAGCCTCCAAGAAAAAAAAATGTAAAACAGAAAACGGGAATAAGTTTGCCTCCGAGTATCCTTGGGTTAGGTTAGGTTAAAGTGGCTGTCCGTGATGCAGTAGGACACACTTAGGCCAGTTTAATGGACCATTGTGATACCACATGAATTTTGAGGCTTTCTTCTAAGCTCAATTAAACCACTTTGAGTTCTTTACGAAACGTGAGGGACTGATTATGTTAATATGATTGATATCGTTCAGATCGTTTTAGAAGAATTCTCCTAGGTAATTCTTGCGTTTTTGATCTAGAGCAGGGCATGTACAGAGGAGGTGAAAAACTGTTTCCTCCTCTTCCTCATCCATACAGCTCCTGCAAAAGTGATTTGAGAATACGCCTAGCCACGTGGCGTCCTCTCCTATTAGACAGTGCCCGGTTATGACACCGATTATCGAGCTTATATGCAATCTGCTTAGAGATAGCAAGCAACGTGAGCGCTTTAAATCTAGTGTAGGCCAGATGTTTGTTGTGACCTTACACGTTGTTATGTTATTCCACCAGATGTTTGGCTTCTTCATAGCGCCTTGCGTTAGCAATAACTTACATGTAGCATTTGGTATGTCAGCATTAATCAAACGTGGTAGAATGGGTTGTACTGTAATATGTCTGGGAAGTTCATCTACCTTACAATTTCCTGGAATGTCTCTATGGGCCGGCACCCAGCAAAGGTGGATAATAAACTGTTGTGCCATCTCCATTAGAGATGATCGACAGTTATGGACTGTTATAGAGTTTGTAGAGACAGAGAGTCCAGAGGTTTGATAGCGGCCTGACTATTTTGGAAAGTACAGATATTAGATGTTGATGTCACGTTTTCTTTAAGCCAGGACAAGACTTCTTTTATCGCCAAAAGTTACTTCTTTGAAAACTCGAACAAAAATGTACATTTGTACGCTTTACACGGTAACTCTGATTTGGGTTGACGCACTCAAAGGTGATTTTTACGCTTCGAGAAATGTTGTATACAAATATTACGAGAAAATGCAAGTTCTAACAGTGGTTGAATTTATAATTTAAGGGGATTTGAAATAGCTTTGTATGCAGCCGGCACCTTTGTGGTGAGAAAAGCTCTCCCACAAGGCCTGTATTGCCGTTAGTTATTGGACAAAGTATATGAGTAAATGAATTCTATAGCCAGTTATTAAAAGCATTAGTCAACGAAAATAAAATAAGTACGTCACAGAATAAATGTATACTACGTTTAGGGTACAATTGGATATATCATACGTTATTTATCTTTCCTACAAAATCACTGACATACATATCCGGGATTATACTAGATTTTTGCTAGTACTTGTTTAGGTGAATCCATACGACTTCGTTAAATTATAAATTAATAAAAGAATTTTTTCGGAAAATTCAATTAAAAAATAATTATTGTTGAAGCAGTTTTTGAGAGAAATATCCTTAAGGATTTAGTAGGATTTACGATTTAGGTAAAAAATGCGATAATTTCAAAATCTAAGTCTTAAATTTAACATTTACTTACAACGAAAATACAACTATTAGTAAATTAAACCAATATAAATTTCTACGAAATAATTATTTTGCTCTTGATTTAGAATCTAGGAAAATATAATTTAATTTGTTATGGTGTCAGAGAGCAAATTAACAAGAACAATAACTAAAACTAAAACTAAAATTATAGCTCTCATAGAAAAACGTATTGAACATTTTAACTATTAATTTTGGGAAGCAAAACGGTTGTTTATGATTTAAATTAAATTTAAATTTTATATCCAAAAATATATAGGGGTGGGTTTTAAGGTCTGTGAC
This sequence comes from Eupeodes latifasciatus, assembly GCA_920104205.1. Lineage (NCBI taxonomy): Eukaryota > Metazoa > Arthropoda > Insecta > Diptera > Syrphidae > Eupeodes > Eupeodes latifasciatus. The sequence goes on from OV049926.1 coordinate 114,763,167, forward strand.
ATTTCAACCTTTAAGAATTTCCAGATCCTCTTTTACTGATATAAAATTCTTTTAACACAGAAGACTTGATAAAATGTGTTTATTATCTCGTGAGAACCGACAGATTGAAACCGGCTGAAACTTGGTTAAGCCACCAACTCGGACTTAACATTCAAGTACTAAATCTATTTAAGCCAAAACATTATTATGTTAATTTACGAGCCTCCCAAGGTTTTTGAAAGTAATATAGTATTCAAATCGTACACTGCTTCTCCTACATACATATTTCAATGCATTACAATTACAATTTACTGATTTAGTTTTTTTTGTTGTTTTTGTATTACCAAATAATTTTTTGTAAGCACCTTGATTCAGTGTATTCACTTCGGGCATAGTACGAGTGTGTCGTTGTTGACCCATAATAATCGGCCCCAGGTAATTGATTTATTTGCGATAGATTCCCAGTCGATGGTCCTCCGCTAAGGCCGTAGCTTCTCTTGTTAACTTGTTGTTGCTGCTGCGACTCGTTCATGGTTGAGTTCATAGAAGCTGACGACATATTGGCCGCCATAGACACAGGTGGCATAAAATGTCGCTGGTAATCGCTTGGATGTGGAATGTATTGATGATGTTGAGAAGTATACCTAAATTGGTTTTGTTTGCAAGGAATTTATGTTTTTCAATCCTAATTTATGATTTTGGAACAGTATAATTTTTGGATGAATTTAAATCTTGATAATTCTTAAACTTTTACATTTTTAGGTGTAAGTATGTAAAAAATAAATCTTATTATATATTTTTTTAAAATATTTTCACTCTATTATTGTTATTTTGATGAGCTCAAATGAAACAATAGATTTTTTAATAGAAATGTTTTGATGAATTAAAAAACACAGGAAATGGTTAGAACATAATAATTAACTAAAAAGACCAACGCGGTGTCCACTCAAAACAAATTTTGTGCATTAAAAAAACTGTTGATATTTTAAGCAATTCGGTTCTTAGAACTCGATTTTAGATATGTGAAGATAATTTTTAAGTAAATAAAAGAAATTTGTGTAATTTGTGTGAACATTTTAATATATGTTTAAGCATTAAGATTAAACTTAAGATCCATTTAAAGATAGCCAAAAAATAATTAAAGGCTCATTTAAAATTCTTGTTTGTCCCAAACGGTTAATGATTTTTCATTTTTCATAAGAGAAGGTACATACAACAATATTTTACTTCTGGTTCCTAGCTTTCTAATGAAAGCGAACATTCCTCATACTATAAATAAAAATCCTTAAGTTGGATCAGTTAAACGCATTACAGAATTGTGAGTATAACCCAATGAAGATCATAATTGATTAAAAAAACAAAACTTTAATGAACCGAGAATGAAACGGATTTATATATCATTGACAAATGGACTATTTTAACTTTTAATTCACTTAAAAACAAACTTCACACATAAATTAAGAAATTATTTTTATTGCTGCAACCAAAATATACCCTTTTGAGGTCTTTTAAATTAAATAATTAATCTACAGCCACAACTACCACTGTATTAATATGTGTTTTTTTTTTAGTTATCGAAAACTGTGAAAATGTACAAAAGCTATTTTTTAAGTAATTTTCACCATTAAAATATAAAACTCACCGATCTTTTTCATTATTTGCTGAGCTTCGACCTGAATGAACCGATTCCCTGCCATTGTTTGTTACTGATTCGGGGGCTGGCGCATGGCCGTAGTACTTTTTGTACCATTCGGAATACGCCTGTGGATTTGTACGTACCATCTGTTCATAATAGTAAGCTGCATAAGGATCGTATCCATATCCCGAATATCCACTGTACATGCTATGGCCAGCATAGCGAGGATCTTTTTCGCGTATCCTCGAATCCTTTTCAATATCACTTTCACGAGCATTACGACTGCTCACCTTGCGATAGTCATCATAACCATTTCGAGGCTTTTCGCGGCCTTCCTTGTGGCGGCGAGAATCGCGATCTTCTCGGTATTCTCTATCTGTTCGACGTCTGTCCCCATCTGTACGAGGTGCTCCGCGTCTATCGTGGCCGGCACGTTCTTCTCGGGCCTCATATTTACGATATCTCCGGTATTCTTCGTATGCTTCACGGTCAAGACGCTCACCTCTTTCGGGGCGCTCTCCACCTCTTCGACGTTCGTGACGGGTGGAGCTCTCCGTTTCGTATTTTGAATCCGCATCATAACGGCCACTTGCGTATCGACCACCTTGTTTATTCTCACGATCGCGGTAGAATTTCTCTTTATATCTTATTTCACGATCATCACCCCTGCAACGTTCCCGGTCGCGTTCACCGACAGCTTCTCTCTCGCGTTTATCTCGTCTTTTGCGCTCGTTGCTATCCCTTTCCCTATCGCGTTCGCTACGTACGCTGCCCTCTCGATATCTCCGCCGCTCTCTATCACTAGAAAAGTCCGATTCTTCGCTTTCGTATCGGTTTTCTTTCGATTCATGACCAGAACGTCGTTTTTTACTGTCGGTGTCAACACCTCCACGCCGAGATTTGTTGTAATGACGATCACGTTGATCACTTTCGTCATTTCCAGTGGATATATTGGAAAGATCTTTTAAATTAGTTTCCTGAGACATGCTTGAACCAGCTTCTTGATTCTTCTTTTGACTCCCTTGGACTTGACGATCGAGGCTGTTGGCTCCATCAAGTGCCTCATCCCGAACATTTTGCACTGGGCTAACAGGACGATGCTGATGGGAATTATGGTGCTGAGACACTGGCAAAGGTTGCTGTGGCTGATGTTGATCTTCAATATTTTCCCCATCTAATTCAAGTTCTCTCTGCTCAACTTGAACGGGAGGAACTGGTGGTGGTGTTGAAGAACCTATTTCCAGACCGGTAACAACTCGCTGTTCAAGAACGTCGCTTTCTCCCGGCACCAAGTATAAGTTTCGATCCGCTGTTATATCAATCTGATTTGGCAATAAATTGCTTGGATTGTTATCGGACGATGACAAAAAATTAGATCGTATTTGCTGTGTTGGATCAGTATCCTCTCCATCGGCTTGACGCTCTATATTAAGACTGCTATCGCCTTCTGTGCCAGTTATCTGGCGCGCCTCATTCTCTGGCTGACCTAAAACTAATCTTGACAGTCCTGGAGGCGGGAAATCATCTGACTCATTATATTGCTCTTGGGCTGTAATATTGAAAGCAGTGCCAACATGGTCGCCACCAATTTCTGACAGATGGCTCGTCTGAAGGTATTCGTTGCGATCGTTGTTGGGAGCGATTTCTTGATTCTCATGCAGAATTTCCGAATTATCAGGAGCAATTACCTCGTGATTTTCTACCGAAGGATTTGCGAAATCTTCGGGTGGTGGAGGTGGGGATGCATAAAATAGACCTGATGGAGATGCCACATTAGCTGGGGGTGCAACGAGTCCAGCCCTGTGGTGTTGGGGTAATCCAGTCCGTTTAAATGGGTTATTTGAGGCCGTGGAAGACGATGAAGCGCTACTAAGTGTAGGAGGAGGCAGTGTTGTTGGATTGGATGCAGGTGTTGGCACCGTTGCAACTGTACTAGGCTGAAGTTCTGGCCGATTTTTAAAAGCGTGTGGTGGAGTTGTTGGTCCAATTGAGTTAACAGCATCATTCAATGTGCCGGGAGGGCTAGCAAATTGACGTGGTGGTTTGGGAACAGGCTTAGCTTGCGAAACATAGACTGGACTCGGTATGTTATTGTTTACCAGTGTGTTTTCTGGTAAACTTGTTACGTCATTTAGAGGAAGATTCGTTGGTTTAACTAGAACATTCGACTCATTTATAGGTTGTTGAGGAATTGATGGCAATGTAGATTGAACGGTAGGGTTTATTTGCTGTGGTAGAGATGGAGGAACGAGTGCCTCAATATTGGCTGGTGGTATAGCATCGCTAATTTCACTTCGTCCTTGTAATATAGGTTTTTGAGAATTTCGCTGTAGGTCATCAGAAATCAAATTATTATTTTGTTGGGTTGATTCTTCAGTTTGCCCCCAATGCCAGTTGTCATTGGATTCTATACGAAAACTGTCATCAATAGAAGTTGTATTGGTTTGCAAATTCCCTGTCATAGGAGGAGCAACGGGAAGTGATTGCAGCGCCTGTTGCTGTGGTTCTTGTATATATTGCTGCTGTCCTTGTTGAATTTGATGTTGCATTTGTTGTTGATGTTGTGGTTGTTGTTGTGGTTGTTGTTGTGGTTGTTGTTTTGGTTGTTGTTGTGGTTGTTCTTGTTGTTGTTGTTGTGGTTGTTGTTGCTGTTGTTGATGTTGAAGATTGTTTTCATTCCAATCCCAATCACCCCACCCGTCATTAGAAGTATTAGTTTTATTATCGAAATAATCTGTTGCTTCCGGCACATTATCCATTTGCTGTGTTCTTTGACGTGAATAGCTTACAGGAACTGCAGGAACCAAAGGAGCCACAGGCGCCACTGGTACACTGATTGGAGGTTCAACAGGATGTTGTTGTTGTTGCTGCTGTTGAATACTTTGCGATTGGAACTGCTGAGGAAGTGGATAAGAGGGCTGCAAGACAGGGTACTGCAGTTGCGATTGAAAGTTGTTTTGATTCAGAAAATATCCTGAAGTAGGCAAAGCTGATTGTGATTGTCGTGGCGTTGAAGAAGTCTGAAAGTCTTGCTGATTCCAATTATTATTTTGCTGTTGGTGTTGATGTTGATGAGGCGTAGATGCCAAAGTATTTTCTTGCTGCAAAAATGCATTGCCTATTGGATTTGGAGCCCAATTGGTTGGTGGAGGTTGCTGAGCTGGTTGCATGAGTTGTTTATGGTTAAAGTTTGACTTCCAAACCGGCTGCAAAATAAATTTGATTAATATAATTTTAAAATATATTATTTAGAATACAAATTTAAAAATTTAAAATAACAAAAAAAAAAACGTCCTTGCGTACCAGAATTGTAATTTCTCACTCGCGATGGTATTTCAATTAGTCATCGTAATTCAGTTGTATTCATTGAATACAAAAAATGTCAAAAATACATGAAGTTTCAAAAGAATAATGTAAATACATTGATGAAAAAATTGTTATGTCAAATCAGAAGTGATTGCAGAATATTAAGTGCTGGCTCAAAACCTTTTCATGGGTATTGATATGTATGTACTATGTATATTCATTTGTTATCTTTCTGAACAAACGAATGCTCTAAAACTTTTATATGGAGCATATCAAAAGAATATTAAGGCCCATCAAAAGAATATTAATGCAAAATAACGAAAAAATGATTTCTGTCCAGCCAAAAAAAATTACAGAACAATGATTTTATTACTTCTTTTTATAGTTTTAATATAGTCTTTCCTATGCTAAAAGCATTACAACGTAGAAACCAAGTAGTTCACAATTATCACAATGTCAATTGGATAATTGTAAAGCTAAGTCAATAACACGAGTATCACAAATTAAACATGTTGATTGTTTCACGGTTGTGTTTGCATCATTACACCATTTATTATAAAAGGTTTCATGGGGCCCAAATTGTTTGTTTCATAAAGAAAGAGTTGCAGTGCAGTGCAGAAAAAAAATTAAAAATATTGAAACATGATTTCCCAAAATCATCATAACTGCACCATGTTTCTGGTTCAAGAAGAACGATATAGAAAATTAATTGTCGTCAGAGTAATTAAGTAAAAAAAAAAGGAAAAAGGAATTTAATTAAAAAAATTATAATACTGCTAAGAGAAATATAATCAGAGTAAAAAATTTTATCAACAGATAAAGAAAATATTTTAAAAAAGCGTTCATGCAATAATTTAGTGTAATATATTTGTTCATTGCATTTGTTTCAAACTATTTTCATACACAGACATGCGAAATATGTATATTCTTTTTTTTAATTTTTTTAATGTAAAAACCCTAAAAACACACTCTTTTTTAATTATATACCTACATTTTGTCAAATAAATGAATAAAAGAAAATATATCAAGACAATAAACTTTTACCGAAGAAAAAGAAGTTTAATAAAATAGAAAAAAACTTTGTGTGAGGAAGGCTTGAAGCGACTTAGGCCCATTTATTTAAGTTCTACTTTTTCCCCTAGGAAAACTTTTGCTTTTCCATAAGAGCTTATGTTATATTTAAGTACGTAATTTTAGTTCCAGCAAATGGTCCTTAGCAAATTTGTAATGTAGTAAAAGTCCACATTTCCTAGTATGGTCTGCAGCATACAATTTCTATTATTTTATTGTACTTGTTAGATGGAACACCCTCATCACATAAGAAACTTTTACATTTAAACCTGTACTGTTCGCTGGAGCGGTACCACAGTACATTATTTTTTTCTTACGATTTATGTGTTAGTTTTTATTTTGATAAGATATATGTACATTTGGGTGGGGAAACATACAAATTATAACAGATATAAGATGCAAATGGTTTTTCTTTACATATTGAATCAACTATGGTTTAAGAAATTAAAGTTTATATGAAGAAATTTGTTGGTCCCATACGGACATTCTAAGCTAAACTATGAGACTAAATAATAATCCCTTTCAGTCTGAACTGTATGGACTGTGTTTTTTCTCTTTAAATTATTTTTTTTTTTATATTTTATTTATTAAAAACATTTCTGAAACAGTGATACCCACTAACCATCACACCACCGCCAGTACTACATTTATTATTAAATTTTAATTTTTAAACCAACATTTTTTCAGTCTTGAATATTTAAGTAAATACAGTTAAAAGGCATACAGATCACCACTTTTATCGAAAGTATCAATAAAAATCTGATTTATTAAGGTTTATGTTATAGATTGCAACTAGATTTGCAACTAGGACCACGGCAATCAACCTCTAACTAACGGTACTTTTGGCCATGCATTGAATGTAATCCCAGGTTTAACCATTTGATTTTTTATTTAAAGATTAAATAATGTTGTAAACTTTCTAAAAATACGACTTTTGGAATGATTCTATTTATTACGTACAAATTTCACAGGAATTAAACAAAATTCTACAATATTTCAAATTAATTCCAAAGAAAACTCCCATACTTTTAAGCTCATATTCGTTTTTTTTTTGGTAAACAATCATTAAGTGTTTCATGGTCACAACTCTTATTTTCAGTGTTCCAAATTTATTCAATTAAACTCTTAATTAATTCACGAAAAAGCACCCAAATATTTTTTTTGTTCCGAAATTCCAGTTTTGATTTTAAGCTTCTTTTGATCGTTGTTGCAAATCGGAACTCTCACTTTTTCAACTGTATTTAAACGATTTCGAATGTTGGAAACGCAGAGTTGCGTATACATATATTATGTATGCGAAATATTATCATAGACACTCTCACTTAAGCACTGTGTGTTTCATATTTAAGTGGGACGGCAAAATGTCCTTGGTCATAACGTACATGTGCCTTAAGTCTGCGCATTCGGAAATAAAAGTTAAAATCATATCTATCGACATTATGACGATATCAAAGTGCAGATATACCTTTATGCCCGCTTGTAAGGGAAAACAACCCTTTTGGACATTTATGTCTTTTTAAATAGACATAGTGATACTTCTGTTTATATTTTCTGATGTAAGGTTCTAATGGACGTATGTTGTGTTTCATAATTAAAAATCTTATTATTTCAAAGTTACTTGAGATCCTTGAGTATAGGGTACCAATTTTATAGTGTACAGAGAACGTAGCTAATGCATGAATTCAATGAGAGAATTTTATATGGGTGAAATATATTTTTGTCAACGGCTTAAGGACAACATTTTCATGAACCTTTTGTCTTGGTGCTTTAATTTAAGCTTTTTTGATTGCATTAATGAGGTTACAAAAATTACTAAATATATGTTGCAAGCAATAACTAGTTATTGAACTTTTTAAAACCAATCGATAGAATTACAAAAGGTGTTAGCAAATTTATTTGCATCTAAAGATCTGGTTCCATTCTATTTGCTGGTAATGTAAACCAGTATTCTATTTAATACACAACTACAAATTTAAAGAAGGACAAACCAGATTCAGTTTCTTTGAATTACATAACTATAAACAGTATAATATTATTATATAGGTAGGCACTTGGATTTTATTATGCAAAACGACTAAAAGCAACAACTACTTCCTGAACTATCAGGTACAACAACTACAACACTATAACACATTTACCTGTGAGCCAAAGGGTCCCGCAATACCATGATCACCAGAACTACCAGCAGCAACACCCACCTGCTGCGGTGGTGCCTGCTGTATTGGCGGCGGTACTAATGAAGGTGGTGGTTGTTTAGCCATATTCACCGGCTGGCGATTAGGGGCCCACGACATGTCTCTCACTTTTCTCAATTAAATAGAATAATCGATATTTCCTCAATTTCAAATCAATAATTTATAAGCACTCGAACTCCACTAAATTTACCCCACTAGTTTGTTCAAAAAATTACCTATCTAGCATTTTACAACAATCTCAACAAACTGGAACCAATAATTATTTTATTTTGTATTCGTTGAGTAACTTTTTTTTAATTAAATATGCTGTGATGTGAGAGTTTACGTGGATGTTTTCGTTTGGTCATTTGCTGATGGAAATGAATTTAATTCGTGGAAAAATCTACTTTTCCATTTGATTTTTCTTGTATTTTTGTGCCCCAAAAAACAGCACACTCATAGTAGATGATGGATTAGATCAAGAAAGTTCACACTACTCAATAAAAATTGGAAATTTTCTCAAAATTTATCTCCACTCCACACAAAAAGTTAAACGGCGAATAGTGAAAAAACACTGGGGGGGCTGGTGCCACTGCCAAGTTGACAGATTTAAAGTGGTTGTCTCTGTCTAACCATCGGATGGTTGCGTTGCGAGTGCGAACTTTTTTGTTGTCTTTTGTGTGTTACCAAAAACAACATTACAACAAGCAACTGTTATACCCGCACCATCACCAGCACCAATGTATAGGGTTTTCTTTTTCAAGCACAAGAGCCAGGCGAGTCGACAGGTTTCCAAATTCTAACACAATATTTTTAAAATGAAAACAAGTTCTTTTTGGATAACTTTCACCAAGGGAAAAACACAAGATTATTTACCTATATCTCCACAAACATATAATTTATATAAAGCCAAGACAATTCGTGCTTATTTCGTTTGTAATTGAGTTTAAGTTTCAAAATGTTGAGAAATTTTACGATAATTAATCTTAATTTTTAGCTTTTTTTGGATTAAAAAAAACAAAAAGATTAAACTGCAAAATTTCAGTCACGGAATTTTTACTGCCAACTTGGAACTTAACTTTCGTTTTTTTTTTTTTAATTTCTTTTTGTCTGTCATCAACTGTCATAAAGGAGCGGAAGAGCAATTATTTGGATTGCAGTTAGAGCAGAATGGCAATATGAATTTTAATTAGAAACACTGCACAGGGATGTACAGAGTTAAAAGTAGACGAAATAAAAGTTAAGGTGAATTAGCATACAACAAAGTTAACATCTCCATTGTAAAGCTTAATGGAAAGATAAAACCAATGCAAATGTTATATAAAAAACACAATTAAATATAGAAAAATAAAATATTAAAATGTCAAAACATATAATAAATATATTATGCATACCTTACATACCACCCACAAAATATAAGAAAAGTAGGGTTAGGTCCGAAAAAGAAAATATTTGTTTGGATGACTTAACGGTGTTTCCTCACCTTAATGTTTTAAACATATTCTATTGAGACCCCTACCTAATTGTAAAAAAAATCGGAAGAAAATCCGTGCTGGGGCAATGGAAAGTCGCCCCAGATATTTTTCAAAAAAAAGAATACAAAATGAACAAAAAAGAAAAATCAAGCTCTAAAAACTTCAACATTTTACCAGTTTACATAAAAAAGAATTAATGTTGTAAAGGAGACAAGTGTCAAAATCAACAAATTTGATCTGTGTAGCTGTTAGAATGAAAATTGCTAATGATATTCTAAAGAATAAGAGAACGCAATATAAATAGAGCTACAGACGCTAACAAAAACAACATTTCTTGGTAATCTTTCCTTCTGCTTAAAAAGAAACATTCTTGTGAGCAAAAAAGCTTTCAATTCCAAAAAATAATAAGAAATATTTTAAATATCATTACATGGCAGGCATTTTGGAAATTATATTTCATTATATTATTGGTAACAATTGACATTGTTACTATCGTAATCTATCAAATATATGACAATCGCTTATCATCCTTGCCGATTCCACCCAATATGTTATTCGGTGATATCATCCTTATTTGCGGGGTCATCAATTGGGATAATACAAAAATAAGATCGAGGATCGACTAGCTGGCCATCCAAAACAATTTGACAGGTGTGATTGGGTTTTTTCTAATCATTTGAGCTATTTAAGTTTCTAAAAAATAAAATATATCTAGCAGAATTTGATTAAAGTGGCTTGATTAAAAATGGCTCGGTCATGTTTGGCCAACAAGTTGAAATCAATTGAATTAGAAAGATAGTCAGAAAACAATTGACCTTCGCAGTAAATACTATGTAGGCTATCAGTTCTAAATAAATTTAGAGCGTCCTTCTTTTCATAAGAGGATAATATTGATTCATTAAGGAACCATTCGGTCAACGATTTTAGTTCAGTCTGTATTTTGCTTAGATTAGTTGAAGTTTTGATGAAAAGAGGATTCCATAAGTATATCTTTTAATTTTTGTTTCTTTATTTTGTTTCCTTGTATTATATAATAAAAAAATATTTATTTATTCTTATTTATTTATTTATTCGTCTTAAAAGTTACATACTCCATTTAGACTAATAATTATATGATACATAACATAAAAATAAAATACATAATTTACTTACAGCATTATAACAAATTTACTAATTTATTTTTCAAAACATTTCTGTTAATATTAAAATCAATTGCAAAATCATATTCATTAAAATCCATACAAGCTCTTGTGATAGGATTATACTTAGCATAGCTAATACTGTGGTAAGGTACACAGTTACGAGGGCGCAAGTTTCTAGAAGGCGCATAAATAAAAAACATAGATAACAAAACTGGACAGTCAATATTAAAATTCAAGACATCGAAAGCAAAAAGTATTGAGTTTAATTTTCTTCTCTGCGCAAGAGGTTTTAGGTCAATTAAAATACACCTCGTCTCATAAGATGGAACATTTGAATAACCATATATTTTTCGTAAGGCAAACTTTGTGAACCTTTTTTGAACTGTTTCTATACGACAAATGCTAGACGCGGTAAAGGGACTCCATATAACAGTACAATATTCTAAATGTGGTCGGACGAGACTAGAATAAAGAGCTTTTAATGTATAGGGGTCTTCGAAATCTTTTGAATTTCGAAATACAAACCCTAGCATAGAGTTTGCTTTTGAGATCGCATGGTCTATGTGATTTGAGAAATTCATTTTAGAATCGAAGATTACGCCTTGATCCTTATGGCTATCAAGTCTTTGTAGAATGTCATTTTCAAGTTTATAATTATAATATAATGGACTGTGATTTCTAGAAAATGTCACAACGCTACATTTCTTATTGTTAAAATATAGCCCATTACCTTGTTAGTTTCAAAACATTATATTATCTTAAGAAGATTCTGAATATTTAAAGCACGTAAGGCCTGTTATATTACTTTAGAATTTGTTATTCAATTCAAAGTATATTCTCCATTCTATTTACGTGTGATCTTATATTTCATAGACATTTATAGATACTCAAAAGTGTCATTTACAGAAAAATAAGAACGAAAAATTACACTTATAAAATATCCCTGAGTGTACACATAGCATAATTCTCCTTGTGTCGGCCTTTCATGAAATCTTCCAACCGAAAATGGCGCCACTCGGCATTTGACATTATTTATTGCATCATTTTGACATTTGTGGTTGTCGTGTTTTACTCCACGAATTTGACGCAGCTGACGTGTTGCTAGAAATTTTTGATATTCATAGTCGTTCTCATTTCAAAAGTGTTTTCAATACAATTTTCTTTCTTCAATAAATCCTAAGCAAATGTAATTTTTAACTTGTTAAAACTTCTGTTGTATTCCAAATTTGTGTAAGACAAAACTAAATTCAAAAAATGGCACTCCTAACAATGATAGCACGAGTAATCGATGGTCTTCCACTGGTAGGAACAATGCAAGACGATGAACAGGTAATTACAAATATTATTCCTAATTAATATTACTAATTAAATCACAATTTTATATATCTCAGTCTGGCCGAAGTATATTAGAATATCAAAATCAAGCAAAAATGCTTTTTAGAAAATTGGGCTCACACTCTCCAGCGCGATGCAGTATTGAAACAGGACCTTATCTATTCCAGTAAGAATGAAATGAATAATTTGAATTCATAATATTTACATAATATTTTCACTTTTACAACTTTAGCTATTTAATTGAAAATGATGTATGCTATCTTGTTATGTGCGATAAAATGTATTCAAAGCGACTAGCATTTAACTACCTAGAAGATCTTGCCCAAGAGTTCCATGGCACGTATGGCAGACGTGTCAATTCGGTGACACGTCCCTATGCATTTATCGAATTTGATGTCTACATCCAAAAGGCCAAAAAACAGCTAACAGATAGAAGAAGGAACATAAATACAATCAACACACAATTACAAGATGTCCAGAGAATAATGGTATGCATTTGATATTCAGTTGTTTAAATGTAAATTGAAAACGTTGATGTTCATTCATTACCATAATTGAATTTAAAAAAAAGATCAAAGGTTTAAATATTTAGAAAGACAGAAAATTTATTTGTAGCTGCACGATTACACTTATGTAAATTTTTCGTAGGTAATCGGGAATTAATTAAAACATTGATCACTGAAAAATTACAAAATTACGATACTTATAATTGGATCATGAAATGTAAAAACTGGCTATTCGGATATACCTTAAAATATATTTACATCGTTGTGTGTTGTTAGACTGACTGAAACGTTCGTTTCATAATATCAAAAAAGTTTGAGAAGATCAAGCAACTAATTACCATTTATTTTGAATTAAAGTGTATTGAGCAATATTTCAAGCTACTTATTTTAATAAGCTTTAAAAGTTAAAATATCTTTGTTATTTTTGTGTTTTAAATCTACTCATTTTCCAGAGCGTAATTTATATTTAAATTCTTTCCTTTGATATCGCATCTAATCCGTTTTAGATGGCCAACATCTTCTACAGATCATTGAAATATTATACAAGTAAATTTCAAAAACTGGAAAAATCCAAAATAAGATCTTATAGTTTAAGATTGGATGGGCACTAAAAGTAGAAATAGAATTTATGTGCAAGTGAATCAAATAAAAATGAATAGGCCAATCAATATTACTTTTCTGCCTTCATCGTTAGCAAAAACTTTGTATATTTCAAGTTTAACAATAAGGACAGGTAAAAACTTACAACTAATAAGGATTTTTTGAAAATAAAATAAGATACTGCAAATTTTTAATCGGAATATTCAAGTAAGGGCTTGTAGATTTATAAAATCAGTTTTATTTATTTAAAAAAAATGTACATTACCTCAAAGAACCTAATATAAGCTTTTGTTTCGAATTAAATAAAGTTGTATCTCAAAAACCTGATGTGATAGATTGATTTTGGAATGAGACTTAGGCCATCAAAAGCCTTAGAAAAAGTTTAATTTGATTGCCATCTGCATTACCTTCTTGAGCAGTGTCATCCTTCTTAAAGTTGAGCAAAGCTTCCACATTCTTGATGTGCGGCTTAATAAAGAATATCTATACTTGACAGTTCGTCCAAAATTGAGCTCAAGCGTAAGCCGATGAGCATTCCTGAAACTGCGAGTAATACGTCTGATTTGTTTAAGGGATGGGAATGCAACTGGCTTATTTGACAGAAAATTATTTGAAAAAAATATCGGATTTTTTCCAAGAGATTTGGGGCACTTGCCCCGATAAGCGAGTTCTTAAGCTAGAAACATGAATTAAAATCAGAATACATCAGAAACGTTTTCCTCGATTTATTGATCCATAAGCAGTTTCAAGATTTCAATGTTGTCTTGTAGAACATTAAAAAAAAATAAACTTCTGGCTTATTACACATTTATTGAGCAAGTTTGACATTTGTATACTGTTATAGTGTAATAATGCTCAGCGTAGTCTCTAAATTTTGGGCATCCTTTTCATTTTACATCCACTACGTTCCAGAATGCCTCTATACTTTAACATCGCCCAGCTCTACCTAATGGCATACTAAATACTAAAACTAGAATAAACAGTTTTTACAATGATGTTCTAAAATTTTAGTAAATACAAATTATTTGAAATAAATGATTACCAACTCGTATATTTTTCATGTCCCTGCACTGTTTTCTTTTTGTATTGAGAAAAATTTTATAATAAATTAATATTTAACCCAAACTTTTGTTTATATTTAGGTTCAGAACATTGATGATGTATTACAAAGAGGCACAGTCTTATCAGGTAATTTCATATTTTCATATTTATTTAAAAATAAATAATAATGTAAAATTTTTCATTTCAGAACTTGATACGAAAACCCAAAACCTGTCAATGATGTCGCAGAAATATAAAAAAGATGCAACTTATTTAAATCGTAAATCTATGTATGTTAAGGCAGCAGCTGCTGGAATTGTTGTTATAGTGTTTATATTATATTTTTGGGTATTATAAGGATAAAGGAAAACAGAAAACAAGGAAGCTATACAAAAAAAAAAAACGAACACACTGTGCATAAATTATTTTAAAAAAATATATATTAAATTTAAAAATTCAACAAAAGCAATTCAAATTTCTTATAAATTAACAGCAAAGTTGTTACTAGTGAGATATTCAAGTACAAAATAGATGGTACCTCATTTTTAACTTAAGTTTTATATAAAAAAGAAAAAACAGAAAAAATGAATATACAAATAATTTGGATGGGAACGATTTGAATCATCTTTCTCGGCAAATAGTACTGCTGGTAGGAGTTTCTTCTTCTTCAGTAATGTTTCCACCATCAGAATCGGATGATGAAGAAATTTCATCCCAAAGTTTTTCATCGGAAAATAGATAATTGCTTGGCTCTTTTTCGAGTTGTTCACGTTTAAGGCGTCGCTCGGCACGCTTTTGCTCTATCAATTTCTTGTCTAGATTTTCCTTAGAATCAATTTCTGGTTTGTCTTTGTTGACAAGTTTATCCATAATTTTTCGATATGAACTGTTCTCTTCTTCAAGGTCGTCATCTTAAAATAAAGTAAATATAATTAAAATGTATTAACATTTATCTGAAGCTGACTTAAAAATAGGCAATTTCAATTTTGTCAAAAAAAAAGAGTTCCTATAATCGAACATAAGCAGATACTTAATCCGAGTGAATCTAAATTAATATGAATAAACGAAGTTTAGTTATCTTAGCACTATACTTTCATAGGTGCGTGCATCACTCCGGATGGAATGAGTAATAGGTGCAAACAAGGTGGTTACAAACATACGTAACTAGCTCTGCAGAGTTCTTTTAATTGATTTCCAATGCTTAAACATTGATAAAGGGTTGCTTAGAACTTTTAAAATTTGATAATTTGAAACTGGATGATTGATTTCTGAAAAAAACAGAAGAACAAAAGTCGGAAGATAAGCCTAAAATAACTTAAGAATTAGATATCAACTGGTTTTGTATGTTTTAACTTGGAGGGAAATCAGGATGAATATTTTTTTGACCAGGAGCCGGAGAAAAACAAAACATTGAAGAAATACAGTAAAAAAAAATAAAAATGAAAAGAAAGTGGCAACTGAAATGAAACATTGATCGGCAATATAATCAATGCTTCATCAGGAAACCTCACTCATCCTAAAAGCAATCAGATCTGCTGCGAACATTGCCATTCCTCAGACATACCCAAAACAACGTAAAAGAACAACACCGTGGTGGAATTCTGAACTCCGTTAATCCAAAATGACAGCTTGGAAAAAATTCAAAAAACAAGCAAATCAAGATAATTTGTTTGCTTAAAATTGCGAAAGCAAAAAGCTTCGAGGATTTTACGTCAAAAATAAGCCAAAAAACCTCACCAGGGAAAATATGGAGTACTATCCGTTCTTTAACTGGCAATCCCACTTCAACTACGTTATTTCATTAAACGGCCCACTCTCAGATCACACTGAAATTGGTAATTATATTGCTCATTGCTGATTTAAATATTCAGAAGATTCCAATTTTACAGAGCATTTCAAAACATTGAAATATGGGGCCACTACCTAATCAATCGTCTTATCTGCAGCTAATTCCCAAGCCCAACTCATTGAGCGTGAAATCTCTATGGTTGCACTTGAAGCCTGTCTTCATTATCTTTAAGGCAAAACTCCAAACAGGGACAGAATATCGTACCCTATGAATAAAACCCCCCCCAGCTGAGACGAAGCAAAGACGTCTGAATCTATACAATACTATTCTTAAATCCACAGTCATTCCCCAAAGCTGGATAACAGCCGCAATTCTTCCGATTTCTAAACCTTACAAAGATAAACTAACTCCAGATAGCTTCCGACCCACTCTCTCTACTCATGTACCACAAAAATCCTCGAAAAAATTGTAACGAAACGAATTATGTGGTATGCAGAATCTAAGAACTTTTTAGCCTAAATCAAATCGAATTTTAAACTAATCGTGGATACACAGATGGCCTGATTTTTATAGATGACTATATCTCTAGAGCACTGAGCTCCAAAAACCATCAATACTCACCCTAGACTTTGAAAAAACATTTGACAGAATAGGAATACATGTAGTGTTAAAGAAACTCAAAGAATGGGGCTTTGACCCCTATTCCTATTCTGCTACATACATACATACTAGACAACAGAGTCCCTCAGGGATCACCATTATCTGTCGTTCTATTCTCTATTGCATTTCAATATACATGGGACATTTTAACCAAGCACAAATGTTTAAAATACTGTAATGGAAATCAAACAATCACTCACAAATGCACTTAATGACATTTTAGAATGGACAATTTCATCTGGAGCTAAAATTTCGTTACTAAAATGCAGTCTTGCATGTACATATGTCGGAAACATTTTTGTACACCTCTGTCAATTAATATAAGTATATATGTATACATAAATGATGTAGAAATTGAAAATGTAACAAATTTAAAAATTTTAGGACTTATATTCAATTGTAAATGCAATGGCGCAATCATTGTTTAGATCTCAAGAAATCTCTAGCTGGAAGGTATAATATTATTAAGTATTTATCGAGTATAGGAAAAGTAGCGTACACGTAAACACTCTTCGTAATATAACCAAACAACTAATATTAAGTAAAATAGATTATAGTATTTTTATTTATGGCAAAGCTCCAAAAATCACACTCTGAATCATAAAAACAATCTACCACCAAGCCGCAAGATGTAGTTTTGGCGCCTTCCGTACTACTCCTATCAAAAACATCGTGGTAGAGGCCGGCCTCTCTACTTTTGAAGAGCGAAGAGAAAAAAACATATAAACTATATGTTTAACTCATATTTTCGTCGATCTCGATAATCGATAAAGAAGTCAACCTCTGAACCGGAAAAGGAATCATAAGACACCGTCAGCCATCTTCACCATCCTGCAATCTGGTTACTTTGAATTTCCTAAACAAAAACAAAAGATTCCACTCTTCTGGAACCGCCTTGGCTCTCGACTCCAATTCCTTTATAATGAACCTCGAATTTCAACGACAAACCCATACAAACGTTGAGATATATCGCAATATTTTCCTAAGCATTTCATCTGAGCTCAAGTCCAATTACTGTAGATTTACTTTTACGAACGGATCCAAAATCCTCAGAGACTAAAACTTTTGCAATCAAAAATGAAGATGGTAGCACGGTACTTTTCGGATTACTTCGGTAAACAGCATCCATCTTAACTGCAGAAGCCGGGCCATTTTTGCTGCCATTCAAGAGGCTATAAAAGAAAGGAATAAGCTAGTTAGTTATCTGTACAGACAGTCTCTCTACGATTAAAGCTGTTATAAATATCAACAACAACACCACCAATCTCATCAACAGCATCCGCTCCTTATTGGTAAATTCAAACCAGCACATAATACTGATGTGGACCCCTGGACACCGTGGCAATGAGATCGCTTCCCTACCTCGCAAGCAAGTCAACAACCTACCCTTATAAAATGTATACCAATAATGAATAAAGTAGCTTCTTGTTTTGTTGTTTTATGATTATAAAAACAACATGACAAAAACTTACCACTATCGATGATATCCAAAGCAAAATTATTCTTATCGTAGATAACATGAATACAGGGATATTCGACTAAAACTTTTCCAGCTAAATTATCTCTTAGAGTTTTGGAACAATCCAATCGATAAAATCGATTACGAGATCTCTTTACACCTTCCGCTTTAAGTAGTATTATCAAATTACCAATTCCTTCACTTTGATAATACTCCAACCACTTTTTTCTCGGCACAACTTCTGGATTCTGTTCATTGACATACTTGTCTAGCAAAGTGCCCAGAGTTTCATCCTCACAACACTTCTTATCAACAAACACCAAGTTTTCAGCATTTGGAAATACCCAGTCCACACGCCAGTAAATTATATTTGTTTTATAATCTAAATAGGAACTATTCTCCTTACGACGCGAAAAGTTCTCTAACAAAAAACGGATAGTTGTCTTTCGACTAGCAGCAGCGTTTCTCAATCGAAATAGTCCTGATGGAAGAATTTTATTGTAACGGGTGTAACGTTTGATTCTGTCCCGTTTGCGATCCTCCACGAATCTGGTGCATTCTTCCAAAAAATAATAATCACTCATGAAATCCATTTTTGTCATTTTCTTTAATGGAATGAATTTAGTCCGATCCCGTATGCCACTGCATTCCAGCTCCTTTTTATGAATCTGCAAGCAGCCTAAACAACAAGTTTTAACCTCACATTTGGGACAAGTGTACTTGGCTTCGTTGGCTCCGCAAACTTCGCACTTTCCCAGACGTGTACTGTAAAATAAAAAGAAGCAATTAGTTGTGAAATATAAAATAGTGTTGGCAGTATCAAAGGAATATGAAGAAAATGGTAAGTTATCCAAGGATTTCCGTATAAAGTTCAATTTTCACCTGAAAGTGCTCGGTGACGAGACGGATGTTGTGGAGTCTGTATCACTGTCCATTTCGCAATGACGCTTCATTTTGTTTGTCTTTAAGAATTTAAGTGATCTTTTATTTTGTGTAACGTTACTTCTATTGTTAATTTAACAGTAACTTAACTAGAGGTTTATTTTATTTTATTTAATTTTTTTTTATTTTCTTACATTTTGTTTTTGCTTCAAGTTTAGATTTTCGGAATTAGAATTCGGAAATTTAACTTGAAAAGTGAAAGTGATGCTACTTGCAGTTTCTTTTGCTATTTCCATTTATATTCAAAAGTGGATTTGGGAGTAATATTATTTTAAATTGAACTTGATTTAAAGCTGTCTCTGTAAAATTTCAACAGCTGGTTTGGCATAGATTCACTTAAGTATAATACAAAAAAAAATACTGTGGAAGAAATCAAATGTCAACACTAGCAGTAGAATTACTGTAAACAAAAGGTTAAGTTAAATCCTTGAAACCTCTTTGAGACTCGATGGAATTGTTCTTAAAGTATAGTGCAACACACAAAACACTATGATGCCATTTTAAATCTCAAGATGAACTCTGATATTTCAAACAGAATTTCTTTTCAATTTATTTCAACTAATGTTTGCTTATCTATAATTACTTGTGTGTTTTTCCAATAAGCTGATGACTCAACTTGTATTTAATCTTTTTTGTAAATGCCTGTTTTCAATTTTTGTATAGTCCTACAAAATTTGGTTGCTACTCCATATCAACTGTAGTACGACGAACTACCGTTATAATATTTTTTATAATTAATTATTATAAAATTAAATAAAAACATATTATAGTTTTTGTAAGCTGACACGTATTAGTTGTTTAATTATAAGAATATAGGCTTACACTGTAATATTTGTTTGTTGTTTTGCAAAAAGTTAGTGTCATCTGTTGCACTCGAAGATCTACACATAGTCCGACCATAATCTACGAGAGAACTGAAGAAGGCAGTTCTTATTTCATTCGTATTCAATTAATAATAATAAAAAAAGTAATACTTGTGCTTCTAAGAATCCTCATCAGTTTAACCTTGAACTCAATTTCGGACGTACTGTGAAGTATAAAGATTCTTTTTTAACGGCACATCGAGAATGTGGAATGCTTAACCCAACTCTGTGTTTCCCTTTCATTTTGATATTCAAAACTTTAAGAACAAAACGCACCGGTATCTTCTCTTTAATCCTTCCCTTTTTTCCTAACGCTCGAACTGTCTTTAAACTTTAAATATTTTAAGGGTATTAATAGCCCCTTGAAAATGGAAAACAAATAAAATATAAATTATTCCTGATTTTTTTCTTAGCACATCCTTTTAAAAACCTGTACATTTAATTACGTTAAAATTAGTTCTCATCTGAATTTCGCTAACATTTTTTACAATTTTGTTATAAATTATAATTTTGACCATTGTTCAATTGTATCAACTTTTAATTGGTAATTTCTCACTGAAAACCCAAAAAAAAAACACGGCTAATGTAAACATTTCTGCCTTCAGAAAAGTGTCATTCCAAATCACTGTGTTTTATAATTCATCGTTGTTATTACACGTCATTCAAAATTTCATAGGTTATCGAATTCCAAAATAATGTACCTATATGTGTATTTGCTTAAAAAGTAAACTATTTGCTTAAAAAAGCAAAATATAAAAAGTGGCATCACCTCCATATATTCTGATTCGGAATTCCAGCTGACTTGGTATTATGTCAAAATGTCAAGAAGCACGTGCGGTCGATATAACAAGATATATATATCTGTCTCATTTTGATGTGTTGTTGTATGTTAAAATTTCAGGGAGGGCAGCATTTTAAGAGTTATGACATTGTCATAAAGAGAGTTTTGAAAGAGATATATTTTCTTTTTACAGTAGAAGCCAACAAGTTTAAACTGTATTGTGATGTTTTTTCCCAAGTTGTTTTTATTGTTTAGGCATGCATTTAAAGAAAATGTAATATTCTGTGTATAAATCTTTATTTAAATAACTTATAACGGAACTTGAGTATGGTTTTGAAAAAAGGGTAAATGACGTGCAATCTCCACTTAAGACTCCTCGATACTTGAAAATATTAAAACAAAACTTAATAAAGAAGCTCTACTGTTTCAATTCTCTTTTAAAAGAGAAATACTATATTTAATTTCCATCCAGACATTAGAATTAATATAAGAAAAGGTTTATCATGCTTATTCCATTATGTTTATGTTTATGTTTATGTTGTATGTTCAATGTTTTTACATTCACATGTTTTTTGGACGGAAGCAAAGCGAAGAGCAGAGATGCTTTATTTTTCTAATTTTATTTATAGTAAATCAAGGGGAACCACCTCTGCCACTATACCTATTAGACGACTGTCTTATCTACAACTTATACTGTCATTGTGTATAGCTAGCTTTGCTACTTCTACTTCTACTTTAGTTAAAATGTTCATGCAGTTTATTTTACGCTCAGTCAGAAGTTCCCGTTTAACATTGGATATGCTAAGAAAAAACGGCATAAGTAATGGAAGAGCCATACCTCCAGGGAAAGCTTCATTCAAAAGTACAGAAGATACAGATACTGAGGAATACGAGGTATGGAAATGATATTTATGATTTATTTGGTTTCCTAAAAAATGTGTATTTTTTTTGTCAAAAGATGGCGATACAAAAACTGAATACACTTCAATCAAATGCCGCAAGTATTCGTGAGTCCATTATGAATAAGAAAATGTTGAAAAACTTAAATGATACTATAAAATATCTTAATCGGAGTGGGCTTTCCTTAGAAGAGCTGGATAAACTTTCTGTGATACATGTTTCAGGAACTAAAGGCAAGGTAAGAATTAAAAAAATACACAATGTAAGAGGATTTTAATTAAGAGATAAAACGAGGAAAAACAAACTAAAATGCAAATTATTAAGAGTTTTGTATTCGTGCTCTTCTTTCGGGACATGATAAATGAAACATGAATGATTTGACAAACGTACATTTTTTAGTCCGAATTCTTTTAAAAATCTTAAATTCATTTTTTTTTAATTTATGGAGAAGTGTTAAAATTTAATACACTAATAAGTACTACTACTTATAAGATTTAGGTGAATTGAAGGACGTTTAATGTTCACATCACATGAGGCTAGTTAAGAAAGTTAAGGAAGTTATTGGACGTCTGAAAAATTAATTCAAAAGAGGCTAGTTGCGACCCACACTGATAACTTCCCATCCCATCTGTCGAATTGTCTTGCTTAAAACTTTAACAAAATATTCATAATAGTGTGAGATAAATAATTTGAATTTAATATTTTTCTTTATTCTCCTAATACTTGAGTCGAAAACCATTTCTTTTAATTTTTTTGGTGTTTTTGTAGGTTCGCGTTCTTTTGAAAAAGTTGTCAGTTGATTTTTTCTAAAAGATTAACTAAAAATTACTAACAATATTTTGCATATTATGAAATAGTTCGATTTCAAAATCTATTTTTGTTAACTAGATCTTTAGTCGATAACCAATTTTTATAAAATTTAGTAGCATTTCTTGAAAATTTGTATTTCTTGTTTATTTAAGAACAATTTCTTACGTTAAGAACCAAACCTAGCACAGAATGAAATCATTTTGAATCGAACATCAATTTTTATCAATTTTGCGTACTACGTCTTGTAGATTAAATTTTTTATGAAAAAAAAACAATATTTTCTATTAAGATGAAATTAGTTTGAAGCCAAAATATTTTTAATTTTTGAAAAGACATTTTAGTCGAAAATCAATTTTTACCAACTTTTAGTTTTTTTGTAAAGAAAACTGTCAATTCGATCTTTCCCAAAACGTAACCAGATGTCAAAAACATTATTCTTCATTGCATACAATTATTTTGGAGATAAAATAATTTTTTGTTCGTAAAATATTCGAGATGACAATTATTCTTGTTTTCAGTTGTTTTGATATATAAAAACCGTTAATTGATTTTTTTCCCAAAAATATACTAGTTTATCACGTCACAATATATGATATAAAATTTAATTCAAGTCGGTAGCATTATTGGTTCGTGAGATAAATGGTTCACCAAATTGTGCCACAAATTCAATTATCTTCAGAGTCCTTTCTGCATCTTTCGGCATTGTTATCTTTATAACAAAATATATTTGAAGTCGATATCTCTATTGGTCCTTGAGATATGGACATCGAACAAAGCAATCAGTAAACTTTCGTCATTAAATTAGAGGTATTAAAATGTATTTATTGCCTCTAATTTAAGAAGAGCTTCGCATCTTCTTTTTGCTGTTGATTGTATAAGTCATTTTTTAAATGACGCTATCGGAACAGTACAAAATTGGAAAGCCATCAGTAAAATAAAATTGAATTTTTAAGTCAGTTGTAAAAATTAAATTTCATCATTAAAATTCTGAAAACGTATTTTCGAAATAAATTTAGCTTCAAATTATTTTTTTTTTCTTTTTGGAAAAAATACTTGGCATTATAATTCATTATATTGCATTTATTTTTTCTGAAAAAAAGTCTCTAACATGTTCAAAATGTAAAACAAACATTTTACTGAAATAAAACGGCGCCTAATGTAAAAGATATCCAAGTGATATCAAATATTTTTTTCTATTATGTATTGCGTTAAGAAGCCAATTACAGCTATCTTTGGTTTTTATCATTGAAACTTTTTTGGCAGGTCGTTTATAGCGATCATTAAAAATTTCTTGCATCGAAAAAAATTCATGATTAAAGTCTACCGACAAATGTTTACTGAGAAAAATCTGTCATTGGAATTGTGTGAATTTAGAACAGAAATCAGTGGAACGATTCGTTTTACTTTTGAACATAAAAATATCAGCTGTTCAAGAAAATGAATTTCCGTCCGGAAAATAGAAAAACACATTTTTAGCGAAAAATAAATGCGCAACTAAACTTTTTTTTTTTAAAATCACTGTATGATTTCCGATCGATCAGTATATAATTTGCATTTCTAAACAAAAGGAAACACAGTGGTTGCAGTGAATTCTTTGACGTTAGGCAAAAAGGATTTAAGTCAGAAACTGGTCACACAGATTCAATGAATTTAAGACGTTAATATTACAACAGATATGAATTTTTCTGTCTTATTATCTAGAGACTAGTTTAATACGATATTTAGCAGTTGTTCTAGACTGAAGTTGCTAATATTAAACGAAAGAGACACAAAAGAACATTTTACCTAACGCCAAAGTGTAGATGGGATCTAACCATAATCTACTTGGATCACTTCTGTTCTTAACTAGCCATGCATTTTAAAACATAATTCATACAAGTTACATTAAGTAAAATATTTTTTGCAAATAATTAAGCAACAAGTTTTACATTTTTTTTATAACAATTATATCATTATCTGGCACGAGTACGATAACTTTGGCGCCAAGATATAATAACGGTTTTTGGTAGATGGGCTTAATACAAGCATTTTTTACTATGGGAGGGGGGTCTATCTCCCCCCGTTTAGGCGGTAGGGGCAATTTAAAAAAATTATTATTTAAAATGGAAAAAAATAATTAAAAAATAACGGTGATACTTAATTACGTTTTATACATTTTTTTAAACCCAACATTACTGTTTTATTAGCCAGTTTTTAATTCAAGTCAAAACTATGCCTAGTTTTTGAAAAATTTAATTTTAAACTCAATTAAAATTTGAGTAAAAAAAGTTTAAAAAAAGGTTTAAAGTGTAATTTTTCAATACTTTAAGATTATCTACCATTGTTTTTATTTCAGAATTTATTGCTCTTTGATCAAAAACTGAAAACTAGATGATTTTATGTCTTTTAGTTTTTGAGAAAATTGAAAATAACCACAACTATTATTTTAATTTAATTCTTTTTTTTTTTGCTTGAGTGCTCTTATTTTGATAGTAACAATGGTAGGTGCGAGTTTGGGTGTATGCAACAGTAAGGTGTGTGCGAGTTTGGGTGTATGCAACAGTGAGATCTGTAACTGCAACCCCCCTGCTTGGGAAGACTATAGGATTTGGGGTGGGTGCAAGTTGGAGTGCGTGCAAGGTGGGGAGGGGGCAAGGTTCGGTGGGTGCAAGATGGGGTGCATGCAAAGTTTCTTTTGCATTTAAATAAGCTGGATTTAAGAAAAATTAATTTACCCTAGGTGTATCTTAATCCATATTCGATTATTACTATCAAAATAAGAATACGTTAATACTTAAGCAAGGAAAAAGTAATTTAATTCAAATATTTTTTTTTGGTAATTTGCAATTTTCTCAAGAACTAGAAGACATAAAGTCATCTAGTTTTCAGTTTTTGATCAAAAACAAATAAGAGCAATGAATTCTAAAAAAAACAGTAGATAATTTGAAAGTTTTGAAAAACTACACTTTAAACCTTTTCTTTAATTTTTTTTGCATACATTTTTAGTTTAAAACAATTTTTTTCAAAAACTGTGCATAGTTTTGACTTGATTTAAAAACAAGCTAATAGACAAAAATGTTGGCTTTAAAAAAAGGTATAAGACTTAGTTGTAAGTATTACCGTTATTTTTTAATTATTTTTTTTTTCATTTAATGTACATATTTTTTTAAATTGCCCCTACCGCCTAAACGGGGGGAGATAGACCCCCCTCCCATAGTAAAAAATGCTTGTTTTTAACTGTTCTATACAAATCCGTCATTAAACTTTGTCGCCAAAGTTATCGTACTCTCCCCATTATCTTTTTTAAAAATTATAAAAACTAAACAAAAATTAAAATTAAAGTTTTTACTTTTCTCTTTCCTATCAAACCAATATAGAAAAATTTGATACAAAATAAGACCTTGCATCAAATACAAACTGCTTAATTTATTTGTTTTATTATTTAACAATAATAAAGCATGCCTCTAAAAAACGTGCGTGACCACTTTTCTGCGTTTTTAAGTTGAAACTCAAAACAAGAGCAGTTTTAAATATTTGTTTACGGGGTTTTCCATGGGTAAATTCAGATTAAAAATTTATTTTTTTTCGTAGCGCATGGAACACGATTGGAATTATTTTGTTTGTTTGTCATTGTATTAGTATAACTTCTTGAACGTGTTAACAAGTGGAGTAAGGCTGTCAAATTCACAGCTAAATCTTTTTTAAATATTGTATTAGTATTGGTGAAAAGGGGTAAATCTGTCGGAAAATTCAGATTTGCAGATTTGATCTTAAATCAAAAATAAATCAATTTATTTTTATTCTTCAGGGGAAATTTGTGTTTTGACAGATCTAGATCAAGAATAAATTGCCTTTATGATTTGCTTCCCAACTTCTACCTTAATATGGTTCCTGTTCTAGTTCGTTTTTCAATTTTCTATAAAAAAGCCCATCATTCACACTTGTTTTTTATATAATAGTCCAAATTTATGCAGCGTGAAATTGATGTTCTGTCTGATTAAATAAAATTTTTGCTTCTACATTTGGGACAGAAAACAAACGAAGGAGAATGTGAGAAGATACAAGAAGAACCTATTGGATTGGTTTAAGTCTGAAAACCTGAAAATAAACGTTGTTGTGCCCCAGGGCTCTGTTTTGTCTCCGACACTCTTTCTCATTTTTATTAATGATCTTTTGCCTGAAACTTCTAAGACACTTAGGTTAGGTTAGGTTAGGTAATAAGGGGTGTGCACCAGAGAGAAAAAACTAAATGAGAGAGCCAAATTTCCTCGTCTCCGTCCCTTCGAAACCTCTTACTCTCATTTTTTATAGCGTGTTGAATTCGTATCGGTGTATACATGTTTTCACCTCGGAGAAGAGTACACAAAAAACATCATTTCCGGGAAATGCGACATTTCTCATTTTTGTTTATTGATAGCCAAGAAGGCTATGTTTTTTAAAGTCTCATTGTAATATTTGTAATTCTCATGAATTTCTTTTTTTTAATTTTGCTAACATCTTGTCGTTTTTATATCTACAAAAATACTCCTATTATTCAAATTAATTCTAGCAAAACATATTTTCTGGAACTTAGTGTTAACGTAACATTTATTTGCCATGAATTACTTTTTCAATTTTTTATACACCATAAAAATCAATTATACAATTTGGCTGTGATAATAATTACTTGAACACAGCATTTTCTATGTTTATAGTTATTCAGGTTTAGCCCTTAACTTTGATTTGCATTTATTTATGAATAGCCTAAAAAGTTTAGCAAACATCTATGAATAAGCCACAATGCACTTTCAGAAAAACTGTAGTTAGAACTTTCCCTGACAGATTTTTCCCTGTCGCTATATAACTGAAAGATAAGATATAAATAGTTAGAACTGGAAAACTTATAAAAATGATGCATAAGACTTAAATTTTGGTTGAAGAACAAATTTGTATATTCTTTTCACAAAACCACTGAACTGACGAGAATACAAATATTTTTACTTTTGTACAAAAGTACTTTTCGGCTTATGTACATAAGCCTTTAAAAGCAACACACTACCTTAGGGGAAAGCAGTAAGAATAGCTTATCACCTATTCACAAATCTTATGCAATGAAAATTGGCAACAGAAGTAACAAGTTGACGGTCTTTTTATTTAGTGTCTACTTAAATCACTTATTTTCAGCATATTGGAATGGAAATGTCGTAAGTAATGTAAAGAAAATAAACAACGAGTACACACAAATAAAATAGGAATGGAAAAAAGAGATGAGTATATAAAAATGTTTTCAATGTTCCATGTTTACATTCTGTAACTCTCGTTTTCAATGTTCCTGCAACTCTCGCATCGACAAAATTAAGTCGATAAACTCTGAAAATTGAAACAAATCTGAGTTTTTTTGCATCTTTCAACGGTCTGAGCGAAAATTAAACGCATAAACTCAGCTAATAATACAAATAATAGTAGTAGTGCTTTCAGAGTTTTATGTTTCTAGGTCCTAATTCTCATTGGACTGTTGCACCACCTAATTTGTTTTACTTACTTAATGATTAAAACTGGCTTCAAATAACTAACTAATATTTATCTAAATGTGTAATTTAGAATTGTTTCTAAATCTTCATTGTTCTGGCACCTAACAAGAGTAATTAATTTCACTTCATATTCGAATGATATTACTCTCAAACGAACACAATGAGAGTACCAAAAAGTTGTTTATACACAATTTTGAAATTTCTTTGAACACCTCTGAACAGCTGACTACATCCGCCATTTTTCAAAGGTGGTCGCCATTTTTAAAAGGTGGTGAGCAGAGAGAAAAAAGAGAAAAGTTTTTTCTCTCTCGTGGTGAGTATGTGCACAAACTTGCATAAGTATTTGTTCCCCACATTTTTTTTATATGGAGTTAATACATATGCAAGTTGGTGGTCAAATCACAGCTTGTAGGCAAAAAGAGAGCAACCATCGAAGTTGGTTCTCTCTATTAGTTCTTTCTCGATGGTGTGCACAGCATGAAGCTGTTGCGTACACGGGGGCCTACTGGTCCATTGTGATCCCCTGTAAAAGTAAAAATTTAGCATCGATGCTCCTCAATTCTTACAATTAGCGTAGACTGGCTCGTTAACGAACCAGCCTGTGCTATCTATAAATTTCCTCATGCTTGCCATTGAGACCTGTGCTAGATCATCCAGTTCTCCAGTAAACCTGTTTCCGAAATGACGGAGTCGGCTGGTTTGGAGGTTCGGACAGTCGCAGAGCAGGTGTTTAATGGTTTCCATTTCCTCCTCATCCTGACAGCTCCTACAAAAATCGGGTGCAAATGCCCCTATTCTGTTAGCGATTGTGCCAATGGCGCAATGACCTGTTAGTACATCTATCAAGATTTTAATGTTCTTTTTACGCAGCGATAGAATATACCGAGTTTCATTTTCATTTGTGTTAGGCCATAAACTTCTAGAGATTACACAATCGTCCCTTGTGTCTGCTTCTGATCCTTTCCTGGCTAGTTCATCTACTATATCATTCTCTTCTATATTGCTATGTCCGGGAACCCAGCAGAGCTTAACCTGGTTAGTGTGGCAGATTTTGTTTAATTCCTTCCTACAGTTTAAAACTGCTTTTGATCTTATGGTCTCACTGGCTAAGGCTTTGATAGCAGCCTGGCTGTCCACGAAAAAAGTAATCTCCGAAGAGCTTAGCTTTTCGTGATGTGCCAATTCAGCTGCTTTTCCAATGGCAAAGATCTCGGCCTGAAAGACACTACAGTCAGCCGGGAGTGTATATGACGCTCTGATGTTGAGAGATTGGCAAAACACTCCAGCACCTGTTCCTGATTCCATTTTTGAACCGTCAGTGTAGAAAGGGATACCCTGGTTACTTATAAGTGAATTAGGATCCCAACCCTGTCTTTCTGGTATGAAAATAGAAAATTTCCTATCGAAATCTAGTAAAGGGGGGATGTAATCGATGGTCTCCCTCAGTCCTGGAATCGTGTCATATCTTTGTAAGATTGACCCGTGGCCATAAGTGCTGTGCCTCCAAAAACTCAGTTCTCTTAAACGATTTGCAGTTTTGGCTGCCGTGCACTTTATGAACTCATCCAGAGCCGGGAGGTCCAAGATCATTTCCAATCCTGCTTGTGGATCTTTGAGCTCCTGTTATTCCTATACAGGCTAGTCTCTGTACCTTATTCAGGTTCTTGAGATAGCTTGATTTTTATACCGCCTTCCACCATACAATAGAGCCATAGGTAAGAATGGGTCTGACAATCGCTGTGTACATCCATTGGATGACTTGCGGTCGCATACCCCAACGTACACCGAAGGTCTTTTTGCATGTGTAGAATGCACATAGTGCTTTTTTCATTCTTTCCTCAGTATTACGCTTCCATGTAAGCTTGGAGTCAAGGATTACTCCTAGAAATTTAGCTTCCTTAGAAGGTTTTAGAGGAATACCATTTAGTTTGGTAGGGTTGAAGCCCTCCAGTTTCCTTTTTTTCGTGAACAAAACTAGCTCTGTCTTGGTGGGGGGGGGGGGGGGTTGACCCCGAGACCGTTCTTAGTTGCCCAAGAAGATAAATCCTTTAATGCATTTTCCATAATGTTTTCGATGATGGTAAGAAACTTGCCTGATACCAAAACCATTATGTCATCTGCATATGCTACTATTTTAATGCCCTGATCTTTTAACTTTGTGAGAATTTTGTTAACTACGAGGATCCAGAGCAGGGGTGAGATGACTCCCCCCTGTGGTGTGTCTCTAGTAACTGTTTTCTCGATAGTGCTAACTTCTATTTGAGAGTTGATAATTCTGCCATTTAACATGGTGAAGATCCAATCGACAATGACAGATTCAACCCCAACTTCAACTAAGGCAGTCTTGATCGATTCCGTTTTAACGTTATTAAACGCACCCTCGATATCAAGAAATGCTGCCAGGGTATATTCTTTATATATATTCTAATACACTTAATTATTTTGCTTTTCATATTCACAACCCTGCTCCTTGAATATGCATCTTTAACTGTGATTTATTATAAGCTCATTCAATTCTGAACTAGACAGCATTGTTAAATTGTTGAAAACTCAGGCTTGCCTATTGTCGTTCAAGCATAATTTACCATCATTGCCACTATCCATGACTGACACTTGCCTCAAAGAAACTAAAATCTTGAAATTCTCGGTATGTGTACATCTAACCACCTCTTGTGGAAGGATCACATACGTGATGTCTCCGAAAATTCCGACTGATGTTTAAGGTTCCTGAGGCGATGCATTAAGTTTTCTCGCCCTTTGATCTGGCTGTTATTTATACAATTTATATACGCCCAAGACTTCAGTATAATTTCCATCTCTGGAACTAGTCAAGTCTCATTGAACGTCGCTTGAACGCCGGCCCGTCGCTTCCGTGCGTCGCCGCCGTCCTAAAGTGTTTTGTCTCACCATTTGGTACCGTTTTTTTAAGGGATTTTGCTGTAGTAAAATAGCCAGTAAAATGTCTCTCTCAAACAATTTAACCTTAATTATCGCAAGTCCATGTTTATCAGTATACACTTGAGTCTAACTTGGGTCATACTGTCAAGTAAAGTAAAGAGATTCGTTCTTAAGCTGTACAACTCGAATGTGGAATTCCTTATCACACTACCTAAATTACTAAATTACAAAAAAATCCTTAGATAAAATCTTTATTTATCTAAGTTATCTGTATAAGCTTTATAAAATAAATAATTAAAAATATAAGGGCGGTCATATCCATTAACGCAATACGATAAGTTTTGAATTCAAGGGAATTCCTAAGTATGCCCCCAACTGGATCCGCCATTGGTGAAAAGTATTTTGAAGTTGAAATTACTTGACCTTTTATTTAATTCATCCATTGATTGAATTCGTAGATAACTTAAATTAAAATAATATTTAAATTCTAACATCACCGTCGCTCGTCTCATACAAAATGTTCACTGTTTTATACGCCCGCAGAAGTTATTCTATTTTTGTGCTGCATAGAGTTTCAAAAACTTCTAAACGAAATGCAGTGCATTTTGAGAAATTCACATATTTTTATTGAAATAATCTAAATGTTTACATACAAAATTTTTGTCGTTGTCGTATTTAAATGAAAAGAATTCATTCCAACGACACACAAAGCTTTTTAGTGAAAAATTGAGTGATAACAGTGGTCAAGAGTTCAGATCTATTGTTTTGATAACTAGATATTAGAAAATAAATTCATCTCAATGACGTCATACAGAAGACAAAAAAATAGGGAATTATTTTCAAATTCATTGATTAATTTATTGTTGTTTGTTGACTTGACTTTGAATACGCATCTTTTAATTTCATTTAATGAAAAAAATAACATCTACTATCAGCCAGTGCTGTCGATTGAAAATTCAGAAAGGTATTAGAATTATATTAAAGATTTTAAGATTTTTTAACAAACGCATAATGTTTAATACTTTATTAAAACAATATTAATAAATAGTTCTACTAGCTAAATACTAAATAGTTTTTCTTTTTAATTTCGGCGCGGTTCTATTAAAACTCCCTTAGTCCATTTTTTGTGTTTTGAGATATTTGCATTTAAGGTTTTAAATCAATATGCAAATTAATTGATTTTGGGAGTTTTAATTCTTTATAATTTAAAAATGGTGCACCGTAGAGCTTAAGGAGTTTTAAGAAAATATAAATTTTGTCATTTGCATGAACTTGCAGTATTTATTTCATTTGTGCGGAAAATGGACTAAGGGAGTTTTCAAAGAACAACGCCGATTTGGTGTATTAAGAAAATATTTATATAAATCTATTCAAAACCTATAAATAATTATTTGATGAAATTTTAGAATTGAAGCCGTAGAATCAAAAATCCAAAAGAGAGTTTTTAGGATTCTAAACATAAAATTTCATGAATTATATGTTTTGGATTTTCGATATCCTACCTTTCCCAGTCTATTAATTTATATCACTTTTTATTATAGGGCTCTACTTGCGCTCTCTCAGAATCAATTTTGCGAGAGTATGGAGTTCGAACTGGATTTTTTAGTTCACCCCATTTGGTTTCAGTTACCGAACGCATACGAATAAATGGAGAAGCAATATCGAAGACAAAATTCACACAATATTTTTGGAAAATTTTCAACAGCCTTGAAAAACACAAGGACACAGACAACGACCTGCCGGCATATTTTAAATTTCTAACCATTTTATGTTTCCATGTGTTTTTAGAGGAGAAAGTAGATGTGGCTATATTGGAGGTTGGGATTGGTGGTGAATACGATTCAACAAATATTGTAAGGTAATTAATATTTTTTATCTTCAATATTTTGAAAGTTGGTTAGTAGTTTTTGCGCCCACAGTGCATATTCCTATAAAATAAAGACTAACTTTTTTTCTGAACGTAATTTTGCATTCCAAAACTGTTTTACTGTTTTTATTTTTGAAGAATCAAATAAAATATTGAATATTGTGAAAATTATATTGACTTCAAATCCTCTGAAGTAAAGATTTATTGTGTATTATGTTTTATTCTAAACAGCATGCTTTTTTGGCAGCTGTCACTTTTGGGGCTATTATCTTTTTTGACATTTTAATTTAATACAAATGGAACTACATGTGCTTCAACAATGCAATGGCTGCGTTCAATCTCAGATAGATAGGGTATCCGGATACCTTTTTGTTAGTGTTTTACGTGTAAAATAACAGCTGGTCAAAAACAGCTGAGATGTCAAAAGAGGAATCCAAAGGTATCCAAGAATTTCTGGGGTATGTAGGTATCTGACAGAACAGCTGATTCAACACATGGTTGAATTTCAAGAAACTTGAAAATTGATTTCAGCTTTTTGTATTTTTTGGTAAACAAAAAGATACAAA
This sequence comes from Eupeodes latifasciatus, assembly GCA_920104205.1. Taxonomy (NCBI): domain Eukaryota; kingdom Metazoa; phylum Arthropoda; class Insecta; order Diptera; family Syrphidae; genus Eupeodes; species Eupeodes latifasciatus. The sequence continues at coordinate 114,796,456 of OV049926.1, forward strand.
ATGTTAGTTGAAGTTGTATTTGAGGATGTTCTGTACATAATAGACGATGAAGAAGCTATTTGCCTCCGAATTTTAGAAGGTAATTATGATCTATTTTTATGTTTTATCTTACAACAATTTTGACTTCGAAGCTTAAATGTTTCTCTGCTTTTTGTGAACAGCTGAACAGCTATCCAACTCGTTCAACAAGGTACATATCTAAAAATCCACCTATCCAAGATACCCTATCCAACACGAGATTGAACGCAGCAAATGCAATTGCAAGAAATTGTTTATCATTTTTAAGTCACAGTTGACAGTTAAGCATAAAATGTTTCCTGACCATGTTCTTTCTTGAATGAGATGATCACAATTCGCCAACAAGATCTTTTAAAATTTGACAAAACCCCGCTTTAATTAAGCGGGGTGTGGAAAAACCCCAAATAGGTTAATGTACGAGTATGTAACAAAATACAAGGTATGGGTTGTAGGGTTAATATGTGACCCTATATTTTTATTGCGGAAAAGAAAATTACGATATATGTATGTATGTATGTACATAAACACTTCATTTAATTATCGTAGAAAAATAATTTTCTTATATCTTTCTCTTAAAAAAATTACATTTAAATTGGTTCAGATATTAAACCTTAAGTTTTGATTCGTACTTATTTTATTGTAATTGTAAGTAATAAAAGCTTTTAAAATATTTGAGGGCATTCATAATGTAGGTTCCTTCGAAATAAAAATGTACAACGAATTATTGTATTCTTAAACTTTGTGTAAAGGGTGTTTTTTGAGACTTGTGGTTTTCAAGAAGAAATAAAACTCAAAATTTAATGGTATGTTCCAGAACTTATCTTAATTATAAAGTAAAGGGTTTGCTTTTATGTTTTAAGAATGATTTCGGGCAATTTTTAGACCTCTTTTTGCAGCAATTGTGATAAGCAATAACGCACAGAATGTTCTCTTTCAAGGCGTCAGTCGTCTTTTTCGGGAGCTAAACCATTATTTTGGTAATAAATTTGCAAGATTTGTAAACGTTGTTCATATGAATGCCAAACCAAATTGAACCTTAATCAAGTGACAGCTGTCAAAAAGACCAGCTCTGGCAAAAGTATTGCTACATTGAAAACCATATATCTTCACAAAAAACACTGGTTACTATTAGGTTTATTTTCAAAATTTCGTAATCATTTGCAGAAATACACCAATAGCTGGCATAACATCTCTTGGACTGGAACATACCAATATATTGGGTGACACTATAGAAGAAATCACCATTCAGAAAGCTGGTATTATAAAAGATTTTTCAAATGTGTACACGAATGTCAAACAACCAGTTTGTTTAGATATTCTCAGAAATAAAGCAATTCAAAAGAACGTAAGTTTTTTTTTTAAATATATTTCTCAATGTTATAATATTTCCTGCACATTATACACTTATACAGATCATTAACAAACAACACAGGAAATGTACGATTAAACTGCTTAACACTTAGTCTGTCTTATAGAATTGTTGTTAAACAGATTAAACCATTATTAGTACAAGCAGTTTAAAGCAAAGTGAAAGAGTACATTCTTTTGTGAATTCAATCAACTTAAAGATTGCATTCATTGAATTCACTTTGAATCATCCATCATTTAACATCAAACAAATTTTTATCGTTTTTTCCAATCATCAATTGTTTGAAATTATTTGACACTTAATGCAAAAGATTGGGCATGTTCAGACAACACAGGGGACTTCATTGGCAGTCAACTGCATTCCTTGAACGTACATTTTGACCAAGGCAGCTAGTTAGTTTTTCAAGTGTCATAAACTTCAAAGTTGGAACTTTACTTCACTAACCTTTACCTTCAGTTCATCGTACAAAAACTATCAAAAACATTATTGCTTACAAAACACTTCTCAGGCAAGCTACAAGTACACTATTATTTGCATTTTGTATTGTAAAGTAATATTACTTATTTTTTTACAATTTGACAAGGAACTTAATAGTTAGGGAGATTTTACTTGACTAACTTTCCAATAAAATTGCCTTAATTGTAAGGCAATTTTTTGACATCTGGACAATCAGATACTAGAAACTTGCCTTTATTTTAAGTCCGTTATGTCGCCTGAACGTGCCGAATGTGGGCAATGGGACTTTAATTTAAAATTACTCAATAATGTGACAATCAAATGCCTTAATTCGAATTTGAACAAAATTCTCAGCTTTCGGAATACTCAATCATTGTTGTATTCATTTTAAAAACTAATAATTTCTATATTATTTATCATTAATAAAATTTTATTTTCTCATCCAGGCTAAAATAATACAAGTTCCTGAAATCCCAGAATATCATTGGCCTAAAGAAGTCACAGTAGAAAACTTAAATAAAATAGTCCAATTAAATGGATCACTTGCAATTCAGTTGGCATACAATTGGCTTAAAAAGTCTGGAACACAAAATCTCAATGGCCTTTCTGATGAAATTAAATCCGATGATATTATTTTGTCAATATCTGATCGAGTAATCAAAGCCTTTGACAACTGCCTCTGGCCTGGACGTTTACAAATTATGAATTTTTATAATTTAAGGTTTGTTTCCATATGGAGTAAATACCTCGAGTATGTAGATATAATTAACTTATACTCATAAATAGAATTCATTTGGATGGAGCGCACACCTTAGAAAGTATGGAAATATGCGGAGACTGGTTTCAATCTGTCACCAAAAAAAGGTATACTCGTACACTATGTTAAATGAAATGATAAATTATTAACCTAACAAAATTAAATTTGTCTGCAGCCATAAAAACACCAAAATTTTAATATTCAATGCAACTGGAGAACGTGACTCGATGGCTATGTTGACCATTTTGTCCAATCGAGCTTACTTTAATAATGCATTTTTCGTTCCCAATATACCATTTACACTTAATGCTGTTGGCGATATTCATTCTGTGTATGGTCATACGGATCAGATACGAAGAGCTGAATCTCATGCGTCGAACTGGAGGAAACTAACAGAAGCCGATGGAATCAATCGAGGAGGAGACGGTCGAGTTTTTGGAACTATTTTAGAAGCCTTTTTGCAGTTGAAGAAGAAATTTGAAAACACACAAGTTGATGTTCTGGTCACAGGCTCCATACATTTGCTTGGAGCAACGATCTTAGCTCTCGAGGAATACGAAAAACAGATTATTGAAAATAAAAATGAAGCGGAAAAATAAATTAAATTTTAAAAATATATTTTTTTTATCTTCATGCCCTGATTATTTTTTTATATCAAAACGTGTCTAAAAATAGAATCTTATAAGACAATAAATACAAATATAGGTAGGTATGATTGGCTCAAAAGCATACCTAAGGGTGTTGCTAAAGTAGTTTCCAACTCAAGTCGATCAGATCAGGTTTGAAGAAGGAAGTCCTGAACGCTTAAAATTCTTAATCTGCGACCAATAATAACTACGCATCCGCCACATTTTACTATCAAAAAACCATGTCAAAAAAGAAATTTTTATTTAAATTATGAAAGTTACATCAGCCTTAAGTAGATCGGAGTTGAAGATAGAAAAATCTAAAGTTTTTGAGTAAACTTTCAAAAAGTATCAAGTTTTTATAAAAGTAATAAAGTTCATTAACATTTTGAACTTCCCATAGGAAGTAATTGTATTCAGGTCCGATTTTGACATTTCTCGACGTTCTAAGGTCCCTAGAACCTAAATAAAAGATTTTTAGAGAGATGTCTGTGTGTGCGTGTGTACGGACGTTGGGGAAGCTTTTTTCCTCGTACATATCTCAAGAACCAATAACGATATGGACTTTAAAAAAATTTTGCTATACACACAATAAAGTAGAAAGATCAAAAAGGAATGGGTGGTTTTTTTACTATAGCAATTTAAAGATGGTGAAAAAATGAGATTGACATTTTTGTTTACAAAAAACGAAAGCCTGCAGAAAAGAATTTGATAACAAAATAGTGTGGGTCGCATCCCAGCCCCTTTTACTTTTAGTTTTTTTGTCAACTAGTACATTTTAGTTCTGCTTAACCACAGATTTGTAAACCTTTTTTATCGTTAGAAACTCAATTTTTATTTAAAAGATATTTGGTGATCTTAATTCTAACCAATGCATTACAGTGAAAAGCTTTTTTAAGAATATTTTGAATAATGTTAAAGATTTTAGTTAAAAAAGGGCGAGATGCGACCCATACCAATAACTTCATATTGCCCCTAGGTTAGGTTAGGTTAAAGTGGCTGCGGATACAGAATCCACACACTTAGGCCAAAAGAAAAGGCCCATTGCGATACCACATGAATCTAGAGAATTACTTCTTACTAGTCGAACCATTTGGAGCTTTTTATAAAGCGAAGAAGATATTTAATATCCTTATTAGCTAGTTCACTGGGATTATCAAAAGAGTAGTCTCCTAGATGAAGTTTGCGTCTTAGTGAAGAAGCAGGGCAAGTGCAGAGAAGGTGAGAGATTGTTTCTTCGTCCATAAAGCTCCTGCAGAAGTCATTTGAGGCTACACCAAGTCGTATTGCGTGTTTGCCTATAAGACAATGTCCCGTAAGGACACCTATTAGGGAGCTAATATGAAGTCTGCTTTGAGATAACAAGTCTTTAGAGCGCTTTAGGTCCAATGAAGGCTATATGAGTTTTGTGGCTACGCATGTTGGTGTATTAACCCAAGTTAACAGTACTTCCTGACGATTCAGGGAAGAGTTTGTTGGGGAGAATTTAGGAAATAAAAGAAATATTTGTTTGCTTTTTTTTTATTTATTTATTACTTGAAAGGCCCGCTGTCTCAATGCTTGGCTGCGACCTTCAAGTTTGAATGATAACTAAATTCTGTTTATTCCTCCTCATCCTTTGCCTATTTATACTAGTTTCAATTTCCATTACCACTTAATAATATAGCATTTTCCATATGGAAATGCATTTTTACGCAACCTCATATGAAAAATGCCTTATCATCATAATTTTCAATTTTGTCAACTCGCATTGATACCAATAACCATTGCATGTAGAGTTCGATGAATCATATTTTGTTTACACTGGCCCAATATGAAGCAAATTCAACTTATCCATAGAGGTACCAGATACACACGGGCAGCGCAGCGGCCTAATTACCGAAGTGTGATATGATTATATATGTACTTTGAACTCGAAACAATGCTTGCTCATAGTGGTCATTCTTACTTTGCTGCACTTAGCAAAACTGGCGACAATTAATTAATTGCTGTGGTGTTAGGTTTCACTAAGTGGGCTACGGAAGATGACACATTTATGGGTGACAATGTCTTGGATCGGTTGCGCGAATGACAACGAAAAATGATACTATACAAGATCGTGTGTGGTGGCTTGGGAATGGAAATTTAAATAAGGCTAATAGAGTGGTCGCATGTAGTGGATCACTACATCCCGCTCCCCTTGAAGAAAGAAAATTATATCTTGAAGAGGTTAATTTTCTGTAAAGTTGCGAAAGGATGAAAAGGTTACATTTTTGATATAATTTTGATATGATTAAAATAATATTTGTCTAGTTTTAAGAAATTTTATAAAAATAGTATAAAATAAGGAATTAATAGTATTGAAGTGTTTGTTTTATAATTTTTTTTTTTTTTTTTTGATTATTTGTTTTTTTTTGACATTTTAAATTTGAAAATATAGTACCTTATAAAATATTTATTTTTAAAAATTTTTATATTAAACATTTAAACATTTTTTTTTTCTTTTTTATAGATTATTATAAAAGATTTTATTTATAAATTATAGTATAGCATTTTTTTTTTTTTTTTTTTTTGATTGTAAGCACAATTTATTAATATAAGGTTTTTATTAAAAGTTTAAACATATATTTTTTTTTTGTTTTTGTTTTTATATTATTTTTGTAAAAGGGTTTTTTTTTTTTTTTTTTATTATTAATGTGTGTGTGTTTTTTTTTTTCAATTTTAACAATCATATATTTTAATATAGTTTATTGGTTACTTTGGATATTGGCGTAAGACAAATTTTGGAGAGGGTTCAGGTTTTGAATCTGTTTCTACTATGGTATCTTTAGATGAGGATTGTTGGGAGCTTTTGTCATGGAGTTGTATTTCAGTTTGTATTTTGTCGTTTTCTTTGATTTGATTTCTTTTTAATTTAATATCCGAAACAATGGGTTTTGGTTCATTTTTCACTTTGTAAGTTTGGTATCTTCTGAAGCAACTCAATACTAAAACTATAATTATAACCGTGTAGATAAGTATATAATGATGAACGTGATGTTCACTTAGATTAGTCAATGGTTTTGCTTCGTCTGCTTTTAACTCGCTTATTTGTTCAGATACTAATTTTAAGTCTTCATGGCTAGAGAATCGAATAATGGCTAAATTGTCGGGGTAGTTTGGGAAACTTGAAGTATTATTTATAAGCAGTTTTGAAATGTTTATCGGGGGAATGTAAAATTTGTTAATTGTTGTAGAATTTTCGTTAAATGTGTGTATTGTCATGTCTTTGTTCTTAAGGTAACAATGCCCTACAATTTCTATTGTGGCTGTGCCGTACAAATTATATGAGGTTATGTTGTCGTCACATATTTCGTCAATATAATAATTATTTAAAGTTGAGAAAATCCACTTATTCTTTTGTGATAGTTGGATCCATACTGTTGAATGGTTGGATTGTCTTATTTCGCATGAGTTGGGAATAATTGATATTCTGTTTAGTAATTCGATTTCACATTGTGGGTTTCCTGATTTAGTACTCAATAATGGATGTGTAAGGGGACATATGAATTTATCATTTTGGGACTTGCAGAGAGATAACTCCGCTGTATTTAGTTGACAGTAATTTTCTTTGTTGTAATCGAGAAAAATGTATTGGGAGGTTGGGTGTATGAACACGAAGTTATTTTTATGTATGGTTGGCAAAGGAATACTTTTGTATAAGATGTATTTTTCAACAAATGGAAGGGGTATTTTGATTTCGTATACTATTTTGTCGTCATGAATAGCTACTTTGGTAGTACAGATTTTATAAAAAGATATAATGTTATTATCTATTGGGGTATTGGGTAATTTTGTGTTTAATGGAAGTTCTTGCTTTATTTTTGCTAATACGTCTCTAAATTGTTCGGGGGTTATAATGGATGGGTGAGGTTTTCCATGAGTTACATCTGTAACTAAATCGAGTATGTCGTCTAGTGTGTTAAGATATCTTATAATAATGAGAGTCAATAAGGAAGTTAGGGATTCGAGTTCAGTGAAGGCAACAATGTTTGTTGTATTAATGAGTCTATCTATCATTTTTTTTGTATTTTCTAATTTTGAATTGATTATCAACATTTGGTTTTGAATAGTCGCTTCTGACTTACTAAATACATTTTTGGTTGTTTCGAGTATGAGAGTTTGTTTTTTGACGAGAGATATTACATGGTTTTCATTTTCCCTAATTTTCTTGATTTCTCCAGTATAAAAATTTGCATCATCTTCGTTTAAGGTACCGAAAAGTGATTTGCTTAGAATCCCTACGGCATTAAATAGTGATCTTTTTTTTCTATAGTGTGGGTTTACAAGACTGTATTTTATCTGAATGTCTGTCATCAAGTGACTCATTTCGGATAACGCTACGACACATATTATTTGAAACTGTTCCTTATTTTTAAGCTGTTCGCATATACCACTGATTTCGGTGATTATTTTTGCTGCTTCCTCTAGTGCTTTTGTTAAATGTTCCAAATTGTAGTACACAACAAGTTTCCACTCATGTGTATATAATTCAACGGGTCCGATTACCTCGAAGTAAATACCAGCCTTTTGTTCGATTTGGGTGATAATTAGGTTTGCATATGCGGTACTCAGAAGTCCAAGAAGGAGAATTGTGAACTTCATGTTCTAAAAAAAAAAAAAAGAATTGTCCATTTATCTCAGAGAGTTTTGCTTGGATCTGTGTGACTGTGTACTTATGGGATAGGGGATAGTTATTTAATCAGAAAAGAGTTTGAGATCATTGTTATGGATAACCTTATTTCGATTTCGTATTTTTATCTCAGTCGTTTCGTCGGAAATTATTCTACATACCTCATGGGGACCTTCCCAAAGTGAGGAAAATTTGTTCTTTCTAGCATGGTTTTTTATTAGAACTCTGTTTCCTACATTAAATGTCTTTTGCTTTGAATGTTTGTCGTAATATGTTTTTGATTTTTCTTTATTACCTTTTAAAGTTTCCTTAGCAATATGGTATCCGTGTTGTAATCGAGACTTTAGTTCATTCGAATAATTTTCGTAGTTATAAGTCACTTGGGGATTTTTTCCAAGAATAGTAGGAATCCTAGCTGGATAACCGTACAATAACTCATGAGGTGTATAGCCAGTGCTGCTATGGGGAGTCGTGTTAAAGACAAAAATAGCGTATGGAATCCAGGTATTCCATGAAAGAGGATCACGATTAACGTAATGCCTTAGGTATTCTACTAATGTGCGGTGACTACGTTCAAGAGCTCCATTAGTTTGAGGGTGGTACGCGGTAGTTTGAATTTTTTTTATTTTAAGAAGTTTGCAAACTTCCTTGAACAATTGGCTAAGAAAGTTTGTCCCCTGATCCGTAAGGAGTGCCTCAGGAAATCCAAAGCGACATAAGATTTTTTCGACAAACTCCCTAGCTACTGTAGAGGCTTCTGCATTTTCCAGAGGTATAGCCTCAGTATATTTGGTCAGGTCATCTTGGTAGGTAAGGAGATATTTATGGTTTTCATAACTAATGGGAAGTGGTCCTACAATATCTAAAGCTATTCTTTCGAACGGAGTTGAGCTTGTTGTGGTGATCTTCATGGGAATTCGGGGATTCTGTATTAACTTGTTTGTCTGACAGGATTTGCATTGGAGTATATAGTTTTTTATATCATTGTTCATTGTTGGCCAGAAATATTGTTTCTTGATTTTCTTTAAAGTCCTCGTTATGCCTTGGTGGCCTCCGAGGGGGGAGTCATGGAATTCATAAAGTACAGTACAGGATTTGCATTGGAGTATATAGTTTTTTATATCATTGTTCATTGTTGGCCAGAAATATTGTTTCTTGATTTTCTTTAAAGTCCTCGTTATGCCTTGGTGGCCTCCGAGGGGGGAGTCATGGAATTCATAAAGTACAGTTTTTATAGACTCGATATTATCTAAAAATATCTTTTTATTGGTAAAAACGTAAACGACCTTGTTTTGATTTTGAAAAGTATTTGTTAAAATTGTTTTTAATTTTATCTTGGATTCATTGTCCATTTGGGGTAACGCAAATCCGATAGATTGTTCATCAGTATTAAGATCGCTAATCGAAGTGAGACATGTTTTAATTATTTCAATATCTTTGTCGGTTCTGATTGGGATGGGTAAAGTGGTTATAAAGAATGTTTCTTTATTATGTGGAAATGTGGAAAATTCTCCTATATCTGGTTTAATAAAATTTGGGCATTTATTTTGTAAAAATTCTTCGTCTATTGATTCTATTATTGGTATTATTATAACTTTAATTTTAGTTGTTTTGGTTTCAAAAATTGATCCATTATCCTCTAGAAGAGTGAAGGTTGACAAGACTTCTATATTATCTACCTCATCATCTTGTATATTAACTTGGCTTACTTGATTTCTAGCTTGATTGCGGGTTGTCACGAGTACCTTACTGTCATTGTCAATTTTTACCCTACTGAGAGCGTCTGCGATAACATTACATTTACCTTGTTTGTGAATAATATTGAAGTCGTATTCTTCCATCAAGATGCGCCATCGTAACAATCTGGATGTGGGATTCTTTTGTCCAATTAACCATAGTAAATTGTTATGGTCTGTGTAAATAGTGAACTTTCGTCCATAGATATATGGTCGAAACTGCTTTAGCGCATAAACAATTGCTAACAACTCCTTTTCCGACGTTGTGTATTTTATTTCTTGATCATTGAGGGTTCGACTTATGAATGAAATTGGTTTATCTTGTCCAATCGGTCCTTGAGAAAGAACCGCACCCAATGCTACATCACTAGCGTCGGTAGTTACAATGAATTCTGCCGTAAAATCAGGATAAGAGAGTATTGGAGGTTCAATAATTTTTTGTTTTAAACTTCTGAAAGATTCGTCGCAGAAGGCATCCCATTTAAAGATAGCGTCTTTTCGTAAAAGTTTTGTCATTGGTTTGGATAAATTTGCAAAGTCGGGAATGAACTTTCGATAGTATCCCACGAAACCTAAAAATGATTTTACATCTTTTGGCTTTTTGGGCACAGGGAATGTTCTAACTGCCTTGATTTTTTCGGGATCAGGCTTAATTCCTTCTTCTGAAATAATATGCCCCAAGTAAATTAGTTCTTTTTTAAGAAAGTTACACTTCTCTGGTTGGAGTTTCAAATTATGCGTTCTTAGACGTTTCAGAATGTTAACGAGCTTTCTGTTGTGGCTATCAAGATCATACCCATAGATAACGATGTCATCTACATAAACAAAACATTCAATACCCTGCAGTCCCATGAGAACATTATTCATGAGGCGTTGAAACGTAGCAGGGGCGTTTTTCAAACCAAATGGCATACGGTTATATTCGTAGTGACCAAATGGTGTGCTGAACGCGGTTTTTTCTTTATCAGCGTCGGCTACCAATATTTGGTGAAACCCTTTAGCTAAATCAAGTGTACTGAAATATTTTGCCTGACCTAGTTGGTCGAAAATGTCTGTGATATTCGGCAATGGGTATGCATCTCCGAGTGTTTGCTCATTTAGTTTTCTGAAGTCTACGACTACTCTCCATTTTTTTTCGCCATCGTAACCAGATTTTTTCGGAACTAAGAGGAGAGGTGAGTTCCAGGGACTGAAGCTAGGTTGTATGATTGAATCATTAAGCATTTCGTTTACCTGCTTGTGAATTTCTTGCTTCTGACTTTCGGGAAGTCTATATGGTTTTAGGAATAATGGGGGCCTACTGTCGTTAGTTATTATTTTATGTTCCATTGCATTGGTGTAGGTAAGGTGATCACCTTTGAGGAAGAACAAATCATTGAATTCTCTACAGATGTTCGATATTGATTTTTGTTCCTCTTGATTGCAATGGTCCAGTTTTATAATTGTTTGTAAATCTGATAGCCTTTTCTGTAAACGATCTGTATGACTATCAGCTGAAATAATATTATAATTGTCTAAAGTATCCCATTTTAAATTTAAGTCATTCGGATTAATGTTTTTTTTTTCTTCTAAAGTGTTCATAAATAATACTTTTATTTTATTTTTTTCAGGTTTAACTATAGTTTCACCTACATATACCCCTGGGATTATTTCTTTTTTCTCAATTACTATATCCCGTGATTTATTGGAATTAAATGGAATTTCTATCATTTGCTGACTACGTTGTTCGAGTGTTATGTATTTATTTTTTGTTATCCCAGTCTTACTTTCTGCTGAGATTTCTATTATCTCAGTCTTACTACCTGCTGGGTTTATATAAGTTTGTGCTATGGTTTCTGTTACCATAGGCTTATTTTTAATTTTTGTATTTATAACTTTTTCCTTAGGAAGTGGTTTGCTAACAACTTTGTCATAGTCTTGTTTTGATGAATCTCCTGATCCGACCCGTAGGCAAGCCCGAAGGCAGGCGGTATCATTCAACGATTCCCATGCTTTTTCTGTACCTCCTACAATATTGTCTGTATGACATTGAGAGGAGTTAGAGCCAGTATGGTTAGACCCTTCAGTTGTGCAATCTTCTTGAAGGTGAGTTTTGGCTTGAGTTGAGTAATCTTTGTTCAAATTTGTAGTTCCATTAAATATAACAGATTTGGGTACCGAATGTATTTCTATATTTGCTTTTGATACATTAGCTTTATGATGAGGAATAGTACTCAGTACCTTCCCAAAACTATTTATCGTAGCGGTAGATTGGTCACCAATGAAGGGAAAAATCTTCATAAAATTTTCATCATGGTTAACTACGCATGAATATTTTTTTAGAAAATCGTTTCCTATGATGCCGTCAAAATTCATGTCGGTACTTACATCTAGAATGTGAAAGGGGTGGTTAATTATAATTTTATCATCATCACAGCCGACCAATAGAGTCTCATTCACAACACTGGTACTCATTACCTTATGACCGCCCATGGTTGAAATTGTTATGTTATTTTTATTGTTTTTTATGGGTTTGATCGTAGGTGTTTTAATTATGCTTATTTCAGAACCAGTGTCAATAACAAGACTTCTATTCTTACCGTCTGTGAATGGAATTCTTATTATGGTGAAGTCATTGTAAGGAAGCAATTCGATAATTATGCTTGCCGTTACTCTTGAGTTTCGTGTATGTCGGCCTGAACTTGTTGTCGGGAAGGATAGCCGATCTCTTCGACCCGACAATTCTCGTTTCCCGTATTATAAGAAAATTGGCTTTCGGGCATTACGTGGTGGAAGTTCACCTGTCGTTGGTCACCATTGTTTCTTTCGGTTTTAAAAGGGTTATGCGGGTTCACTTGGTTTGTTTGTGAGTGTAGTTTTCGAAGTCTACACTCGCTTTCCGTATGATAGTTTTTGTTGCAATAATTGCATTTAACAATTTCTGTTTTTGGGGTTAATTTGGGTAGAGTCTTGTTTTGGTAACAGGTTTGGGCAGAGTGTCCCAATATCCCGCAAATTTGACAGGTTGTTCGGGAAGAAAAGTTTGAGGGTGAATTCTGTTGTAAAGGGGGTTTATTCCTATAGGCAGGCATCTGCCTATCTATTCTTGCAGCATGGTTTTCTGCGAACGTTATTATCCTTTTCAAACTAGTTTCCCCGCGAGCTTGAACCATCAAACGTAAATTTTGATTCGAGAGACCATCTTCAAATGTCTGGATAGCCAGTTTTTCGTTCTCATCGACCAGATACGCCCTGACGGATGCGTCACTAGTACCTGAGAATGTTGCTGAGTTAAGAGAGGTTAAAAGTTTTGAGATTTTGTCTCCAAACTCCTTAACTGATTCTCTGGCATTTTGCTGAGCTACCAAAAGTTCATTCTGGGCTACAGAACGAGTTTTGGTTTCCTTATACTCGTCCTCTAGTTTAGCAACTAAGTCACCCCACTTTGTAAAAGAGTTGAACTGTATTAGTTCGAAGGCCGGACCTTGTAGCCTAGTTTTTACTATTTCGAGGAATGTTGTATGTTCCTCTTTCTTACATGATGAGAACAAGATGTTCCCGCATGCGATGAATTTATTCAATTCACTGGGGTTACCATTGAAGATGGGCACTATATTGAAAATATCGCTTATATTGACCTGAAACGCCATTGTTTCAGATTCTATTACGTTTATTACGTTAAAAGGAAGATTTAAAAAAAATTCTAAACGCTGTCGGTCTCGTCGTGTCCTGACAATTTTGAGGGAAAAATATTTTGAAGAGGGGAAGGAAAAAGAAAATGGGGTTCACCAAAAAAAAATATATGTAAATATAATTGTTTAAAATTTCTTACGCTAATTTTATTTTCTGGTGCTGTTGATTTTGGTAATGTTGTTGATTTTGTTGTCGATGTTGTTATTGTTGTTGCTTTTGTTGATGTTTAAGGTGTTGTTTTGTTGTTGTTGAAACTGTGCCAGGCAGACTTCACGCCCTATAGTTGCAGATTACAACCTGGTCTTTTCACTACCTATATTTTGCCTCCGCGTCCTCTTGAAGGAATTCGCCAGGTCTTATGGTCATAGGATTTTTTCACAATTAAATTTTATACTACTTTAGCTTTGCTGATGTATAGCCCCAGCAATACGCATCAAAAGGAACGGCCTTTTGTATTTTTGGTAGGGGATTTTTAAAAGAATCCCACCGCTGCCACCATGTATTAACCCAAGTTAACAGTACTTCCTGACGATTCAGGGAAGAGTTTGTTGGGGAGAATTTAGGAAATAAAAGAAATATTTGTTTGCTTTTTTTTTATTTATTTATTACTTGAAAGGCCCGCTGTCTCAATGCTTGGCTGCGACCTTCAAGTTTGAATGATAACTAAATTCTGTTTATTCCTCCTCATCCTTTGCCTATTTATACTAGTTTCAATTTCCATTACCACTTAATAATATAGCATTTTCCATATGGAAATGCATTTTTACGCAACCTCATATGAAAAATGCCTTATCATCATAATTTTCAATTTTGTCAACTCGCATTGATACCAATAACCATTGCATGTAGAGTTCGATGAATCATATTTTGTTTACACTGGCCCAATATGAAGCAAATTCAACTTATCCATAGAGGTACCAGATACACACGGGCAGCGCAGCGGCCTAATTACCGAAGTGTGATATGATTATATATGTACTTTGAACTCGAAACAATGCTTGCTCATAGTGGTCATTCTTACTTTGCTGCACTTAGCAAAACTGGCGACAATTAATTAATTGCTGTGGTGTTAGGTTTCACTAAGTGGGCTACGGAAGATGACACATTTATGGGTGACAATGTCTTGGATCGGTTGCGCGAATGACAACGAAAAATGATACTATACAAGATCGTGTGTGGTGGCTTGGGAATGGAAATTTAAATAAGGCTAATAGAGTGGTCGCATGTAGTGGATCACTACATTGGTAAATTGTACCACCTAGAGTTTGCTATCTTGAAAGCTGTTTCTTTTAGCAAAAGCTTACATGTAGCTATCGGTATACCTATATTCCCCCTTTCAGGTGAAATAGGTATGACGGTTCCATTTTTAGCGAGTTCATCGGCTCTACAATTTCCTGTGATGTCTCTGTGGCCCGGCACCCAACAGAGGTGAATGTAAAATTGCTGCGCCATCTCCATAAGAGACGATCGACAATCGAGGGCCGTTTGAGATTTTGTTGAGACACCGTCAAGAGATTTAATAGCAGCCGGACTGTCAGAGAAGATGCGGATATCAGATGTTGATATCACGTTTTCTCTTAACCAGGAGAGAACCTCTTTGATCGCTAAAATTTCCGCTTGAAAGACGCTACAATGATTAGGGAGGCGGAAAGAGATGCTTAGATTAAGCTTTTCTGAGTACACACCTTTACCAACTCCCTCATTTGTCTTGGATTCATCTGTATAAAAATGAATGCTTTTGTCATACAGGAGTTTTTTGTCTTCCCATTCATTTCTGGATGGAATGGATACCTGGAAGTTTTTTCCAAATTGGGTTTTTGGAATAGTGTAGTCTATGTACTTTGGTATAGAACCGAAGAGGTTCAAAATGATGGATTGCCCCTATAAATTATATTTTTTAAAGAGAGGAATAATGTCATTTAAAGAACTTCAAAAATGTATTTAACAAAATAAAAGGTTAAGCTGTTTTCGGTCAAGATATTCGAAAACTTAAATGAATTGAGGAGTAGGTTATTTATTTTTGTAAAAAAAAATTTTTCTCTGTTTTTTGATTTATGTATTCAAGAAATCTCTTCAAAGTGTAAAAAATAAAATTTAATTGAGGTCGATAACTGAAATTAGTACATTGAGTGTACACCATTACGCCCTTCTGTAAGAAAAAATTAAAATGCACGACTGGGTCGTTCGAACTTGCTTATGTATCCAAAGAATCTGTTTGTAAATATTTCCTGTATTTTAAGATTTAAAAATGTACATGCAAAAAAAGTTTGTTTTGAAAAATTTAAACGCTATTTTATTTCTCAAAAAAAAAAAACATAATTTTACCAACAATGTATTTGATAATCGTTAGAGCGGGTTTTTTTAAATTTATTATTATACATATACATACATACATATATACATTTTTTCAATTTTAGTTTAAAAATATTTTTGGTATACAGTTATTAAGAGTTTATGAATATACATTTTACAATTTAATTTCGTAAAAAATGATGGCATATTTTCAAGATATCGAATTTCGAAAAAATGTAATATTTTTTTCAAAAATCAAAACAATAACATTTTTGATTGAGACAGCTTTTGTAGAAAAACTATTGAAATTGGTTGGTTGATACTTTAGAAAAATTAAAAACAAAATAAAAAGAGGCTGGGATGCGACCCACACTAATAACTTCCCATCCCGTCTGTCGATTTGTCTTGCTTAAAAGTTTGTGGGTTTTCGTGTTTTGTTAAAAAAGTTATCAGTTAAATTATTCTAAAAAAATTAAAAATAACCAACAATATTTTGGATATGATGAAATAGTTTGATTTAAAAATCTATTTTTGCTAACGAGATTTTTAGTCGTTAAAAAGTTAAAAAATAGTAAAATAGTAAAAGTTATATAAGCAAATACAAATTGGATGAATGAAATTAATTTAAAGTCAATGTTTTCTATCATTCACGAGATATCGAGAACCGAACATCAATTTTTACCAATTTTGCGTACTATTTTTTGTAGATTTTAATTTTTTATGAAAAAACTGTCTGTTAGATTTTTATAAAAAATTACTGAATGTTGAAAACAATATTTTTCATAAAATATTGTTACAAAAATATTTTTTTAAAAATAAAATTAGTTTAAAGCGAATGTCTAAAAATTTTGAAAAGTTCTATGAGTCGAAAATCAATTTTTACCAACTTTTAGTAATGCTTTTTTTAGGTTTTTATTTTTTCTGTCAATTCGATTTTTCTCAAAATTTTACCGAATGTTGAAAACAATATTTCTTATAAGATAAAATAAAATGGAAGCCATAACCTCAAATTTTTGAAAAGATATTTGAGTCGAAATTCAATTTTTACCAACTTTGAGCAATGTTTTTCTTTTAGGTTTTTATTTTTTATAAAAAAAAACTGTCGATTTTTCTCAAAATTTTACCAGATGTTAGAAACGTTATTTTTTGTTGCACGAAGATAAAATCATTTTTATTCGTAAAATCTTGAGGTGACAATTTTTTTCAGTTTTTTTGATTTATAAAAAAATTGTTAATTGGATTTTTTTCCAAAAATATACTTGTTTGGTATCATGTTACAATATATATTATAAAATTTAATTCAAGTCTCTAGCGTTATTGGTTCGTGAGATATTTAGGGTTAACCAAAATGTTCACCTTTTTTTTTAAACTGCTATGGTAAAAAAACCACCCACGTAATTTTCTTGAGAGCCCTTTCTGTATCTTTCTGCATTATTATCTGTATAACAAAATTTAATTGAAGTCGATATCTCTTCTGGTTCTTTAGCTATGGACGATCAAAAAAAATTATTTAAAGAAGCCAAATTACGAAAAAAATTTGTAGACAAAATTAAAAAAAAATCTATCGGTTTGTTTATGAGATAATCCGAATTTTCAATTTTTGACCAACAAATTTGTATCGGGCCTACTGTTATTTTTAGTCTTAAAAAAAAAACAGAACAACACCTAACGCGAACCGGCTCAAAACCTATTTTTCCAAATTTGAGGTCAATCAAACCAATGGTTTGGTCTGTAGTAGCCAGGACAGAAAGACTGACGGAATAGGGGGACCACTTTTATCGACTTCTCTACCATAATAATATCATGTTTGATTAAAATCTTGAGTTCAAAATTTTTAACGAGCAAGTATTAAGATGGAATTGAAGACGAGTTTCAGGAATTTAAAGCAGGGTTGTTGCGGATGTAAAAATTTTGACATCCGCGGATGCGGATTTTTTGAGACTCACATCCGCGGATGCGGATGCGGATTTTAGAATTTATTAAATAAAAACAATTTTAAGTCCGTAAATAAAGGAAAATTTTATTGATTATCTTTGCGTTTAATGATTAAATTTAAAAATGGGTGAGTTATATTTAATAAAAATCAAGATTGCAGCCTTCTCAGACTGCAATCTCTTTCTTAGTGGATCGTATATTAATCCAGCTCCACTAAATAGTTGTTCGCTGGGAACACTGGCTGGTGGAGTTGATGAATACCTCAGTGCAACTTTGGAGAGTCTTTTAAAGTCTGTTTGATGGATTTTCCACCAATCAAGTGGATTATTATCGAATTCTAGTCTTTTTTTTATTTCGGTAACATGCTAACTCCTTGCGGAGAAGTGCTTCGAGACTAGCGTTATCAGATTCTCCTTCACCTTCGTCTTCAGTTGATGAATCTAGCATCATTGCCATATCGCTTCTGAAGCAAGCCTTGTAACTTAAACCGGACGTTCCTGGTTCCAAATGTAAAGACTCATCCATTTTCTTCTTTTTTGTGTTGTTCGAATTTGGTGACAACGTAGGAGAACTGGTGCTAAATGGAACATTTATCATCTTTAGAATTACATCTTTTATTCTTTCCTCGGTCATGGGTTTGAAAAATGTATGCTTAAAGCGAGGGTCTAAGTATGTTGAAATCGCATACAAATCGTTGTCTTGCAAAGATGAAAATTTTTACAAATTTGAAAAAAAAGCGTTTAAAAACATCCGCATCCGCAACAAACTCCGCATCAGTTTATGCGGATGCGGTTGCGGATGCGAATGTTGGAATTAATGCGAATAACCCGCAATTGCGGATGCGAATATTCGCAACATCCCTAATTTAAAGGCAACTTAATATCAAATTTCCGATTTCTTATTCAAAGTTTCTTCTTAAAAACCTGGATATTTGCTCAGCGGTTTGCTCTCAAAGAAAAGATCTTTTGAAATTAATTCAAAGCATTACTAAAGTTTTTCTAAATTTTAAATTGTGTGTTTTTTATAGCAAACCGCTTTTTGGTGAATATCGTTAGATGAAATCTTTACTTATATTTTATATACAACTTATCTGTACAAGCTTTATGGCTCATATGACATCTTTATCGTCTATTGGTCAAAATTAGATGAATTTATGTTGTACGATTGGAATAGGTCTGGATTTCCGATTCTTATTATTTTCTTGGTCCAGTCCGCAGTTCAAAGTAGTACTTTTAGCAACAAAGTTTAAAGCAGTAAAATATAAATTTTATTTTCATATATAAAAAATAAATAATGAAAAATATAAGGGGGTCATATCCATCAACGCAATACGATAGGTTTTGAATTCAAGGGAATTCCTACGAAAAAATAAAAAAATAATGTCCCAGGGGGTGGGATCGTAGAGCTCGTGATCCGCCATTGTCGATTCTGAAATAGGCTTCTAGTTCGGGAGATAGAAAAACCTTTAAAAACTGTGTAATTTAAATTTTCCTGCAAAGAACTGTATTATGTGAACATTTTGTAAAAGCTGCACCCTCTTAAAAGAATCTGTCACTACGCCTGTTTCTGCGATTGCAAATTTCAATTTCATGCATTTCATTCAGAGTCACCCTGTTTGCCTTTTGGTTTTCGCAATTAAAACGAAATTTAAAAATATACCTAATTGTTTTACAGCACCTCCATTTCCATTCCTTTTACCAAATCTAAGATTTAGAGATGACACTAAATACACAAAATGAATTTCAAACACATAAGCACAATGACGAAAAACACTCATTCCATTTAACCCTTAAAACACCAGTTGTTGTACGAGTAGCAGTAGCAGTTTAAAGTTAGGGCCTTTCTTAAAATAATAATAAATACAAATAAGATACACTCATAGGTAAGTCATAATTGTGTGGAGAATACACAAATTACACCATTTCTCTGGGGAAGCTTTGGTCCTGTGCCAGTTCTAGAGCCAGTGCCATAAATATCTCTCTTTACCTCGTTCAAGAAAATAAGGATACCGTTTATAACCATAAAATAACGGAAACCAACAGGGGTTGTTAATCGTTCAACCAATCAGAGGAACGATTACGCGACGGAATACCACTCCCCCACTTTGAGGGGGTTAAAAAAACAGACGAACTCGCGAGTGTGCAAAAGAGAAACATGATGGATTTATACGAAAAACTTCTGTTTTACAAAATGGCTAACGCGCAAATTGAGGGTGGTTGATGGTCGATGGTTTATGGTTGTGGTTAAATGGGGGTGATGATGGTCTTGAGTCGTGACGTTTGACATCATTGCAATTGATTTAATAAGGATAAACGTGTCGCATATGATACATGACATACTCTCTTAGTTGGTTATGGATAACGGTATAACATCGATAGGAACATCAAGAATCACATTAAAACCGTCTGGCGCTTCATTCGCATCCGCTCTTTAGTGTTTGACGTACGTTATAATTTGATAAGGATATTCAACGGTTTTTATCCTTTCATTTTTATAAATAATTTGGCGGAAAAATAATCTTATAGACATTTGCAATTTTTTGATATTATGTGAATATAAATCTACATATTTACTTTTTACTTTGTATATGTAGGTTGGAAAAAGTTGTGTTTTGTGTGCGCTTAGATGTAAGACGGTTGAGTTCTAAACAAAAAAGATTTTAAAGTTTTAGTGCGGTGGATATTTCGGTGTATTATAAAAAATCTGACTAAATGCAAAAAAAACATACGTCGTTTTTCGATCTTTCAAATACAAAACTACATTAGGTACGAGTATATAGTGGAATTTAAAAATAAATAAGGATTTACAATCTTCTACGTAATAATGCATCAACAAAGTGCAAAGTCTTTTCTAATTCGTGACCTGCTTGGGGACTTAATAAACAGACATCAAAATCACGTCGATGACTGCGACGGTAGGTGTAAATGCTTTTAATTTTTGTTTTTCTTTTGTGAATAAATTAATTGACAATAAATCGCATTAAATCTTTATTTATCTTATTTTAATAATATTGTATTGCAGTTCGGGTGTTGCTGCGTACATATTGTATCTTTATGTACCTACCTACTTTAACTTCTTAGATAGAACAATATAGTCGCTTTTTATGATTTAACTTTTGCGGAAGAGCTCCTTCAGCTCTGGGAGATGCAGCTAAGCTATGGGTATACCAGGGGCGAACGCAGAAACAAATTTCGGGGGTGGGGGGTTGGTGTGTTGATTTTCAAAAAATTAATATTATATTATTTTTTTATTTTAAATGTCAAGTGTTTTTTTTTTCTTTTTTGGCACTATTTTATATATGTATGTAGGTTCTAAGAAACATGTATGAATTAAAATTACAAACATATATACACATATGACTTGCTTTCACGATTGACAAAACAGTTTGACTTTGACTTCAAAGCTAAAACTTAATTTTTAAATGCATTATGCATGTATAAGTTTGTATGCCTTATTTCCTAGTTGCCGTTGCCGAAGCCGATCCCATCATTCTTTATTAGGCTGAACTCACACATGAGTAAATGTGAGTTACAGTTACAGAAACAAAGAGATGAGGTGAGATTTTTCTATTTTCACAGTTCTCTTTTGTTTGCTTTCGCATATTCAAATTTACCGTAGATTGCTAGATTGAATTTTGAAATTGTCAAACACGTTTTTCTCAAACTCGCCATGTAAATACTAGAAGTAATGATTTTGAATGCGTTTGGAACCTTTAGACCGAAGACATAGGATCATATTCATAGTTCTTGATAAGTTCTGATTTTGTCTTTGCTAAATTAAACTTCAGTTTATGTTATTCTAGAAAATTTAAACTCATTTTAAAACGATAATCTGGAGTCTAAAAATAAACACGACGAAACCTATGTTTAAGCTGTTTCTAAATCTACTAAACGTCAAAAATAAAAAAACTGATTGAGTAGGTAAATTAAGTTACGAGACATTTTATTTGAAAATTTAAAAACAAAAATTAAAATGTCAAAAGACTTAAGCATATGTACATATGTATGTATATCAATATTTTGATATTTTGCTGGATGTTGGAATGCTACCAACTAACAAAAAACGAAAGCTCTACTTAACCCGATTGGAACCCTTTGAAATAGATGAAGACGATTTGTATGAAAGGTATCGATTCGAGAAAAAAAAACTGTCGAGTTTATGATTGACCTTCTAAATATTATAGATCGAAATTCGATGAAATGTTTGCTAATATCTGCGTGCTTCCAAGTCTTAAAAACACCAGCCCGACTTCATAAAATTTCTCAACCAACAGCAAACAAAATAGTTTAAAGGGTTTCAAAGATTTTGGCTCTCCAGCTAAAGCAAATTATTTTGTTACCCTCTACAAGCCATTTTGTATAGGTTTAAATGAAATTTTTCAGAATTGTAGTAGAATATGCCATAAACCTGTTTCTAACTAAACAGAGCTGGCAAATTCTTTATGAATAACAGCTGTGCCTAACCTACATACATATATGTATGTTAAATTTAGACTCCAGTTCAAATAGACTCGGGTTTAAAATATGACTATGAATATGCCCCATATTGTTTTATATCTTACATTATTATTATTATTATAAAAAGCTTTATTCACTCTGTTGACATAGTATTATACAATCATAATATACATATTATATCTACATAATAAAATTAACAAGTTAAATTCTTAATAATAGCATTTTACATTAATATAATTATTACTTTATTAATATTATTATCTCATTAATATTATAATTAAATATTTATTATCTTGTATATATATATATACATATATTCCGAGTGCAAATTTTCTTCATAATATGTTAAGAGTATAAGAGTCCCCCAAAATATTTCATGCTTCTCTATTCCTTGCAAACTGCTGCCACCGTGGATTAAGTCTTTGGATATCGTCTCTCCATCGCAAAATTTGTCTTCCTGCTCTTCTTGTTCCATCTCTTGGGTACCATTCTGTTAGCTTTTTTATCCAGCGGTCATCACTTGTTCTTGCTATATGTCCTGCCCATTTCCATTTTTGTGTTTTAACTCTTTTTGTTACATCCTCAAATTTTGTGATTTCTCTTAATCTTGTATTTCTCACTCTTTCAAACCTAGATATGTTAAGAAGTGATCTTTCTATAGCCCTTTGAGTAGTTTCGAGTTTTCTCAAACTTTGTACGTTCATGCTCCAGGTTTGTGAACCATACGTTAAAACCGGACAGCCATGTCGAATACATTTTTTCTTGATGTTTCACTTATTTTTGATCCAAATACGTTCTTAAGGTTCCATACCTGCTTCCAACTATTTGAAATTCTTCTTTGTATTTCTTTCTCCATTCGATTTTTGAATGATATGATTTGTCCCAAGTTATGTATTCTTGGACGTATTCAAATGTACAACCCGTGTTTTGTTGGAAAATCTATCCATAGTAGGATTTTACACGAATAACAAAAACAATATCCAGAGTATGAATAACACCGATAAAAGTTAGAGTAGAATCTTACTATGGATGGGTTTTTGACATTTATACGAGTCTCGAATGGGTCTTATGTGATTTCGTTCTCAAATGTTGGTACGATTGATATTGCATTTGTATCTCGATGGCTGTGTTCGTTAAGTAGTTGTGCATTTGGAATCATGTGTGTTTTCCATTGGGGAAAAAATCAATCTATTACTGTTGATATTATTTAGTTTTGTTAGTGAAAATGGACTTACTGGGCTTATTTTGCAAGAGAAAACAATAGAAAAGATATTTATGTTTTGCTATATTTCCACCAAAGGTTTATCTCAGTTTCTTTTGGTGTTTCCACCGCCAAGAAGATTTAAAAATGATTAAGTTTGACAGCACTTTCTAAAATGCAAATGGTGTTTCGATGTTTCTTATGAAGTGCAAGTGAGATAGTTTGATTCGTGTTAAACAATGAAAAACTGAATAGTTCAGCACCATATAGGAATATGCTATCTACTGCAGTGTAATTTTTTTTTTTAATTTGATTAAAACGAAACTATATTTCTTGTACACAAACATGCAAATAAACAGACCATAACGCATTATCTGTAAAACCAACTCTTCCACACAAGTTTTTCTTCACAAATTTCCGATCCCCGACCGGAATCGAGCAAATCAAGCTCATTTCAACGCGATTCAGGTATATAAAGAATTTAGGCGAGTTTCAAGCTCGCTTCAACACCACATGTTAATGTAGTAGTCTACGAACAAACCCCCTTCTTGAAGTTTTTATTTTATGTCAAATTGTTTGGTTAAAACTTTTAAATCGACTTTCACATTACACAGACGTATTTTATTGATTTTGATAGTCAACTATCAAAAATCAGCTTACACGATTTCATTGATAAATTATTCTGGCAAATATTCAGTTGTATCAACTTTCAAATATAAAAACCGGACTACTGCGGATCGTTTTGTTGGCAATTTCTCACTTTAGTATATATGGAATACGAAAAAACGCACTTTATCTCTCCTATGTTTATTTGAGTCTCTTCACTGTTAGTCATGAGTTTAGTTTTAGTTTGGCTCATTTCCAACTCTGCTGTTTTACAACCTTCTGATAATTTTGTAATTATTTCTTGGAGTTCATTTGGAGTTTCTGCAAAAAGAACTATATCGTCTGCAAAACAAAGATTAGAAAGTTTTTCGCCGTCTATGTTCAAGCCAAGGTTTTCAATGTCTATGCTTCTAAATATTTCTTCCAGCAATGCACAGAAAAGTGCTGGTGAAAGAGGATCTCCTTATCTTACTCATCTGCCTATTGTAAACGTTGGACCTTTATTATTAATAAAGTTAGTTTTAGTATTATTTATTTTTGATGTACTCTTCATGTATAAGATTCTCAAGATTCTAATAATTTTGTGAGGGATACCTTGCTGCTTTAAGGCTTGCCATATTTTAACATGTTCTACAGAATCGAATGCCTTGTAAAAATCAACAAATGCTATATATATGTAGGTCTTTGTTATACTCCACACTTTTCTCAATCAGTTGGTTGATTGATTGAAGATGGTCTGTTGTAGAATATCCCGATCGAAAACCTGCTTGTTCTTTTGGTTGGTTTCTGTTGAACATATCTTTACATCTTCTCAATAGACATTTAGTGTATACTTTGTATATTATTGATATAATGCTTATTGGTCTATAATTATTAATATCATCTTTTTTACCCTTTTTGTGAATGAGGATTATGTTTGATTCTGTCCATTGATATGGTAGTTCTTCATGTATGAAAGTTTGATTAAATATAAATTTTAAAACATTTAAGATCGAGCTTTTTCCAATTTTAAACATTTCCGCTTTTATGCCGTCACTTCCAAAGCTTTTTCCCGACTTCAGTTCGTTGATTGATTCTTCCACTTCCGATTTCAAAAACACTGGAAAGCTATCATAATGATCCAAATCTGGCATTTCTGAAGTGGTTTGGCCAAAAGTAAACTTTGATTGGTATAGGTCCTTGAAAAAATTTGTGGCGGACATATTTATGTATGTATGTCGTTTCTACCCCTTATTTTTTGTATTTTGTCATCTAAAGTAATCATTCATTCTTTTCCTTGAGAAAAGTGTTCTTTTGCTTTTTTGATTGATTTGTTATCTTCCAAGTACATTTTCTCATCATATATTTTAATGTCATCTTTAACATTTCTTTTGATACATTTTCTCAATAATTTGAGAGTTTGTTTGTCGTTTTCATCTAAATATGTTTTGACGAAGATTTTCTCTTTCTTCAATTAAACTTTTTGTTGTACTTGAAATTTTATCTGGCTTTTTCGGAATAGGTATTATGTTTTCATTTGCTGAGACTAGTAGAGCTTTTTCGAAAGAATTGGTATTGAACTGTACTTAAAGATTTTATGAATTCCAAACTAGACATATTTTTGATTTTCTCAAGGTAGCTGGTTTTGTCTTCATTTGATATAATTTTTGGTATATCCTTTTTAGGTTGGGATTTGTGGTATTCTTTTGTCTTGTGGCTGATTTTTATTTTAGCACGTACCATTCGATGGTCGCTTTCAAAATTCAACCGGTTTATAATAGAGACGTCTTGAACTGTTTTTCTTTTGTTGGTGACTATTTATTTATTTATTTTTTGTCTTTTTCTTAAACAGACTGTTTCAGACGGTTAAACCATTTTGCCATAACCATGTTGTCATCTTTTCACCACGCTGGTTTCTGGATCCAAATCCGTACTCTCCCATTATACCTTCTTCACCATCTTTTCTGAAGCCCACTTTAGCGTTAAAATCTCCAATTATGTAGAGAATTTTTAATCTTGATTTTGATATAATTTTATTGAGATCTTCATAGAAGGAATCAATTTTTTCTTCGGTTGAAGCTTCGGTGGGAGCATAAACCTGGACAATAACGACCCTTGTTTTGTTGATCTCCAATTCGCATGATGCAATTCTTTCGTTGTGTAGAGTTACCACTTTAATATTTTTCTTCAGTTTTTCACTTATAAGCATTCCAACACCATATAGTCCTTTGGTCTCCCCAATATAGAAAAAAATATTTCCCTTTTCCTCTTCCAACAGTTTTTCTCCAAATAATCTTGTTACCGCCAAACCGATAACGTCCAAGTTTATGTTTCTAATAGCCATATCAAATTCGGTGCGTTTTTCATTTGTTGATAGGCTTCTGATATTATATGTGCCTATTATATATTATACATATATTTAAATCTGTTATTTGATTTTTTTCTTTTTCATATTTTTGAATATTTTTTGTTTTGTATCCTGATCTGTTTTTACTATAGAGATTTCTTGTGTCTGAGTGATGGTAACTTAGACTTGGGGGGTTTTGGTCTAACTCCCTCGCGGTGGCCAACCGTACTGAGGAAGTCAGTACATTAAGGTATGTTTAAATGCAGAAACGCATTCAAATGTTTAAAAATATTGAATTTAGGAGACATCACGTAACTTTCATTATTAATTTGATTCTTGTTCTTGAAAAATAGGGAAAAACGCGTCAAAGGCAAACAGGTTTGCTGTTTTTGTTTTAAAATATTCTTGTGTCACAATAAAAGAAGGCAGACGGCAAAGCCATGCTTATTGATTTTTGTAAATATTATTTATGTACATAAACAAGAAAAGAAACAATAAATCTAATCTATCTATCTAAAAGAAGTGAAAAAAGTTAAGTTACAAGATTTTTTTTAAATTTATAATTAAAACTAACATAAATGAACCGAACAATTTTTCGGTATTTTGATATTTAATTTTTTTTTAAATGTGTCATAAGTGGCCTTAAGATCAATTTCAAAAACGAGTACAACAAGGTCATTTTCTGTTTTCAATTTTTCATTTTTAGCCATGAGAAACATGGCGAAAGAAAGCATCTCTGTGTAAATAATAATACTTAGTTTCATACAAAAAGTTAAAAACCCTTCATCTTCTATCTCAGTGTTGAAAACAAGAAAAATATTTTTCTTTTTTTACCAAAAAATAAAGAAATACATATGTACCCATATTGTTCTGATTCAGCATGTTTGTGTTTTGTGCACAATTTCTATCACCGTAGAAAATTTATTAAAATATTTTCGTTTAATATAGTTTGAGAATTTGAGTTGGAAATTAATTTTGTACCATTTCTGTTTTTTTTTTTTTCTTTTGAAAATATTTTGATATTTCAGGAGGGGTTTTAACCCCCAAAACCCCTACCTGCGTTCGCCCCTGGGGTATACCATTGTTTCTTAAATATTTCTTTTATAGTAGCGTTACCACTGAAAAATAAATAAAAGCATCACTGAAATATATCAACTTACGAGTATTACTGATCCTCAAACCATGCCTAACATTTCACCTTACTTCGTTAAAAATATTGTTAAAACAGATCTCAAAACCAAGAAACCTCCGGGTTATGATAAGATATCTAATCAAATAGTAAAAATCTCCCTGAAAATTGTTTCTTTGTTTTTAAGTTATCTTTTTAATAGCTGCTGTTTACTCGGTTATTTTACTAAAAGATGGAGAGTTGCAAACCTAACAAGCCACCAAGGGCGGATCCAGACTTTGAATCAGGGGGGTCACAAACTTAGATGAGTTTTTACTCACCGCTTAAAAATATTCTTTAATGTTTAACATAATACATATATATATATACATATAACATATCTTAACCTTAAGTTTACAGATTTCAATTGCTAAAGTGGGAACTTTAGTTATCAAATTATTTTAAAACACTGTTGTCCAGCAAGGTATGGTCTAACTATTTAATTTGGATGACTTCCTACATATGAAAGCATTCCAAGATTCCAACAGTTTTCTAAATATTAATGCGAAGAACGCTACAAAAATTCAAGAGACACGATCTGATATTAAGAACTGTCGGGCTTTTTTTTGACGTAGTTTTTTCGGACTCAATTTTCGGGAGTCTATTATTACTATCGCTACCAGTCTGCTTACTCGTATTTTGACCTTAAAGGAGTCAACAAAACTTAAAAATTGTAAAGAGAAAAATGCTTGGTTCTTGAATTTGAGGATATATCTACATAGGGGCAGTTAATTACATAATTTCTCTAAAAAAAAATAAATTAAAACAAATTAAGGTAAACAAATAAGTTGGAAAGAAACTTTTGTGTGACACTCACAAATTACACATTTCAGAATCTCTTTTCACTTCAAATCTCAAGAGATTCAAAGCTTTTATATCAATAAATATGAAACGTTTATTATGTTTTTCAATCAGCCATTAGTTTTACAAAAGTGTAACTTTTGCTGTTTTTGGAACATTTATATTATTGAAATTCGTGTTTAAATCTCAGTTCTAGAGCATCCAAAGCAAATTCACTTCAAAAGTAGATTTATTTAATTTTTAAGATCTTTTAAGTCGACCTGTGACGTCAGTGGTCTAAAGTAGTGGAGTGCGTAGTGCACACGACTTCTAAGACTGAGCAAATCTGATATGCGTGGGTTCGAATCCTATGTTGTGCATAAAGTTTTCCAAATAAAATTAGATTAAAGCTCAGCACCACAAAAAAAAAAAAAAAAAAAAAAAAAAAAGGAGACTGATGAGTGCAAAAGTGGCAAAGCACGAAATAGCTATATCTCCAGCCAAAACAATGAGTGGTAGCACCTTTAAGTTGTTGTTGTTGTTCAAAAACATTCAATAAGATCTTTTGTATTCAACAGAAAATCAATTTTGAAAGAAATAAAATGCACGACTGGGTCGCTAGAACTTGCTAATATCTTCCAAAAAGCCTGTTTGAAAATATTTCCTATATTTTAAGATTTAAAAATGTAACTTATTTTTTTTTCGAAAATCATTTTAAATTTTGTCTTAAAAATACTTTTTAGTAAGCACTAAATAAAGTGCTTATAGATATACATTTTACATTTAAATTTCGCTATCGAGTTTTGTAAACAAAATTAATATTTTTTTTTTCAAAAAATAAAAAAAAATGACATTTTTGATCATCAAAAATCATCATCAATTTGATCATTTGATCATCGACAAGAGCTTGCACAGAAAAAGAAGATTATTGAAATCGGTCCATTAGTTTTTGAGAAACTTTAAAAAAAAATGAAGGTTTCATGAGGGGTACCCTTCTCGAGCAATACCAAAATATGTTTTTGCTTGTAAAAAGAAGCCAAATTAAGCATACAAAATTAAGAGAAAGTTTTAAAAAAAACACATATTTTTAAATTGACGCTTTCTTATTCAAGACTTCTTCTTAAGAACCTGAATATTTGCTCTTTATCTTAGAAACAAATTTTATGAAAATTATTTAAAGCATGACTAAAGTTTTTTCAAATTCTAAATTGAGTGAAAACAAAAATTTGAGTTGTTTTTGACAGCAAACCGCTTTTTGGTGAATTTCGTTACAAATCTTTAGATGAAATCTTTACTTATAAAACTTGACTGTATAAGCTTTATGGCTCATATGACCCCCCCTGGATCGTCCATTGGTCAAAAGTTAATGAATTTGTGCTGTGTTTTTGGAATAGGGCTGAATATCCGATTCATATTATATTTTTGGTCCAGTCTTCAGTTAAAAGTAGTACTTTTAGCAACAAAGTTTAAGGAAGTAAAATACAAATTTTGTTTTCATACACAAAAAAATAATAATTCAGAATATAATGGGGGTCATGTCCATTAACGCAATATGAATAGCTTTGAATTAAAGGGAATTCCTTCGAAAAAAAAACAAACAAATTATGGGGGGTCATGACCCCTACGACACCCCCTGGATCCGCCATTGCAAGCCACTCACATCAATATCTTCTTACCGCCCTATAAGTGTGCTTAGCTGCTTAGGAAAGCTTTTCGAGAAAATTATCTGTATAAACATAATAGACATCGTTTCCACCAAAAATAATCTTCCATCCGAGTAGTTTAGCTTTAGAAATAAATATTCTTTAACACATAAGGTTATGCGATTCACTAACTTTTATTTTATTATATAGCTTGAAAGGTGTGAAAATCAATATCATTAAAAGGTCGGCTTCGAGGAGATTTGCAGCATGCCTTTGAGGAAAATGTTAACCACTTTTTCACATATTTTGGGTAATATTTTAGTAATGTTGATTTTTAATATTTCTAAAGTTCGGAGGTTTTTCTCGTCAGTCTTTTGCGTGGCTAATAATTGGCGTCACAAAAACGTGAAATTACGCAACCAGGAAACTTCTCACGCCATAAAGCCACAATTCGTTGCGTTGTGCAGCTTGTTGCCTCGTGTTGTTCGAACTAAATACATCGTCTTATTTTGGAACACTTGCACTTGAAATAGTCACTGGGTTATTTTCAGATTAAAATCTGATGTTCCTCAAAAACAATCTGTTACACAAACAAAAGAATACTTTTTTTAAAGGATTAAGATGTCCTTTATTCGAATCCCGACTTTAAATTTCATCTCAATCAATCTCTACTTTATCACATCAGGTCTTTAAAGTAATGCCTCTTTAAAAATGCTAACAACAATAAAAAAAGGAGTTTTTAAGCCTTAGTTAAAACTCAAATTATTTCTTAACAATAGATTGTATGATGATTTTGAGATAGGTAAATTGTACCTATCTCTTTGAGATAGGTACAATTTAGTATCTTACTTAGTTTCTAGAAATACTCATAATTTATGAGTCTTTATTTCAATCTATTTGAAGTTTCGAGAAAAACTTGAATTTGATACTTTCATAGTTTTGGCAAATACTTTTCGGGCTTAATTTTTAGTGCTGATTTCGAATCCAAACTCTTATTTTAACTATTTGTTCAAATATTTAAAACCGTTTTCAACATTATTTTTATATTTTTAAATGTATTTCAAAAACTTGATATAATAGAATAGGCAACAAATTCGTTACAGGACTAAAACTTACTTTTAACCTGTTTTGTCTTTTTCTGTTGAAAACCATTTTAGCATAAATGGTTTAGCGTTTCTTTTAGATTTTTGTAAGACAGGTTCTAACAACTTTTAATTTTTTTTTCTAATACCTTATGGAATAATAAAAATATTTCAACTGAATCGAATGTTGAAGAAAAGGATTTTAGTTTTGAAAAACAATCACGGATTTTATTGAAAAAAAATATACCTTATAAATTTTAAAATTTTTCTGTATGAAACTTATTTAATGGATTGCAATATCGTCAACTATGTTAACAAATTTAATAATTTTGAACTTAAGATAATATCAGCTACGAGAACAAACTCAAGAGGAAGAGCAAGTGGTGGGTGTATTTTTGGGTACAAAAAAGACATGAAAGGCATAAATTGTGAATTTAAACAGAATGGACTTACTTGGATTTGAGGATTTGTGGAAAAATCTACCGTATAATCCCAGCATATGTCAACTGTAATCACTGGAACACTGACTTCGAAAATATCAAGGATTTCCTAACGTGTGGAGAAGTTATTGCTGGTGGGAGACCTAAACGCAAGAATAGGGGTTGAAGAAGGGGTTGAGAATGCCAGACTCGGAAAAGCAAGAAATTCAAAAGACACAATTAAGAATGCAAGAGGAAGTCAATTGCTTGAACTTTGCAACACCTTCGGCCTCCGTGTAATGAACGGTGTAAGTGATGGTAATAAATTGGGTGAATTTACATTCGTGGGAAAACAAGGAAGTTCGGTCATTGACTACAGTTTGGAAGGTGGTGACTGGAGAACAGTTGTTAAAAATCTGGAAACAGAAAATAAACCGTTTTCAGACCACATGCCTCTTTGTATATCCTTTACTAACGGGGAAGAAAAAAATGAAAACAATGTACAAATGCAACTGATTCCCAAACTACGCTGGTCAAACGAATCTGCATCCAACTATAGAGCACGTTTAGATGCACTTCTGATGATGGAACAATACGAACAAGTCTGAACAAAATTGAAAAAAGCATTAAAGGAGCTTACCATATACCGAATAACAGTCAAAGAAAAACTGAATATAGAGAACCTTGGTTTGACAAGGAATGCATGCAGGCGAGAAGCCTTTCTTACGCTTGGCTGAGCGCATATCGGAAGTATAATACAAATTTTTCAAAGGACCGTTACATGGAGTATAATCAGAATTATAAACTTCTCTGCCGAAAGAAGAAAAAAGACTATTCGGAAGTCCAAGCACATCAGCTTGCAAAGTGTAACAAGTCGTCTGAGTTTTGGAACCTGGTCCGAAAACTTAATGGAACAAAATATACTATTAGCCCGGGTCTTAGTTCAAATAGACTGCAAACATATTTGCAATTGTTAAACCCAGATGCGCCAAATAGATTTCAGATCCAGTATGCCAAACCTGGCTTCAAAAATAATATTTTAGATGCACCAATTTCAAGGGAAGAAGTGTTTATATTGATATACAACCAAAAGGATGGAAAGGCTGCGGGCTCAGATGGTATACCCGCAGAATTCTACAGATATGGTACAGAATTTCTTGTTGTATCTCTAACAGCAGTCCAGTATTCAACCAGATCTTACAGGGAGGATCCATCCCAAACCAGTTCAGCGATGCCTTGATTTTCCCAATCCACAACAAGGGAAGCACTGAAGTTCCGGAAAACTACAGAGGAATCTCGTTTTTGAACTCGTCATATAAGATATTTACTTCGATTCTGCTCAGCCGTTTAAATGAATGAATACACTCTAATAATCTGCTCAGTGAGTTCAAAGCTGGCTTCAGATCTAGTCCACCGTCGATCACATTTTTGTACTTCGCTCGATTGCTGACTCGTTTCTATCGAGAAATAAGAAACTATTTGCATTCTTCGTTGATTTCAAAGCTGCTTTCGACACCGTGAATCGCAATGCCCTATTTTAAAAGCTTTACCAGTTAGGAATGGTGAAAGAGTCGAGTTGGTGAAAGAATACAAATTCAGGGTCTTCTAAGCTGTATCGGAATCAGTTATGTTTTATGCGGCGCAAGCTTGGGGAGGTCGGAAATATGAACAAGTGGAAAAACTGCTTAGATTTTATACTAAACGGACTTTCCACCTTCCTTCGAGTACGCCAAACTACATGATCATGTTGGAATCAGGTCTATCGCCTTTATTTATAAAAACACTCAAGCTGCAGGTCGATTACATCCTCAAAGCTCTGGATATGCCAAGTTATCGTCTCCCTAAAAAAGTAGTTCTTCAAACAATCCAATCCCGAAGTGGATGGTTTAAAGATTGGTTAGAACTTGCCGAGCAGGTGGATGTTGACCTAAACTACAGTAACCTCTCCTCTTGGAAACCAACTTTATATCGCCTAATAGCTCGTCTGGATGAAGCCTCAATAGAACAATACACGGAGCAAGCCAAAAGCTCACTGCAGCGCATGATATACAGTAGACTAGACTACGATCTCCGGGAAAGAAACTACTTTCACGACAAATATACCATCGAACAAATTTCGTGCATGTTCCGGCTAAGAGGAGAACTCCTTAATCTGAATTACATTCCTCACCGCGATGACTTATCGATTTTATGCAACCTTTGCAACTTGAATGAGCGCGAGGATGTTTTTCATTTTGTTGGGCGATGTGCGATACTGAGAGAAATAAGAAGACTTCTAGGCAGTGACTTTCTTTCAAATACTGAAATCATAAGCCTTCTACAGGAAATGGAAGTCACAAAGTTATATGCATATTGCAAAACAGCACTTAAATATAGACATCAAATTTTAAATGAAGCGTTTTAATCTTAAACTGCACTTTCTTTTTTTAATCTATATAAAGCTATACTTTTAATTGTCAATCAAGCAGACAACAATGCCATGCATCATATTGATTGTATTAACCATATTATTGTTAAAAATTTATGTTTAAATAAAATCAATCTAAAATCTATACCTTATAAATTAAAATAGTCTCAAAAAGCCTTACATATGTGTTTTTTTTTTCAAATTTTAAATAGTGATATCTCAAAAACGTGACGTGATACATTAATTTTGAAGTCGGATTTAAATTAAGGCTACCAAAACCCATCGCTAAAGTACAATCTTCATGCCAGTAAGAAAACCCCCTTCACTGGTGTTGCAAGACATCCTTACATATTTTCTACATAATGGCTGCAACCAGGTGTTCTACATATTATTATGCTGATTTGCGATATGAGTATTTCTTAAGTGATGGACTAAAATCCCTCCGGGTGCTGAGGTGATGCCCAGTTGGTGCTATATTTCTTAGATTGGCTCAAATCAATGCAATAACACGCATGATTGTGCATATGCTCCCACATACATAAATTATCTTGCAACCTTATCGTTATGCAATTAAAGCAAACAAAATGCAGCAAACTCTTCAATCAATTCGTGACATAAAACAAGTGCATTGCTCATTAAATTTGTAATTAAACCAGCTTATCTAGAAGAAAGTACATACGTATGTATGTTTACATATCTAATATTTTATTGCACATGAAGGTCTATCTATTGTTTTTAATTTATTATTTCATATAATTTATTCAGTTGCACAATCTGAATGTTGATGAGTGCTCTTTTATAGACGAATTGCATAATTTATGCATTATTAGAAAACACATCTTTTCCTTTTAGAAAAGAATAATAATTTAATGTCAAGATGCATATCAGTATAATTTATATTCAACTGTGTTATGTTATGAAAAAATGTATAGTAGATTATCGGCTAGGTTCTGCATTTCATTTTTACTTGAAATGAAATAGAAAATAGAAAAAATAATAATAGAAAAAAGATTCAAAAAATAAATTGAAGTTCTGAAATTTACTTTTATCGAAAATGGTTAAATTTTTTCAAACTTAAAACAAAGTGAATTTCCGTGTTCTAATTTTCGATTTTAGCGATTTTCAAGGTATTTTCAAGGTGATTTGAATTCGACAAGAAGAAATCGTTTAAAAACAGTATTATTAATTGAACGAAATAAACCTTATCTCATGTATTCGTGAGAAGTTGCAGCTTCTACTTTGTAGTTGAGGGAGCGGGCAAAGCATTTAAAATCATTGTTCAGCTCGCCAAATGTATTCTCCATAACATTTCGAGTAAAACAATGTTCTTTTAAAATTGACACATTTAAAAACTATAAGCTTCGAAACCAGAGTTTTTCCCCAACGATACTTTAATTTCACCTGAAGTGATTTCGAAAAGTATTCGAAGTTATGAAATTGATCGAATAGTAGAACCCTGAAAACAATTTCACTCGATTTTCTATAGGGTTTTCCAATAGGGACTTGACAGCTTTGAATTAAATTTGTGAACGCACACTCTCAATAATAATCATTGAACTGTTATTGTCAATTTATTCAGTACACTCAACAGCGAGAAGGTTCATTTTTGGCTCAATGAGTTCTTATTGATTATTTTCTATTGTACGGGTCCACATTAGCTTTATGATCAACATTTTATTCACAAAAATTAGCTGTAACGATCGTCAAATTACTGTGAATGGCCAGCGTTATTGCGCCATGTTTACCAATTTATTTTTAAACCGAATTAGAAGATATGGATTGGAACGAGCGTTTGATGAGCGTGTTATCTCAAGAAATGCAGGCCAGTCGATTGGCAGCCTCGTTCGTGCGATTTTGCACCTCTAGAATAATTTCTTTGGGACTACGTGCAACCCAAAGACTTTGGAAGAGCTCAGAACCAACATTGAAATATATACCATAAAATACATGGTATAAATGTGTGGCCGATTCATGGCAAATCGGGTCGAACTATTCGACAGCTGCAGACATGCCCATGGTGGCATTCATAAATGTTTTGATTGTACTTTAAGCTGATAGAAATGTTTTTGAAATATCTCAAATGGTTTGTGTTTTATTTAAAAGATAGTTGTCCAGTCCTTGTTGGATACCCCTTTATATATGTTCATAAATTACAATTATTTTCGAATCCACAACGCAATGCAGAGGTTACCCTCTGTAGCGTATTCAAATTTCTCCAAAAT
This sequence comes from Eupeodes latifasciatus, assembly GCA_920104205.1. Classification (NCBI taxonomy): domain Eukaryota; kingdom Metazoa; phylum Arthropoda; class Insecta; order Diptera; family Syrphidae; genus Eupeodes; species Eupeodes latifasciatus. The sequence continues at coordinate 114,832,279 of OV049926.1, forward strand.
ACCGTACTTAATATACATACATACGAGTAGATAATTTTAGAAAAGACATCCTAGTTTTACATTATAGGTACTTCCTCTTCAGAAAATGTGTAGGTACATAAGTGTTTTTGAACTCTATAAACCGCGTTTAAGTGAAACGTCGGGTTTTGGTTAAAATTCTGACATTTGGGATACGCAGAAAATTACATTACATTACATTACACACTACTCAGCACATAAATGTACAGAGTAGAGAACACAGCACCTTGAGCGACTAGACTATATAAGGTGATAACAAGACAAGACATTAATACAAGACAGAAGGACAGAAGAGAAAGAACAACAGAAAGAAAGAACACATGACAACAGCACGCGGTAGGTTTCGAGACGGTCCTCCATCTGAGTACTAACCACGCTCACTGATGCTTGATTTCGGTGATCGATGGGAACCGATGCTTTATCAGTGACTAGGCCGTTGCCACGCAGAAAATTAAAAATCCTGAAAATCTTATAAACCTAAGATCCCCAAGACCCAAAAATACGAAAGCCACTAATCCAAAAAAGCCACATTTTAGACCCTACATACAACTAAAGGATGTCCAAATACTAAATCTTATTTATAAACACTTTTTGTTCGAGCTTCTAACCTATGTGCTAAAATTGTTCGTCCAAAGCTAGTCTGAGGCAAAATAGGTCTAATCTAAAAAATAGTGTACAATTGGTCAAATTATTTTGGCAATAGCTTTCATGTACATATCTGAATCTATTTGCCCTATAAGGTGTATTTTATAAAAACAGCTCTGATCAGGGCCAGACGAGCCTTCGGTCTGACGAAAAGGCTGTTTTGCAGCAGTCGGATGGAAGGTAATTTAATACATGACCCTCAAACGGTCGATGATTGTTTGTCCTCTTTGGTTCAACGTTGCTCTTCGCAGGTGGATAAGTTTCGGGTGTTCGAGCGGCATACATCAAGCAGCCGAATCTTCTTATGTTCATTACTATTCCAACGAGGTCCTATAGTATATAACGGGTCTCGAATCAACAGAATTGACAATTTTGTGATAAAACTCGGTTGAGGGGCTTCATTCGACCAAAGGTATTCCTCTCTTTAGATAGATGCGGTCTGATACAGGATAGAGTGGCAGTTTTTTTAATCTATACGTCAGACGAAGAACCGTGGACAGGCGACTCCTTTATAATCGGGATGTCATGGTATACAAAGTGGAGCAGAGCTCCTTCGGTTCAGTAAGGCTGTATCCGAACGGGACCGAATTGATAGGGTGAAGCCCGAGAACCAGCTTTGGTGGCTTTAATCGGCCCTAAAGACTTAAACAAAATAAAAAAAATAAAAATGGGAAATGCTGTGGTTGTTCTAGTTTTAAGGTAGAACAGATAGTTTTAGCTAGCTTTAAGTTTTATTTTAAGGACTTAATTTTAAATAGTATTTAAGGAAAGATATTGATTTTTTTTATTTTCTAATAAAATACAAAAATAAATGAAGTTGAAATAAATTTAAATAGATGTTAGGGTCAAAAGGCATTATTATAATAGTTTAACTTCCGTATGGACCAGTAAGTTAGTTGTAAGTTAAGGTTAATTAGGCTAGTTTTATGAATTTTTGTCTAGCTTAAAGATAGTTTTAGGAATGAACAAAAATAAACTAAAGAAAAAAATGTTTGCCCGCCCTGCATTTCGCGAAACCAGATATAAGGAAGAATTTTAAAAACAATTAAATTAAGAAATGAAAAATCTATTGTGACACATTTTTTTTTTTCGTTAGTCTTTGTTGGAAAGGTCACCACCCTCGCATGAGCGAAGATGAACCGATTCAGAAAGTCTTTTCTACCAAATTCTGTAATAAGCGACAAGGTGGCTGGCGTGCAGTAGGTTTTTTAAAGAAAAAAAAAATAATTATAAAACTTCATCATAGAAAATTAAAAACTATGCTTATTAAAAAAACATTACAAATAAATTACTACAAGAAATTTAAGAATTGATTGAAAAAGTTAGTGACACTAAAAAAATTATATCAAAAATCATAAAAACATAATAAGTCGAAAAGGAAGTAAGACAGACTATAAGAATTGCTTTAGGAACCCATGGATTTCTGTGACGGTGACTGTAGAAAAAATCACATAAGAATGTTCCAACCTGCATTATTGGTTATTATTCAATATCAATTCATTGATTACGGTTGAAACATTTTGATTGCTATTATAAGTAAGCATATACAAACATAATTTAAATATACAATTCAAGATGTTTTTGAAAAAAAAATCAAATCTGTGGGAAACATTCAAATAATATAAAATACTGTAATGTGTATACACTCTTTATCTCTTTTACTCTAATATCGTGTTATAGTAGAATAAGTACGTAGCAACCGTTTTATTTGTAGTAGTAAACACTTGTGTAGAACATTTAGAATAAGGGGCAACATCTAGTGATTAAGAGGAGAACTCGCTTCGTTAAGCATCGAGAAGATTCAGCGCCTACAAGAACCTAGTAGTTTCTCGAACCGATTTGAGGTATATAAATAGGCGCTCAGAAGCGAAGCGGTTCATTAGTGATTGTGAACTGCGATAAAGTAAAGATTGTGTTCGAAAAGTAATAATTGAAAGTGTTGAATAAATAAGTTTGGAGCGATTTAAATAAAGTAAATTTGTGTTTTATTTACAAGTGTGAATAAGGTTTAATTATCGGACCAAGCCGAATATTAAAATACTTTATTTTTTTACACCATTATTTACCTGTTTATAATCATTATTATAGGCTTTTATTGCCTTATTACGTTCATTGATATTTACAAATTTATTAACAATGTGATATAAAGCGTTTAAAGAAAAAAAATTAAAAACTTAAAATATTAGAATTATGCAATTATAAATGTAAAATTTGTATATATTGAATTAAAAAAAAAATAAAATAGGTAACGTTTTAAAAGTTAATAATGTTGGTTATTGACATAAGGCTCCCCAAAGGCTATCCATATGTCCTTATTTTTGGGCTTCGTTGTACCAATTTGTGCTTATTTGTGGTAGATCGTCACTCTATCTTTTATTGGGTCGTCCTTCTGGTCTCTTTTTATCTGATCTCCATTTCGTTGACATTTTTGTCCATATTTAGTCCTGAAGTCTAGATACATGTCTTGCCCAGCTCCATTTCAGCCTTCTTGTTCTATTTATAGCGTCAATAATTCTGGGTCTATTGCGAATATCTTCATTTCGTACCCTTTGACTGATCGTATGTTCAGAATATTCCTTTCCATTTTGGTCTGACATATCCTTAGCTGGTCAAGTGCTTTTGCAGTCAAGCTCATTGTTTGTAGTCCGTAAAATGTGTATAATGCTCCAGAATTGTTTGCAGCTATTTGTGATGCGTCAGTAAATTTCTTTATTTTCTTGGTCCTTAAATGATTTTAGCTGTCCCAAATATATGTAATCTTCTACGTACTCAATTTTTTCTTCGTCTAACGTTGTATCGTCGTTATATTGTCTGTCATGACTTTACTTTTCGATTTGTTTATTTGAAGTATATAATTTTTACACAAGTTAGTTAGTTGCGTCAACATGTCTTGAATATGCGTAGCTTTTGCAGATACATATACATTTGAAGTATATATCAAATCTTAAATCTTATCTTATTCCATATTTTGTCTTCCAGTTAGTTTTTTGGAAAACGTCTTCCAGGACTGAACTAAATAGAGGTGGTGGAAGCGGATCACTTTCCTCTTGTTATATTAAATTTTCTTCCTTTATTCTCTGTTTTTATTCGTGCTGTTATTTTTTTAAATATTTATAATCGTCTCTACTATATATTTGATGTCTTATGTTCTGATTTTTCAAGGAGGACCATATCATTTCATGTCCAACGGAGTCAAAAGCTTAACTAAAGTCGATGAATAGAAAATAAACCGGTAGTCTAAATTCATTGCATTTTTCCATTGATGATTCATTGTATGTAAGTGGTTTGTTGTTGAAAATCCTTCTCTGAATCCAGCTTTTTCTCTTGACCCTGTATATCGTTTTGGAGAAGAGCCTGTGAATTGTAGGATCTATAGTTATTGATATAGTCCTTCTTTCATATTTTGCATGTAAATGTTATCGTTGTTTCTTTCCATTGTTCAGGGATTTGTTTTGTTTGTACTCTTTCGTTAAAGTTGTTTGTTAAAATGTTTGAAAAGGGAGTTTTTCCCATATATCAACATATCTGATGATGTTTCAACATTTCATTTCATAGGTTTGTCGATATCTTCTTATTGTTTTATGGTCAGCTTTTATCTCGCTGCCAAAATGTATCGTCAAAATGTTTATTATTAAGGACAATAATGTCTTGGATGGTTTCGATTTTGTTTGTAAGAATTTGGTCTATTTCGTTTTTAATCCTTCAATTCGGTGAGATCCACATCCATTTCCTGCTATCCTGCTGAAGAATGAGTTCCCGAATTCCAGATTCATTTCTTCTATAGCCACTTAATGAGTCTCTCTCCTCTTTCATTTCCTAATCCATATCCGTGAGGTCCTACAGCTGAGTTTTCTTCTTCAGTCAATCTTTTTACAAGTTTTGCATATTAAAATCACCTATTATGGAATCGGATGTTTATTATTTTCCTTTTAGTTCTTTTTTTATCAGAAATCCTATTCCATAGAGTCCTTTTGTTTCTCTCATGTAGCAAAAGATATCGTTGTCGTTATTAATTATTCTTTGTCCAAGTAGTCTTTCATCTAGTCCAATTTATATTCAATGCTTAGTAGTCTTAATTCTTACTGTTTTTCGTCTAAAGAAAGTGTCCTGACATTAAAAGTACAAATTCTTAGTACATTTTGTTAATTACCTGTTAGAGAATGTTAAATTATGTTGGTATTTAATTTAAAACAAATATGTAACTATTTACATACCTATTCATAATGTATACCTCTTTCTATTTAATTTTAACAAACTTAATCCATAAAGTCTTAGGGGCTCGCTCTTTATAAACCTTTTTTTAAAGAATACGGATGAAACATAAAAGTGTACCCAGAAAACACAGTGAGTTTCAAAGGAGCTATAGCTATGATGGTTTTTTTTTTAAGTGAATGAAGCTGCAGGGGATAATTAGGATATTTTTTACTAGGGATTTAGACAATGCAGTCGATGTGTCATCTTGCAATTTGTCACGTTCGTCATCTTTGGCAAGTGAACGAATGAAATCTTCAAACAAAACAAAAACAATTGCATTGCAAGGATTTCAACTTCTGTATTATACTATAATTGCAATGCAGAATGCAAAGGCATACACGACACTAAAAAACATCTCAGCTTTTGGAATTCTGATTCTGTGCATATGTATAACCACATTTAAAAAAAAGGATTTCCATGTGTGACTTCTGAATACCGAGCCGTGACGTGACGTGCCGTCGCGATTTTCTTGAATGCATACACTAAACACGAAGAATTAAGCAGATCCTTTCGGAGGTAATTAATGAGATGATGACAATGATGGAGGACAAAACCGCGTAATGTCTACTTATTTGTGTCCTTTATAAGATTTAAAATGTGTTTTACTATAATTGCACCATTGCCTAAGGATGGGAAACAGTTTTTCACATTTTAACACTTATTTTTGTACGTTTATTATTATGATGTTATAAGCAAGTGAGGTCTTGATATAAATAGCTATATATTTATTTATGCTTATTATTGTTTTAAGTAAAAATATAGCTTAAGGAAATAAAATTATGTGTACCTTAACTTATAAGAACTTATATATATGCATAGTATTTATGCCTGTTTTCGATTTATAGATGCATACATTCATACCTTATACAAACAAATCATATATTTCAAAATCGTTTTTTCAAAACTGTTTAATTTTAGTATGCATACATATTTTTGTATCCATAATTTTTAGTGGGTCCTATTGCTTTAAAATTAATTTTGTAAAGAATTAAGATACAAACCAGTTTTCAATTCCATTTGTGCGTTGTTTCTTAATTCTGTGGTGACTTTCGTGTGAATAGATCTTTAATTTTTTACTTGCGACATATAGGAACTACATACATACATATATGCAAGTTTTGCATTCGTAAAACATTTAAAATCGAGATTTTAATCAAACATGACATTACGATAGTATAGAAGTCGAAAAAAGTGGGTCCCCCGATTCCTTCTCTAAAATGTTTGTTCGTAATTTGGCTTCTTTTAATACAAAATATTTTCGTATTGCTTCAGAAGAGTACCCCATATAGAACTGTTATTTTGTTTTTAAGTTTTCTCAAGAACTAATCAACCAATTTCAATCACATCTTTCTGCACAAGCTCTTATACTGTTTCAATAATATTTGATGATTAAAAATCGTTTTTAGTTTTGATTTTTAAAAAAATAACATACACTTTTTTTTTCGAAATTCGAAATCTCGAAAATGTGTCGTTATTTTTTTACAAAATTGAAATGTAAAATGTATATTAATAAGCTCTAAATAACTGCGTACTAAAAATATTTTTAAACTAAATACAAGAAACTTTATATACATATGTATACAAAGTAAATAAAAAAAACAGCTGTAACGATTTTCAAATAAAAATTTCAAAAAAAGCAAGTTTTTTTTAAAAGCACATTGACTGCCATGTCGGTCACTGGCCGGTCGGTCACGAAAAAATTTCCCAGGGGGCCATGTGACCAGGTGGCTCACAGTCAGTACATTTTCTATTTTCCTTACCATTTAGATTCATTTTTTTTGGCATCTATAAAAAACTACATTCTTGATAGTACTACAAAAGAAAATAAAATATTTTTTAAAATAATTAATTTTATTAGCTTTTTTCTGGCAAAGTTTTTTAGCTTAATTTTATAAACAAAATAAAATGAAAATAAGAAATTTAATTAAAAACATAAAAATTAATAGGAGAAAATTAGTGAAAAATAAATAATAAGATAAAACTAATGTTTTTTTGTTTTTTTTTTGAGATCGTTTTAACAGTTCTAGCATCGTTTTCTGGTTTTTCTATTCTCTATTTTTTCGAAGAGTACCAATTAGATGTTTTTTACGGCTGAGCAATTTTGTAAGGGATACAGAGGTGTAAGAGTTGTTCGTAGCAATTGTTTTACCCTTATCCAAATAACTTTCTGCCAGATATATGACGATTTGAATGCTGTGTCGAATTGAAGGCGTTGGTTTTGCTAAGAATACTTTTTCCCGGCTTAAATACAGCTAGTGTATGTGTAACCACTTGGGTCACAGAGTTTATACACTTTGAGTACGTACTTGTGGGCTCTTCCCGGATTTATTGGCGAAAATAAAGTCTTGCACGCCAAGGAATCATTAACTTATCTACAGCCAGTACTTCACCAGGGACATTAGCCTTTACAAAATTTTGCTCTAAAACTTCCAATAATCCACATATTTTTCCCAAACGATTGCTTGCGTTTGTTGAACTGTTTCGGGACATTATTTCCGGGATAAATGTATTTTTGTAAAAGTTATCTTTACTCCAATATATTGATATGCATGATGGATATTTCACAATATCCATGTACCTAATTATACCCAGACCTTTTTTTTATTTTTTTACTTAAGTGTCCTTCCATTTCTTAGCTCTACAATTTCGAGTAATTGTATTACTCTCCACATATTCTTGGGCATTCAAGTTAGTTTCGGTCACTATATCAATTGATATACATAGATCATCTGTTACCATAATATTGAAGTAATCATTTTCTGATTCTACGTCCTCCATCAGAATATTTTCATCTGAATCGCTGGAATCAGCTTATGATGGTATATATTCTTCTGAAACAGAACCCCCGAAATCTTCATCGTCAGAATCGTTTCTACCTGGGTTTCTGTAAAACATATTGGGTCTTATGGTGATATCTCCATCCATTGTTTACTATCAAAATATAAAAAAGAAATAATAATAATAATATAATTTCTTTTGTTCGGTGGCAGTCAACGTGTTAAATTTAAAAAAAAACAGGAAATATTTTTAAACAGAATGTTTGAATACATGAGCAAGTTCGTTCGACCCAGTCGTGCATTTTATTTTAAATAGATATGGATAAACACTTTATCAGATCTTATAAACTTTAAATTAAAACCAGCCGCCAGCAGACAAGCAAGGTTTTTTGAAAGGATTTCGAAAAAAAACTTAACTTTTGGAATATGCTAATATGCAATTACAAAGGATTTAAACAAGATAATCCTACTGAAATACTGCGAATGTTTCAATTCCCCCGTATGATCAAGACTGTCGCTTTCCCCCTACGTACACATGAACCGAATTATGACATCTATACCTTAAGTACAAAAAGAAATGGCATTTATATGCATGTGAGCTAAACTTGTATGTGAACTAAACTAATTGAATTAAGTCACTTAAAATGAATTCGCCTAATAACATCAAAAACAGGACTCGAGCTTTTACAATTATTTCACGACAAATAAATCAGAAGCAAGGTATTTAGGAATAAATACGTAATTACGTCACAACGAAGTCACAACTTATTTACATACTAACAATAATGAATTGTATAATCCTTTCGCTTTCCGTTTGAAACCTATCTTTTTTAAATCCTTAAAATGTATGCAACTTTATTTTCAATACGTTGGTATTCAATTCTACAAAATTCTAAACTTTTAGGAATTAAATTTGATTTCTAAAAAACACAACAAATTAGACACATGATTTCACACAGACATGTGACGCATCTTTCGCACATTGTTCTAAAAAAATGTATACGAATAAGTTTCAAGTATATGTATGTATGTCCTTAAAAGCCTGCTGTGTTCCATTAAAATACCAGACTCATATACATTACTCATACTTATTATTTTTAGCAAACCTCTAGAAATTATTATTGTTATAAGGCACTGAGGAGTGAGGATATTCGCATATCGACAACCACAAAATAAATTAAAAAACCGTTTGCCATATTATTACGCATAATGTATTTTAAGATAATGCTTTGCTGAAATAAATAAGCCGAACAATAAATTGAATATAAATCTAAATGTATCTCCAGTGGGCGTTCGTCGTCGTCGTCATCGTCGTCGTCCTGCACTCCAGCTGTTCCACTTATCTTCAATTCTTGTAAAAAATAATACACCAGAAATCAGACAAACAGAAAAGGATTCGTTGATTTTGAATTGACGAACAACGGGCATGTCCGCCGGAGATATCCCACTATATTCAATTTGATTCACGTGCTTCCTGATTGAGTTCTCAAGGAGTAACTCACGTGTGTGCTATCAGCAAAAAAGAATAAATTGTTATCCTTAAATATTATAGAGAAGAAAAGTGAGTGGTTTCAGGACACAATACGTAATATGTTTATTCGCTATTGTATGTCTGTGGGTTTTTTGTATTTTAAGTATAAAGGTTTTTATTTTTGCAAATATCCCTTTGGCATTTTATTTGGAATAAAGAGAAAGTCACGTTGAATTGTATGTTAAGGTACTCGTATGTTTGCAAAGACAAATCTACCACCTTTATTAAATATGTTTCTATTTTGGGAAAACCACTTACATAGACGAAGAACACAAACATATGTGAGCTATAGCTCTAGAGCTGTATAGGAATTCTAATTGGAGTGGAAATAACTTTGACTTACTTTTTTATTTGAGTCCTTAAAAAGAAAGTGTTTAAAGTTTGCAAGGGTGGATCCAGACTTTTCACCAGGGGGGGGGTGTTGTCACACACTTAGATGAGTTTTTACTCACCGCTTAAAAATGTTCTTTAATGTTTTGTAAAAGAGGCTAACCAAATTTAATAATTGCTAAAATGACAACTTTAGTTACCAAATTATTTTAGAACACTTTTGCCCAACAAGGTATGGTCTAACTATTTAATTGGATGACTCCCTACATATGAAAGCATTCCAAGATTCCAACAGTTTTCTAAATATGCCATATTTAAGAGCTTAAACACAATAGTTTAGAGGGTTTTGGTGCATTTCGCGCAGAAATGTAGGAAATTGTTTTTAAACGTTGCTTTTTTCCAAAAAAAAACAATACACTTTTCTTGTTTTCATTTCTATTAATGCGACGAACGCTGCGAAAATTCAAAAATCCAGAAAATGAGAGAGGATCTGATATGTAGAAATGTCGGGCTTTTTTTGACGTAGTTTTTTCGAACTCAATTTTCGGAAATCTCTTATTACTATCGTTATCAATCAGCTTACTCGTATTTTGATCTTAAAGGAGTCAACAAAACTTAAAAATTGTAGAGATACAAAGGTTTGTGTTGCGCAGAATAAAAATACAACCGTCTAATATGAGAAGTTTATTCAGAATGGATAAGTAACGATAAAAAGATTACAAGAAATAAGATACAAGTTAAGATTTACCGAAGAGGGGAAATATTACACAAACACAAGAAAGTTAACGAAAATAGAAATGCAAACTGCAGATGCAGGACAATAACAGAGGGAGATAAATAATAAGGCAAAATATTCATGTACTACATATAGTTATCTTTAACACTCCCTCTTTCATTAATATTTTACTAAAAAAATTTTAACTTAAAAGAACTTCCTCTTGGATCAATAATAATTTAATACATTAATTTGAATCTGCTGACAGCGGAAAAACACCAATCATCTTTCGCAGTATTTGAAATCGCTCTTTGGGTAGCGACTTTGTGGTGAAGATGTCAGCTTTCTGCAATTCTGTAGAAACATATTCGATGTCGAAAACCTTCTGAGTATACTTTTCTCGGATGAAATGATACTTTACATCCACATGCTTTGTTCTCTTGTGGAATTTTGGGTTTTTCACCAGTCTGATAGCACTTTGGTTGTCCATAAAGAGTGTTGAATTTTGGTACGAACAGCGAATATCATCAAACAAAAGCATTAGCCACGATATTTCTTTTGCTGCCGCTATATATTCCGACTCTGTCGTTGACAATGCTACACAACGCTCTTGTTGAGAACACCAAAAGATCGGACCATTGTAATAATATGAATAAGAATGTTTCAATATCTACTTGTTAACGCACATCAATAGTTGGAATTAAAAAATGCTCTCGTCTAATGCACTCATTAAGAGGTTTCGGATCCAAGCAAATTCGAAGACGACCATTAGGCTTCTCAACTATTTGCAAGTTATTAACCCAGTCAGTTGGGTAGTCAACGGGTGAAATGATTCCATCTTTAACCATTGACGCAAGTTCTGACTTTAATTTATCATTGAGTAAAATTGGAATTCTTTTCTTATAATGAAGGACTGGTTTTGAATTTTCCTTAAGTTTTATTGGAAAAGTTCCTGGGAACTTACCAATTCCATGAAAAACATCACGATATCTATCCATGAACAAATCTTTTAAGTCCTGCTTACTAAATTACTCACATCCAAACGTTTTACTAATCCGAAGCTTTCACAAGTATCTAATCCAAGAACAGGCTCACATTTGTCATCAACAACCAAAAACTTGGCACTTTTTTCAGTTCTATTACCTACATCTAAGCATTTAAGTTCGACAACTCCAAAAATAGTCACTTTGTTGTTATTATAATCGAAAACAGAGAAATCATTATGGTGACTATGATATTTAATATTCAATTTTCTTATTAAATTGATTGGTATGCAATTAACATCAGCACCTGTATCTATTTTAAATTTAACAATCTTATTTCCAATACTATACTCCTTTGTCCAACGCATAAGACTAGATCTTGAATCTAACCTAAAAATTGTTTTGGTTTTTGAAGAACTTAAACTATCTATCTCTTTACAAACATATTTAGATTTATTAGCTTGCACATCACTCCAGTTAATACTAGAAACGCTTTGCTTTCTGCTATCAACTTTTGTTTCATATGATGGTTTTCTTGATTTGCGGCACATCTTTTGAAAATGTCCTTTCTTTGAGCACGAACGACAGATAACACCCTTCGCTTTGCATTGATTTATGTGTCCTAATGCCCATGGCATACCACAATTAAAGCAAGATCGATGAATTGAATTGATAGATTCATCTTCAACATCGTTTTTAATAGAATGAAGAACTACTCTTCCATCAAGAATACTTTTGTTGGTATTAGCTGCTTCATATGTCTTGCAGGTCTCAATAACGCCTTCCAGCTGTTCATCACGACCATCAAGCAACTTAAGTTGCAATTTTTTATCATAAACTCCAACAATTAGTCTGTCGCGAAGCAATCGATTTTCGTAAGATGCGCCACATTCACACTTGTAATCACATAGACGAACCTGTGCACGTAGTTCAGTTTCGAATTCCATAAAAGACTGCCGTTCTTTTTGAGAAAGAATATTGAATTTGTAAGATTCCATGGCAATGTTACGTTGTGGCTTACAAAATTCATCAAATTTGTCTAAGACATCTTGTAATGAACGCTGAGTAACAACATCACCACTCTGCATAGTTCCAAGAAGGGAATTTTTGCTTCCAACGTTGGGAAATAAAGTGTTATAAATATTTGCACCACTTGTTCCCATTAACCAAATAAATGTTGCAATTTTGGTTTGTTCTGGAGACTCTGATTTTCCATTTGCAATCATATACACGGTAAAATTACGTTTGAAATTCGGCCAATCGTTTACTAGATTGCCACAATCCAATTCCGCTATAGCACGTTCGTTGTTCGCCATTTGGAACAATCTGCTAGTCCAAAATCCGTAAAAACACTGGTCCAATTTATTAATATTGATTTTTTAACTCAAACTTGTTGGTTCCTTTCGTTCTGACACCATGTAATAAGTAGCAAAAACGACTTATTATAAAAATTATGTTTATTACATTACGATAATTAAATGATGATATGAACGAAGCTAGAGAACAACAAAGAATTAATTGACAAACTAATTATTTTATAAACATTAAATATAATAATTTCTTAGATTTAAAATATAAATATATAGCTGAGTGATGTGCGTTAACAAGTAGATATTGAAACATTCTTATTCATATTATTACAAATATTGCGACAAAAATTCATGATTTAAAGACTTGGCACGAACGCCTTGCCCATCAAAATCTCAAAACATTGAAACTGTTTTTGAAAAACAAAAATATTCAGGTGGCCGATGATAGTTTGTTTTGCGAGGCGTGTGTTTTTGGAAAGCACTCCAGGCTAAAATTTCAAGCAAGTGACAGCAGGGCAAAGCAACCTGGTGAGCTGGTACACTCGGATCTTTGCGGTCCCATGCAACATCCTTCCCTATCAGATTCAAGGTACTTCCTTTTATTTAAGGACGATTTCTCAAAATACCGCTGTGTTTATTTTCTTAAACATAAAAGTGAGGTTCCCTCCTGTTTTAGAAATTTCATTTACAAACTGAAATCAGAAACCGGTTTGAAACTTAAAACCATACGAACCGATAATGGTACCGAATTTATAAATGAGAATTTTGAAGATGTTTTAAAACAGTTTGGAATATTACACCAAACTTCAGAGCTGGTAGAGCGGAGCGTGAAATGAGGACTTTTGTGGAAGCCGGAAGGACGATGATTCATGCCAAAAACTTGCCTCTTGAATTATGGCCTGAAGCTATCAACACTGCTGCTTACGTCATTAACAGAAGTGCATTGAACGATGATCTAAAGACACCTTTTGAGCTGTGGACCGGCAAAGACTTAAACACAGATTGGGAAAACTGGAAGGCATTTGGAGATGTGTGTTTTGTGCATGTTCCAGCATCAAAAAGACGCAATTGGGACTTGAAATCAAAAAAGGGCCATTTTTTGGGATACAAATTCGTTTGAAGAAGCATTGCGGTCTAGGGATGCGTCTAAGTGGGATCAAGCTATGGCAAACGAAATGGATGCTTTAAATAAGAACCAAACCTGGGAGCTTGTTTCACCGCCAGATGACCGAAAGGTCATTGATAACAAATGGGTATACAAGATCAAAGGTTCGAGCACAAATGAGCCAGATCTTTTTAAGGCTAGACTTGTGGTTAGAGGTTTTTCTCAAGTCAAAGGCTTGGACTATGAGGAAACATTTAGCCCGATGGCGAGATTTTCCTCTATTAGAACTGTTTTTTCTCTAGCAGCGCTTAAAGGTTACAAAATTAAAAATTTCGATATAAAAAATGCATTCCTGAATGGAACACTGAAGGAGAATATTTTCATGAAACAGCCCAAAGGTTTTGAAGATGGGACCGGACGCGTTTGCAAACTCCAAAGAAGCCTTTATGGTCTTAAACAGGCTTCACGGGTATGGAATGAAAAATTCACGAGTTTTCTTTGATCTTTTCATTTGGAAAAAGCTGAACCGTGCGTTTTCGTGGGGAATGACATCATCATGGCAATATACATACATTGACGATGGCATCATTGCAGCAAAGGACGACAACAAAATTCAGGCAGTCATCAACTTTTTAAGAAAAGAATTTGCAGTAAAGGTATTCGAAGCCCAATTTTTCTTGGATTTGAGATTTTTTATAAAACGGACGGAACTATTTTCATCAATCAACAATGCTTTGCCGACAAAATAGTGTCTAAATTCGGGATGATGAATGCGAACACTGTCTCTACCCCTGCAGATACATTTGCATTCGAAATAGTTGATAATAATGAAACTTCAAGTAGCAGTAATTTTCCATATCGAGCAGCAGTTGGAAGTTTAATGTACCTTGCTGTAGGGACGCGCCCGGATATCTCATATGCTTTGGGAGTTGTGAGCCGGTACATGGAAAATCCAATGGAGGTTCACATCAAGGCATTGAAGCGTATCATAAGATACGTTAAAGGAACACGAAATTATGGTATTGCTTTTAATTCAAATTCTTTATTTACCTTTAAATCCTATAGCGATGCTGACTATGCTGGTGATCGAAACACAAGGCGATCAACAAGTGAGTATGTCTGTTTCCTGGGAGATGGTTGTAATAAGTAGCAAAAACGACTTATTATAAAAATTACGTTTATTACATAACGAGAATTAAATGATGATATGAACGAAGCTAGAGAACAATAAAGAATGAATTGACAAACTAATTATTTTACAAACATTAAATATAATAATTTCTAGATTTAAAATATAAATATATAGCTGAGTGATGTGCGTTAACAAGTAGATATTGAAACATTCTTATTTATATTTGTAATAATATGAATAAGAATGTTTCAATATCTACTTGTACTTGCACATTGAAACATTCTTATTCATATTTGTAATAATATAAATAAGAATGTTTCAATATCTACTTGTTAACGCACATCACTCAGCTATATATTTATATTATTACAATATTAGCACTTGGAATTTTAATTTCAGACATTTGTTAAGCAGTAAAATTATTGTACGAAAGAATATCAACATCGCCACAACCATAAGCATTTATTAACTCACCGTTGCCAACACGAACTTTTTGAGGTTTATCAAATTGTTCATATGAAGAAAATAATTCCCTGTCATAAGTCATATGATCCGTTGCTCCGGAATCCATAAACAGTGTTGGGACTTCTACCACTTAAGTGGTATTTCTACCACTTTTTGGTGTTCATGAAAATCTACCACCTAAAAAGCAAATTCTACCACTTTTTGCAACTCACCGTTCACCTATCATTAAACTCTACCTTGTAATATTTATAGGTAGTATATTTAAATTTTTTTGTCAATAAATCTTAAAATTATAAACGAGTTATATAAAACATTTCAATCTGAGAACACAAAAATACACTTGAATTCGAAAGAATAACTATGTACATTAAAATTAAATTTAATGAAAAATTTTGTAAAACCAGAAAATATGAATGTAAACACAAATATAAAAAACAGTGAAAACTATTTACCATATTCTCAAATGTATTTTGGCCTTTACTTTGAAAGGTACTTACTTGAAAATGATATTGTTGAACAAGATGTAATGCAACTACGAAAAGTTATGTGCAGCTATTATATTGAATTATGTGTTCAAATTGGATTTGGATGGAGGTTTAACCTTTCGAACGATGAACTAAAATTTTTCAAATATTTAAACCCGAAAAACGTCATTGATGGAACAATGCCATCAGTTTTAGGTCTCACGAAACATTTTTCACCAACTATAAATAACTCAGAACTAGAGTTATTTAATTATGAGTGGAGAAAATTAATTGGAGAAAATCAATTACTCCAAATTTTTAAAACTGATGACATTGTTTCACATTGGCTTTTGATAAAAAACTTAAAAGACGGAATGGACAATTTAAATTTTGAAAACATATCTTTTTATATGTTGGAGCTTTGTTGCTTACCGCATAGCAGCGCTATTTTCAGATTTAAAAAATATAAAAAATGAAAAAAGAAATAAATTAAAAACTACAACCGTTCACAACATTTTGGCTGCAAGGGAAATTTCAGAAAATGTTCAAAATTTTAATCCTCCGGAAGCATTACTCAAAATTTAAATTTTCCGGCGGTATATTTAGCAAAAAATAATTTTAAGTTTTTCTGACTAATTTAATTATTGTGAATTGTGATATTTGAAACTGAAAGAACTGAATTATGGTTTATTTAATTTTTTGTATTTTTTAATAAGTTATTGAATATAAGATTTACTACATAAAAATGGGTTTTAATTTCTACCACTTTTCTACCACCTTTTTGACATCATTTCTACCACTCTTTTGCTTCTGCGAGGTCCCAACACTGTCCATAAACCATCCTTGGCTGTCACTATTCGTGTCACAACGCTGGAGGGTTGATATAAATGCATCTTTATTATTGGTTTTATTTTCAATTTTACTATTCCTCTTTTTCGGACATTCTCTTTTCCAGTGTCCTGTTTTTTTGCATATGAAGCATCTCCCTCTACTTCCTCCACCACTGAAACTCTTGCTAGAGACTCATATATTCTTCCTTTTTCTGCCATGAAAGCGTTTTGATGTTGTGTGTGTGTATGAAGCGACATACGGTTTTCTTCAATGATGAGACGACTTGTTAAGTTGCTCAATGTGCGATCAGTTGCAGCTGTAGATTCCCATGCTGTATGGAAGTGCATGTATTTATCCGGCAATGTCATCAGTATCTTTGTTATTAACAAGCTTTCAGATACCGTCTCACCTAAATCACGTAACTGCTGCGCAATACATTCCACTTTCGAGATGTGTGTGGCTATGTCGTCCTTTTCTGCTTTTACACACGCATAGAATTTTTGCTGCAGCATATGAATGTTTGTCTGGCTCTTTTGTTCATATACTGAAATTAGCTGCGTCCACATTTCCCGCGCCGTTTTACAGTTAACAATGTGCGTAAGTGGCTGCTGGCCAACGGATGTCACAATGATTCTTTGGGCCAAAAACACTCTATAAATAAATAAATAAATTAGGTGGCGCAACAGTCCGTAGAGAACCAGGGCCTAGTGACTTACAACTCTCAACCATTCCTGTGTGCGAGTACTGTTGTCAGGGATGGAGGGGACCTACAATTTATATGCCGAATCCGAACGGCTAATTTGAGAAAGCACTTTTTCATGACAAGAATTACTCTTGGAGAATTTGTCAATTCCTCGCAAGAGGCAGTACCCATGAAAACTCTTTTTTTTTAATTAAGGTGGCACAGGCAGGGATTGAACCCAAGACCTCTCGCATGACAGTCCAACGCACTAACCATCATGCCAAAAACACTCTAGTAAAGATATAAATCCTCGGTAGCCATATTGGTTTGCCTACAAGCTAAACCGGAAACCAGCCTCATAAAATTATTCTTAGTGTGCGTGTAATTTCTCCTCTAATTCATGAAATTTCCCCTAAAAACTCAGTAATTGTGTCTATGTATGCGTGAAAACACTCGTTGAATACGTCCACATTACAAATACAAGAATGTAAACAAATGGGTTTTGGAGGGTGATAAGTACGAAGCATTTATATCTTCATATAGAGTGTTTTTGATTTGGGCTTTAAAATCAGCTTTTAGATGTTCCTTCAAATCACCATCTTTAGCACTTTTCAATGGCTCCGCAGCACCACAGACAACATCATACAAATCACAAGAATTTAAAAGTATTTTGATTTGGAATTTCCAAGTTATCCACCGCTCAGCTGTTTGCAGCTTTTCAATGCGGCAAACGTCCGACGATGACGATTCCATTGCTCACGCTTCTAAATTAATGTTACAAAAAAAAAAAACTCAGGCACCTTTTTTTGTTCCGAAATTATACCTTTATTTTCGCAAAATTAATGCGACCGAAATAATACTTTTACTTTATAAATTTCCAAAAAAACAACTAAAAGTTTCCGATAGTGCCGGGCCCATGACCTGTTGCGCAGAATAAAAATACAACCGTCTAATATGAGAAGTTTATTCAGAATGGATAAGTAACGATAAAAAGATTACAAGAAATAAGATACAAGTTAAGATTTACCGAAGAGGGGAAATATTACACAAACATAAGAAAGTTAACGAAAATAGAAATGCAAACTGCAGATGCAGGAAAATAACAGAGGGAGATAAATAATTAGTAGCCAAAATATTCATGAAGTACATTAGTTATCTTTAACAGTTTGGTTCTTGAATTTAAGGAAATAGTTGCATTTAAGTACATAATTTCTCTAAAAAAATTAAATTAAAACAAAGTAAGGTAGGTAAACAAATAAGTTGGGAAAAAAACTTTTTGTAGCACTAACAAATTACACGTTTCATAGCTTTTATGTCAATAGATATGAAACGTTTCTTATGTTTTTCACTTAGCCATTAGTTTAACAAAAGTGTGACTTGATGTTTTTGGGACATTTGTATTATTGAAATTCGTGTTTAAATCTCAGTTCTAGAGCATCCAAAGCAAAAGTAGATAGATTTATTTAATTTTTTAAGATCTTTTGAGATCTTTTGTATTCAACAGAAAACCAATTTTGAAAGAAATAAATTGCACGACTGGGTCGCTAGAACTTGCTAATTTCTTCCAAAAAGTCTGTTTAAAAATATTTCCAATATTTTAAGATTTAAAAATGTACCTGCAAAATAAGTTTTTCTCAAAAATTTAAATGCCATTTTATTTGTCAAAATTTAAATGCTATTTTTCTGGAGCAATACGAAAATATGTTTTTCTTGTAGAAAGAAGCCAAATTAAGAATACAAAATTTAGAGAAAATTTTAGAAAAATCACATGTTTGAACCAAAAAATTTGCATGGGGACTGCTGTTATTGCTCGTATTAATAAAATGAAAAAAAGGCCTTACACTTATCGGCTGAAAATCTTAATTTCAATCAACACAATTGTTTGGACTGTAGGCAGGGGCCAAGAAAGACAGACGGAAGGAATCGGGGTATCCACGTTTTCGACTTCTCTACCGTCGTAATATCATATTCGATTAAAAGCTCTAGTTTGAAATTGTTTACTAATGCAAAACTTGCTATATAGTTCCTATATGCCGCAAGTAAAAATCACTTAGATAATCACTATTTATGTGTGTCAAAAAAATGTAATAATAAAATTGAAGGATAGTTTAAGGAATTTAAAGGCAACTTAATATAAAATTGAGGATCTCTTATTCAAGGTTTTTTCTTAAGAACCTGAATATTTGACAACTTAACTGTATAAGCTTTATGGCTCATATGACCCCCCCTGGATCGTCCATTGGTCAAAAGTTGATGAATTTGTGCTGTGGTTTTGGAATAGGGCTGAATATCCGATTCATATTATGTTCTTGGTCCAATCTTCAGTCAAAAGTAATACTTTTAGCAATAAAGTTTAAGGAAGTAAGATACAAATTTTGTTTTCATATACAAAAAATAAATAATTCAAAATATAATGGGGGTCATATCCATTAACGCAATACGATTAGTTTTGAATTGAAGGGAATTCCTTCGAAAAAGCAAACAAATTATCTCCCAGGGGGGGTCATGACCCCTACGACCCCCCTGGATCCGCCATTGAAAGTTTGAGGAAGCTTGATATTATTCCAAAGGAACGCGTTTGTTCGTTTTTGATAAAGAAATTGAATGAGAATTTTTAAGCATAGTTAAATTATATAGTTTTATATTTTATATTTATCATAGCACTTTTTGCTTATTCTATTGTTTTAAAATCTTAGTCATGCAAAAATAAAGTAACATTTTTAATTTGGTTTGTCATTTCGACATAAATTGACTGACGTCAGAACAACGCTTCCAAATTGTTGATCACAATTTTCATACCCGAATTTTGTTTAGCGGTGAAACTCACTTTCACTTAGCAGTCAATGGTGACCGCTATAGGCCCATTATTATTGATTTTTTTTTTCAATCAAGGAACCTTTACATTGTAGGATCAGTGGCCGGAAGTCATGTTTTAATTATGTCAGAATATTATTTTATGAGTAAAGTAAATTTCATGTCAATTTAAAAAATTATCTTCCATTTCAAAGTCCTTCTAAAAAAACACCTTTTACATAAATGATTTTCTAATAAGAGTTTTTACTTTAAATGGTCCGCTCTTTGAGGAGCTATCACTTGTCACTATTGAAGCTGTCCTCTTTTTACATTTGATAAGTAAAATCGACGCCATTATTATAGCTGAAATGGAAATATACACGCTGGCGCTGTGGCAAAGCATTAAAAGTGTTGAAATTCACTATAAAGATGGTTACAAATTATATAATACTCGTTTTGTTTTAAATATCAAAATGAATGTATTTATAACTTGAAGCTTCCCTGGGGCACATCAGTTTGCCATAATTGTTAAAATTTATAACTTTCAACAGCGGCTTCACAATGATCAAAAGGTTTACATAAGCAGTGAAAAGCCTTCAATTAGTAATAAGTAAAAAGTAAAAAGACTTTAATACATTTAATGCATTGAAAAGACTTTAAGAATGCAAAGAATGTAAAAAACTTCTAAGATTGCAAGCAGTAAAAACAGAATGCATTCTTTTTATTAAAAGTCTTTTGACTGCTTTTGATGATTGCATTATTTAAGACTTTAAAACAGAATGGGAATGGATTTCTGAAGTTAAAAGAATAAGTTGATAAATTCTATTGAATTCCCGAAGAATCAGTTGAATAAGTGGGACTTTATGGAATGCAATACCATTATATTGCATTGTCTTACAACTCTGCTCCAGTGTATCACATTTGCGTCACATGTTCCTTGCAATAAACCTTGATAAATACCAAAAGTTTAGATAGGATTTGAAATTCCACAATGTCATCCACAACAGGTGTCCTGGTTATATTAATACATTTTTGAATTTCGTTCATTCCCATAGAGGTTTGAAACTTATATTACCGCGATTTGAATACAGCGTAGTAGGGCGTTAAATTTACGTGTCTGCAATTCGTTTGTGGAATGCTCTTCCAAATGAATTGCAAAGCTTTTCTTATTGTTTTTGATAATTATTTGTTTTTATTAATAATGAAAAACTATACTATATTTGTGAAATTAGTTGCTTATCCGAAAGAAATTTGTATATATATTTTTCATATATTTGAATTCACAAAAACTGTGTAGCTTAAATTATCGATACTCTAAAAGATTTAAATCTTAATGTGTCAATGTTAAACAATCTTTCTTCGAAATATATTAAAATAAAATCCACGACTGGGTGGGACGAACTTACTCATGTATGCAAAGAGTCTGTTTAAGAATACTTCCTGTATTTTTCCTTAATTTTTCGAAATTTCTATTTAAAAATCGTTAGAGCGGTTTTATTTTTAAAATAATTTTTAGTTTATAAAATTTTTCAATTTTTTCTTAAAAATATGTTTGGTATGCAGTTTTTTAATAATTATAAATATATGTTTTTCACTTTAATTTTATTAGAAAATGTTGAAATTTTTTGAGATATCGAATTTTGAAAAAAAGTAATCAAATATTTTTTTTAAAGTCCAAAAAATAAAATTTGACATTTTTGATCATCTAATTCTATTAAGAAAGTAAGAGCTTGTGAAAACAAAATTATTGAAATCGGTTCATTACTTCTTGAGAAAACTTAAACACAAAAAAAAAACGGTTCTATGGAGGTACCCTTTTGGATTTATTTTTGACTTCCCATAGGAAGTTATTGTAATCGGACCGATTTGTCGAATTGAACATTTTGACATTTCTAAATAAAATATTTTTAGAGAGATGTCTGTGCGTGCGTGTGTTCCAAGAACCAGTGGACTTAACATGAATTTTATTATACCGATAACAATAATCAGGAAGGACTCTCAACAAAATTGAGTGGGCGGTTTTATTACCATTGCAATTTAAAACAGAAGTGCAAATTTTGTTTAACCCAAAATATCTCACGAATAAATAACTCTAGGACTTGAATTAATTGTTCTATTATAAAGTGTTACGTAATACCAAACTAGTATAGTTTTGAAAAAAAAATTAATTAACGGTTTTTTTATAAATCAACAGAACTGAAAAAAAAATAATGACCTTAGAAAAATTCAATCTGCATTTGTTTATAATTGGTAAAAATTGGTTTTCGAATAAAAATCACGTTAACAATTATAGATTTTGAAATTAAACTATTTAATCATATGCAAAATATTGTTACTATTTTTAAGTTAATTTTGTAGAATAATTCAACTTCCAACTTTTTCAACAAAAACGAAAACCTACAAAACTTTTAAGCAAGACTAATCGACAGACGGGGTGGGAAGTTATCAGTATGGGTCGGGTCCCAGCTTCTTTTTTTTTAAATGGAAATAAGTCAAGATAAGAAAAAAAATTAGAGAAAATTTAATACAAATCTAGCGGTTTGTTTTTGAGAAAACTCTAATTTTCGATTTTTGGCCAAAAAATTAGTATGGGAACTACTGTTATTTTTAGTCTTAAAAAAAAAAACAAAAAGAAACGCCTAAATCGAATCGGCTTAAAACCTTAATATCCAAATTCGAAATTAATCGACCGAATGATTTGAGCTGTAGGGGCGAGGTCAGACAAGCGGACAAACGGACGGAATCAGTGAACCCACTTTTTTCGACTTTTCTACCATCGTAGTGTCATGTTTCATTAAAACCTCAATTTCGAAATTTTTACGAATGCATTACTTGCCATATATAGTTTTTATATGTCGCAAGTAAAAATGAACTGAGAATTTGCAACAGTTTCAGTTTTTAATTTAAAAACAGTCCTTTGAGAACTAGGGCCTAGTGACTTACGACTCTCAATTATTCCTGTGTGCGGGTAATGTTAACAGAGATGGAGGGGACCTACAGTTTTAAGCCGATTCCGAACTGATAAAGCACTTTTCATGACAAGAATTACTCATGGAGGATTTGTAAATCTGAACCCAAAACCTCTGGCACTGGCATGACAGTCCAACGTCACGGGTTTTTAAAATGTGAGATGAAAATGCGTATTTCAGCTTCCTTGTTAAGGTATTATCTTTAACGTTGTGTATATAGTTTCTGTGAACACGGGAGCTGAAATGTTGCAATTTTTCACCTCTTTGAGCATACTTTAATACATGAACGTTTATTTATGTTCAGTGATATTTAATTTTTAGAAACCTTATCCTATACAATATTCATAACATTCTGTTTTTTTTTAATCAAAATATTCTCACAAACCACAATTTAAATTACAGATTCCGATATATCAGATGACAACACGGATATTGATATCGAAGATCGCTCTTCACCTGAATCTGGAATAATGAACTGTCACAATGATTTACAATTCAACACAAATCACCTGCAAAATAGAAATATTCTTGGAAATGAGTCCAGTATTGATTCGAACAACCTTTCATCGCCGGAGGGTCACAGTTCAAATGATCACAAAATAAATCTAGGCAAATCTGGACGAAAGCCTCGTCGTCGGAGAACAGCTTTCACCCACGCACAATTGGCCTACTTGGAAAGGAAATTTAGGTGCCAAAAGTATCTGTCAGTAGCAGATCGTAGTGATGTTGCAGATACACTTAACTTGTCGGAGACTCAAGTGAAGACATGGTATCAAAATAGAAGGTGAACATTAGAACTTTATCCAATATCTTATAAATTTGACGTTATTATTTTCCTTAGAACAAAATGGAAGCGACAAAATCAACTAAGATTAGAACAACTACGCCATCAGGCTACTTTGGAAAAGGAATTTTCTAGTGATCATGCCAATTCTGCCACATTGGGTTGTTGCCCGACGTCCCTATCATCATTCTCTTCTGCGAATCCGTGTACTTTTCTAACATCAGCGGCGGCAGCAGCAATATTTCGGAACGTCAGTTACGTGCACGGATGCCCATTGTAAACTTTCAAAAAATAATAAATGCTCTTGACGAGATCTCGAAATGTAAAAAATAATGTAAATAAATAAAGTAGATGTATCTAATTTATAGATCGTTCTTCCGATTTTTGTGTGTGCAATATATAATAATGTTCGAAAGTATAAGAAATATAAACAAATAGTAATAATAAAAAACAAATCAGTTCATAAAACATCATGACTCTTTATGTTTTATTCGATGATCGATTATAGTATAGTAGAACCCATTACCCGAGGGCCGAGAACCAGTATACATACGTATGAAAGGAATAATACTTTTTCTAAACGTCTTTAAATTTTTAAAAAGGGAGTTTTTTTTAAGAAGAAATGAAGGCCCGGTACGATTAAATTCCTGGGTTAAGAGCGAATTTTATGGCCGCATATATCCATACTGTTTCTTACCAGGACAGCTCTTTTGGCACTCAGTGAAACCCAAGTAGTTGAGAATTACGATCCTGCCGAATGTTTTATAAAAAGGTATATATAGCTTGGTGGCATTATTCTTTTCCCACAATGGTACCGTCATATACATAAGGAATGATGTTGCTTAAAAGCTCGTGACACAATAGAATCTTTCCTCTTTTGTGTGGTTTTAATTTGCCGTGAATAAGCAAATCAATCACTATTATTATATAGATCAGCAGAAAATACTCTGACCCTGCTAAGTACACTATTGGTGTTCTACCTTCTCTAGGCACATCCGACAGTTTGTGTTGTATCAGCCAATCTCTCGAGTCAAATCTCGGCAGTTAAAGTAAGAGCTCCTAAAAGATCTGTTTGGAAATATTCGGCAGTTAAAATAAGAGCTCCTAAGAGGTCTGTTTGGAAATACGAGATAACAGATAACCAATTGGGATGGTCTCAATAAATAGTTTAGGATCTTCAGCTTCTTCGATCGTGTCGTTGAACTCACAAGTTTAATTCTATTGCGAATGAGAACTTTTATCACAAATAAGGTTGAGAGCATCAGAGCTAAAAAAGTACGGGTTGATTCAAGCTGCAAAGGGATTATTAGGGACAACTGAGGAAAACCCGAAAAAGTTCAAGAAAGCCACGAAGATATTGTTGGTCCTTTGTTCCATGGTTCCTACGCTCGTTGCCAATAACACATAATTTGTAAACTCTTCAGAAAAAGCTATTTTGTTAGGCAGAAAAAGCTATTTTGTTAGGCCACTGATTCAACACTGCCAGAGAGTTTACTGTACTTGATTTTATGGAACCAATCATTTTTTGTACGCATGCAGTAGCCAGGGTCCTTAAAGATCCCAACCGCTTGATCGGATGGTACTCCCGCTGTTTTTCTGAAGAAGTGTTCTTCAACGTTGGCAAAACCACTGCGTAAGCTTTTTTATCTATCCTACTCTTCAGGTCTCGTTCTGATTAGATGGAAAACGTCATTTGTCCAGCAGAATCCCCCCCCTATAATTTGTCGACCAATTGCACTTAAATCACATCTTTTTTGAAAGGTCATTGGATAGGGTTTGGCATTAGGCTCTGCTCTAAAAAATGCAGACCTTCGGTTTAGATGAATTCCTTCTACTTTAGAAAAGAAAGTACATTTTCGGACTCTTCAAAACAATTAGTATCGGATGTGGAACTGCAATGACTGCAAAAATATTTTAAATATTAAATAAATTCCGACCTACACAGCATTGTACAATGGGGTATAAGAAACGGAGTGGAATTTAAAAAAGATGGTGCAACAATCCGTTGAGAACTAGGACCTAGTGACTTACAACTCTCAACCATTCCTGTGATTCCAGGGATGGATGAGACCTTCATTAATCCGAATTCGAACGGCTTATTTGAGAAAGCACTTTTCATGCAAGAATTGCTCTTGGAGGATTTGTCAATTTGTGAAAAAACTTTAGATGGCACAGGCAGGGATCGAACCCAAGACCTCCGGCATGACAGTCCAACGCAATTTTTTTAAAATTCATTTTTATTATTATTACTTCAATCTTAAACCTATCTTAAAGCTAGACAAAAATTCATAAAACTAGTCTAATTAACCACAACTTACAGCTAACTTACTGGTCCCATACGGACACTCTAAGTTAAACTATCATACAATTAATGCGATTGTGACCAAGTTTCGCACTCAGTTTACTTTATTGGACATTAAACCAACAACACGAATGCGTACAGTGCGTACAGAAGAGAATATTGCGTCTGTTTCTGAGAGTGTTGCTGAAGACCGTGAAATGTCGATTCGTCGCCGTTCGCAGCAATTGGGTTTGTGTTATTCGACCACATGGAAGATTTTACGCAAAGATCTTGGTGTAAAACCGTATAAAATACAGCTCGTGCAAGAACTGAAGCCGAACGATCTGCCACAACGTCGAATTTTCAGTGAATGGGCCCTAGAAAAGTTGGCAGAAAATCCGCTTTTTTATCGACAAATTTTGTTCAGCGATGAGGCTCATTTCTGGTTGAATGGCTACGTAAATAAGCAAAATTGCCGCATTTGGAGTGAAGAGCAACCAGAAGCCGTTCAAAAACTGCCCATGCATCCCGAAAAATGCACTGTTTGGTGTGGTTTGTACGCTGGTGGAATCATTGGACCGTATTTTTTCAAAGATGCTGTTGGACGCTTAACGCAACGTTACGGTGAATGGCGATCGCTATCGTTCAATGCTAACAAACTTTTTGTTGCCAAAAACGGAAGAACTGAACTTGGTTGACATGTGGTTTCAACAAGATGGCGCTACATGCCACACAGCTCGCGATTCTATGGCCATTTTGAGGGAAAACTTCGGAGAACAATTCATCTCAAGGAATGGACCGGTAAGTTGGCCACCAAGATCATGCGATTTGACGCCTTTAGACTATTTTATGTGGGGCTACGTCAAGTCTAAAGTCTACACAAATAAGCCAGCAACTATTCCAGCTTTAGAAGACAACATTTCCGAAGAAATTCGGGCTATTCCGGCCGAAATGCTCGAAAAAGTTACCCAAAATTGGACTTTCCGAATGGACCACCTAAGACGCAGCCGCGGTCAACATTTAAATGAAATTATCTTCAAAAAGTAAATGTCATGGACCAATCTTACGTTTCAAATAAAGAATCGATGAGATTTTGCAAATTTTATGCGTTTTTAAAAAAAAAAAAGTTCTCAAGCTCTTAAAAAATCACCCGATATAACACTTATAATACTAATGCCTTTCGGCCCTAAGATCTATTTTACTTCAATTAAATTTTATTTATTTTATATTTTATAGAAAATTTGAAAAAAAAAACTAAAAACAATATTCTTTTTTATTTTTACTTAAAACTACTTAAAATAAGGTCTTTAAAATAAAACTTAAACTAACTTAAACTACCTATTCTACCTATAAACTAATTAAAACTAGAACAATCACAGCAGCAAATCTAACTATCTAACATTTTTTGTTTTCATATTTTGTTGTCCTTTTTTGTTTTTCTTATTCCATGATTCTATGTTTTTTTATTTTATTTGTTATTTTTTTATATTTTGTTTTGTTTTTTTTTGTGTTGTTTTTGGGTATTTTTTTGTTTGTGCATGGCCTATTCTACTTAAAACTAACCCCTAAAACTATAAAACAAGTATGTAAGCCGGCTTATGCTTAAAACCCCATCCCGACTACCCACTATCAAGTGCCGATTGAAGCCACCAAAATTGGTTCTCCTGCTTCACCCTATCAGTTCAGTCCCGTTCGGACACAACCTATCCACGGTACGTCATCTGACGTGGTAGATTAGCGGAACTGCCAATCTATCCTGTATCAGACCGCATTTATCTACGAAGAGGAATGCTTCTGGTGGAATGAAGCCGCTCAAGCGTGCACTTCAAAATACTCGTCAATCGGATTGTCAATTCTGTTGATTCGAGCCCCGGTATAGGACCTCGTTGGAATAGTAATGCACGTAAGAAACTCGACTGTTCGATATAGCCGGTACAGCGTCGTAAACACTGCCGCTCGAACAGCCGAAAAGTCTCCATCTGGGAAGGGGCAACGTTGAACCACACAGGACAACCATAAACGATCACCGGACGCATGAGGGCCATGTAGCAAATTACTTTCACTCTGGGGTCAAGCCAACTGCTGTAAAACAGCCATTTCGTCAGAGCGAAGGCTCCCCTGGCCCTGGTCAGAGCAGCATTTATATGTCTGTCGAAATATAAATACTGATCTAACCAGATACCGAGGTACTTCACTACACTTTTGCTCGCTAATGGCTGCCCGTGAAGATCAACGATGACCATCTTGCGCCAATTCTTGCACGTATCCCTCGTGGCCGTAGCCAACGGAGTCCGGAACAGAATTGTCTCCGACTTCTGGACATTTATTTTCAGTTTCCAGTCGCAATATCGCTGAATCTTGTCGAAATCACGCTGCAAGAGAATTCTAATAACCTCAACCTTTCGGGCCGTTCTGTACGCAATAAGATCGTCGGCGTACGCAATTGCCTTTGTAATACTACCTATCAGATCGCTGGTGTAAATGCTGAAGAGAATCGACGAATTCACCGCTCCCTGTTGAAGACCATTGTTAAACAGTCCAACGCACTAAACATCATACCACGGGTACTACCGAGTGGAATTTAAGACTCAATGTTGTCTCGTATCGATGAAACTGAACATCTCGGTGTTCCCAGTATCTGCATTAACAAGCACTTCCTGTGAAACGATCACAAGGGAGTTTCCCTTCTACGCCCGATGATGGACATATAGTCATGAAAAGTGCTTTCTCAAATTAGCCGTTTAGATTAAGCATAAAATTGTAGGTTCCCTCTATCCCTGACAACATTACTCGCACACAGGAATGTTTGAGAGTCGTAAGTCACTAGGCCCTGGTTCTCTATGGACTGTTGCGCCACCTTATTTATTTCATTTACGAGTATTTATTAGAAAATACTATAATGATTCTATAAATCTATGCTAGAAAACAAATTCAATAGTAACTGAACAAAAGCGAAACTTCAAATTATAATCTTTTAATTATTCATCATTCAATAAAACTAAGCTCATTTTGAAATCAAAACCCAAACATAAATAATCTATACTTAAATAGCTTAAGCTTATCACAAGTAAAATATTATAAGTGCGCAAGTTGTATCTATCCAATTACCATGTTGACAAAGGCCAATCAATTGATAAAATCTTCACAGTTTACCCTGTAATTTAACCACAAAAATAAACCTCTCTTGTTTTGCAGTAGGTATACAGTACGGAAGTACTTTTAATGTAACATAGATTCCTTTGTTCTGTAAATTTTCCCATTCCAATGCCCGTTTCTGATTGATCCGTTTTAAGAAGACTTCGTTTCCAAAGGGGTTGATGTTGAATATGAGATACTGGATCAAATAAAGTATTAAACCCAACTAACCCTCCGAACGGCAACGGATAAGAGTGTGTTTACTACTCGTATCTCCTGTCTACTATATTAATATTCTCAGTCAATGATTGTCGGTGATGATTGTAATGAGTACACTTGTTGTAACAAATCTGTGTATTTTACGGTTAATTTAAGCCAAATTGATGAATGAAAAATAGGGCTACAATATGTATAGTTGACTTTGTGCCCAGTTTAAGGGTTGGATTTTAAGCAGCCGCAGTAATTTCGTATATCACCATGAATACGGCGGAGGCGGGAGGCCGGCGGCTGTGGAGGCGAGGGGTGTGTTGTTCGTCGCGTCTGTCATTGTGTCAGTTACAAAAAGAGGGTTGCAACATTGAATTTCAAAGAAAGAAAGCACTTGTTATGAATACATCCTCAATTGATCCAGAACTATTGATATGACTGATGTAATGTTGAATAAGAAAAGGCTATTCAAAATTTGAATTAGTATAATTATTTTTTGTTACTTCCTCTAGTTCAGGATGAGATGCATATTGAACGATCTCTTTTAATCCTGACAGATATTGCACACAATTTAGATATGTTTGTCTTTACTTTATCAATGTTTGAAAAAGTGATTCTAATAAAATTTTCAACATACAAGAAAACAAGTAAGATTTTTAAGGCTTTTCCATACGATTTGTTCGCTTTCACTGAAAAATGGTTGAATGCCGCTATCTTAGACATGGAACTTTTTGATTAAGAGTTCTTAACTTTCTTTTTTTTTTTTTTTTTTTTTATTTTTTCAGGAAAGATCGTCACGTGGATAAAGCAAATTCAGTAAATGGTGGTGGACTTTTATAACAATCCATTTTAATCTGACAATTAAATTAAAAAGATTACAAGATTTATTTGTTTCAAATGTCTACATTCCTCCAAAAAGCCCAGCCTCAGTTTTTGTTTACATCTCTCTTGCTCTTGGTCATATTATGGACATCGCTGGTTTGGATAGCAACATTCTTCTTTTAGGTGACTTAAACCTCCCATACATTAACTGGGTCACACCAGAAGACGAGCCTCACTTAGAAGCATCATTGAGTTCGTCTCAACAGGAGCTTCTATTATAAGACTCCACGGACTTACAGCTTTTGGAAATTTGTTAATATAAAACGGAAATCGAGTATCCGTGGTATGATGGTTAGTGCGTAGAACTTTCATGCCAGAGGTCTTATGTTCGATCCCTGCCTGTGCCATCTAAAGTTTTTTTTTACGGTTACTGCCTCTTGCGAGGAATTGACAAATCCTCCAAGAATAATTCTTGACATGAAAAGTGCTTTCTCAAATAAGCCGTTCGGCTTCGGCTTAAAACTGTAGGTCTCCTCCATCCCTGACAACATTACTAGCACACAGGAAAGGTTGAGAGTTGCAAGTCACTAGGCCCTAGTTCTCAATGGACTGTTCCGCCACAGAATTTATTTATTTATATTGAACAAGGCTGGAGGTAATGGGGTTTCATTTGTTCTATGAATTTGTATTAAATAAATCAAATAATTAAGATGGTTCATTAAAAGCAAATTCCTTAATTATTGCACAAACTATGTACAAATTATGAGACTCTGTTTGAAATAAAAGCTCTTGAATTTCTGATAAAAGGAAATAATGTTCAATAAATGTATGTAGGTACGAGTATCTATATTTTGAAATGAAAACTCGTACACAACCATTTTCATAAAAGCAAAATTCTCCAGTTTTTATTACGTATTCATGAAGACACATTTTAAAATGCATTTAATAACTACAAAGGACAAAAAAAAATTGTTTTCAAAAAGCCAATTTGCATCTCAATAATGTTTGCTAACTTTTACATTCTTAATGATTTCGAATTGTCGCTCGTTTACCCTCCCATAAAGACTTCCTTTAATAATTATAGATAAAATTGTTTCCAACAAAAAAGAGAAACACCACTTTTGCAGCTCTCAGCTTCAGCAACTACAAATGTTTGTCTGTTTCAGTATAAAACGCTTCGAGTTATATTTTCTCTGCTCAAGTTCAGTCACATAAGACATAAGAACTCCAGGACATATTAACCGCAAATCACACAGAGAGACACAATAAAATCGTAAAGTGTTGTTTTTGCTTTGCTGCATTATTTCTATTTGTCAGGATATGTCAAGTGAACAGAACATTGGGAACAAGGATATTCTAAGTCGATAAGTGGGGACAAATATAACTGAAGTGTAATTGAAACAGTGGGTGTGAGAAGAAGGATAAATGTTCGCTCGCTCGTTATTGTGGTATAGAATGTGAACAAAAATAATAATAATACAGAAAAAAACAACAAAACAAAACAAAACAAGAAGTCCTCAAGAGGGTGCAAAGGATAATGCGAAACCACCCCTTGGGCTATTAGGTTTAATGATGTTTTAACTCAGATTTAAAATCATAGAACTTTTCAGAACTCAGAAGATGTATAGAAAAATCATTTCGACGATGTTTAACATATTGGAAGGGTGAGTTTTCGTGTCACTATTGAAAGCGGAGCGCTTGTTATTTAAAATAAAGAGATCTGAAAACGATATGAGCAGATTGTAATTAAGTCCATGTTTTTATTTTTAAATCAGAATATTTTGGGTTTAAGTTGTTACAAAAAGGTTTTTTTTCGGTGTTGTTAAATTATTTATGATTTTGGTGCATAAATAAATAAGTAATAGTCGGTTGTCCAACCTTAACACACGATGTTGATTGTGAGCCACAGCGTAAGGTCAAGTTTCTTGAGCACAATTCTACCGATTGTGGACACAACTGTATTTGAAATGTCGTTTATTTATTAAAATACTTTACTTAAATCTAAACTTAAAACTAACAAATTTTCAACTACTCATACCAAAAAGCTTGAAGATTTGATTTGTCATTTGTAGAGTCAATGAGTACCTACCTATATACGAGTATGTAGATAATTTTTTGAATGCCTTTGAATTGATTAAAAGGACTGTTAGTGCCATAGTTCGATCTGCTAAGGGGTTAATTTTGTCTTAAGCTAGCCTACCTGAATTAGATTGAATTACAATCGACAAAGAATGGATGGTCATGAAATCGTTCTATTCAATACACCAGCTATAAAGCAAAACTGCGAATAATTTTGTGATTAGAAAAAGATTTATACAACGCAAGCAAATTTAAGAATTGACCTGACAAAAGAAACATACATACATCATTAACATATGGATCATGGAACTTTCGGGAAAATCTTTTGACGAAACCTAGTGTTCTGTTAGCTTTTCTGCAAGGTTATCCATTTGCGGTTTCAAAAGTAAACGTAAATAAAACACATATAAAATATTTGTCATGATATTTCTTTGTTATTATAAAGTTTGAACGTTCAAATTATGTGTGAAATGTTACTCCTGAACATGACGCTATAATTTTTTTTTTTTAACATATGACGAAACGAAGAAGAAGAAGAGACAATCTCTCATCTTCTGTGCACATGCCCTGCCTTATCACAAAGACGTAGAATCCACCTTGGAGACTACTACTTTAACGATACCAGTGATCTAAAGAATTCAGACATCACTTGTCTCCTACGCTTCATTCGAAGCTCCAACTGGTTCAACGAGTTAAGCTGATTAACTGATCCATGTGGTATCACAACGGACCATACTTTGGTCTAAGTGTGTTGGACGTCCCAACCAACAGCCACTTTAACCTAACCTAACCTAACATATGACGAAATCCACATATTGGTCGTTAAGCTCAATTTTACTTAATTTATTAAGAAGAATTTGATTACTTAAGTCTGAAAAGATGCAATGGACTTCAGTGTTTTTAGAATGCTTTCAAAAAAAGTAATTGTAATTGAATTATTGTAATAAATTGCTGTTTGTAGATTTTTTTTAAAAAACATGTTGATTTCCACATATAACAGAAGAAGGTATGAATATTTCCAAAGATTCGGGAGCTTAGAATATTTTCAAACAGTCTTTGAAAAGAAGAATCAATCGATAGAAAACATAAGACAAACATTTTTTTAACATTAATAATGGTTTTTCACCAGAACCAGGACTCGAACATTCATTTAGTTTTAAAACACTATCACATAAAAGGCCTCAGAAATCTAAAAATATATTGATGTAAGACGACTGTATTCTTGTTTGTTATTGACAAAATTGACTCTGGAAGATGGCTTGAAGAATTTTGATAGGTCATACTAGCTGGATATCGTAACATACTATCTCCAAAACATATGGGGTTCATTTTAAGATCGCACTAAGTATTCGAAAAGAATTGAGAGTACAAAAAGTTTTGTAGTTCTTGGTAAACTCTAATCGTCTCAATACTCTTAGACAGATGAAACTTCAACCTGGCATTTCTTTTATTTTTTAAAGTGTTTAAATAAGAAACAAACAGGCTACTGTTTAAAGATTGTATTACGTGCAGTTTCATTATATCTAAAAAAACAATCAAATAAGATTTCATCAAACCGTAAAATCTTTGTTCCAGTCTTTGACGAAGCACTGTTATTTAAAACTCAAAAGTTTTGAGATATTTCAAAACCTTTATTAAAGTACAATCAAAATATTTATGAACGGAACTCGACTTCATTCATATGGTCACCGCGAGTACTTTTGCAGCGATTACCTATTTTCGATGACTTGGTTACACATTTCCGCCGAAACGGCTGCTATTTTTCTTTCAATATTGGCTCTGAGCTCTTCTAACGTCTTCGACCTGTTGGAATTAGCCAATGACCGTAGACTCAAAAAAATAGTCTAGAAGAGTTTAACTGCACGAACTTGGTGGCCAATCGACTGGCCCACATTTCTTTAGATAACACGCTCATAAATAAATAATAAATCGATTGTAAGGTGTGCTGTGTGGCTTGTGGCACTATCCTGTAGGAACCACGTGACGTCCATGTTCATATCTTCCAATTCGGTTCAAAAATAAATCTGTAGGTAATCATGGCGCCATAACGTGAAGATCGTTATCGTTGACAAAAAATAATAATGCCGGTACGCAAAACACACCAAACAGTTTTTTTTTGTGGTTGAAGTTGTGGTTCATGAAGCAAATACGGATTTTTAAACGACCATTAAAGCATATTTTGCTTATTGAAAAACTTATTGAGCCATTGAGATAGGGCGAGAATCAAGACCGACAACTGAATTAACGCTATTAAAGTTGCGGTCACTGACTGGATTTTTTTTCGATATAAATCCTTTATATGTGCATGCAAACATATTATGCAAACATAACTCGTTCGGGTAATTTACTATGATCGAAATGTTGAGTTTACTGAATAAATTAACAATGACAATTTGATGATTAATGAAATAAAATTCAAAGTTGTCAAGTCCCTATTGGAAAATAATTTACATGTACATACATATATCATTAAAAGTCGGTTCCATGTCTTTTCTGGTTGACATTTTGAGCTGTAACTTTAGCAAAATTCAAATAATAAATGAAAAAGTATAAGGGAACTTGTTACCATTGACCGTAGTATTCATTCATCATTCTCAAAGAGTTATGGACCTCAGTCAGTCAGTCCAAGATCAACATCAATCAGTGGCTTTCGGTTGATAAAATGTGGATTTTGTTCGTTTCACATTTTCGTTTAACAATTTTGAGAACATTTTCGGGTATCTATAATTTTCCATTGACATTTCAATGATAAGTCAAGTTTTTGATATAAAATCTAAAATTAAGAGCATTCAAAAACACAATGTGGAGGAACCGGAATTCTAGCTTTTAAATTTTTCGAAGAACTATAAATTTGAGTTCAAATAGGACAAAAGAATTATGAAGTTAGAAATGGACATGCTAAAAAATAAATACCTGAAACTCAATGATACTCGTTACAAAAGCATTTCATCTAAAACTTCTTTGTTTTACTTTACATTCAAAAAATTGAATGAAACACATATTGTCAGATACATGTACATATTATGTATATATGTTTTCTATAGCTACTGAATTTTAAATAGCGGTAACCATATATCTCTTTATAAAGTGGTTCAAAGTTTTCATATCTCTTTTGCTGTTTTCATTTAATGAAAACTCCTTCCGCATTTTGATCATAGAAATGCTTTCCTGTTCTACCAACCCAGCCCAACCAAGCCCATCCCATCCCAACCAGACATAGACCAAAGCCACGTTTCATATGAAAAACGGAAAAATGGAAAAGCTCCTTCGTCTATTCATAGAAAATGTATCTATTTTCCGATTAAAAAAATTATTTCATCCGTGAAAATTCTTCCTCATAAATCCTTTCAATTTGCTTTGCGAGTCACTGATTTTTCTCTACAAAAATTCCGGAAAGACCCTGGAACTGCAAACCTACTCGTACAACAACAACAACAACACAAAAAATGTAAAACTGCGCTTAAAAGCAAAAAACTCTGAAGCTGAAGCTGAAGCAGGACCTGCCCATCCGGAAAACAACCCACAAATCTGCAATTACATGCGATATTCCTCGTGCATTCCATTTGCACTCGAGTTCGTTCGTATTTAAAGGCAAATCGCAAGATAACGAGCACTCGCTAATTAATCGGCTCTCAGATCCTGAATGGGGGTAAAAAAAAAGATACTCAACTCGAAGCTGAAAAATGAAAATGCTAAACAAAAAGTTTTTCATTTTATTATGTAGGATATTTTTACTTTTTGGCGTTGCAGACGTCAGCTTGTTGAAAGGCCTGGGTTTTGGGATGAGAGACTGATTCAAGATGATGATTCGTTATAGAATTTTTTAAAATGTGGTAATACTATTTGTGAAATTGTTCGAGAATATATAGATGGATGGATTGAGTGGGCGGATCGAGGCTGTAGGGGAGGGTAGGGAATGATGCTACGAAATGGGTGTGTTTGAAGTGCCTTATGAAATGTGTCTGTATAGGCACCCGCACCAGTATATGTACCAACAACTATCAGGTACCAGGGTATAGTCTAATATGGTGGAATTCTGCATCCGATGCATTCGGGAATGCACTTTTGAAATAACGAATTGGAAATAAATGGAAGTAAAGTCTCTAGTCAATTTTGTTTCAATTTAAATTTAAAAACATTCTGTTGAATAATGACAAAAAAAATTATTGTTCAGAAATATAATGGCAGATTAGTTAACATTTTTATTTTCATACAAAATACATTCATAATGTTTGAGAATTGAAATATTTACATAAATAATTATCTACTGCGTGTATGCCCTAAGTGATTTTAAGAGACGAGTAAAAAATATTAGGTGTTGTTCCTTTTTAGCTCAAAAAAGGGTTCTGAACAGAGTCCAAGTATATCGAGCATGTTTTTGAAATACAACTGAACACTGAGCTGTCACTTTTTGAAATTTGTCAATTTACTTGTCATTTTCTTCCAAAGAAATAAGATTCAAAACTTAAATTAAAACGGAATAACTAACAAGCACTGAATTTATATTTTTGGAGAAAGTGAGGATGAAGATTCTAAGGCTTGTGTTCAGAGTTCAGTATTCAAATCAGTTTGTTCAGTTATTTTATTCTGAGCTCATAGAGCGCGCTCTGAACAAGCTCATATAGAGCGCGCTCTGAACAAGCTCAGAACCAAAAATACTCAATTACCAAGATCGGAATCTCAGACTGACATTTCGGTTTGCCTACAAGCTACTGAGGACTAAATGTGAGAAAGTGTGCGTGAAATGATGCAAAAAACCAAACGCATTCTCACATTTAGTCCTAAGGCCCATCAAAATGCTTTATTTTAGTCCTCAGCCCCATCTAAATTAAATGCTTCATTCTGAACGTTTCATGGTTTCGTTCAAAAACTAAACAATCCTAACCAACAGAATCTGAAGTGCTGACATGGTCTTAAATTGGAAGATTTGTATAGCTTTTTTAATTTCAATCCAAATAAATGTTGTTAATGTATGTATATTAAATAAAATAAAATTGACCAAATACATATTTAATGATTTATTATTGCTGTATTTTGTTTACTTAAATTATTTGCGAACGCAACATGCGCTGCAACTGGTTAAGTATAATTAGAAATGGACAAAAGTGTAACTCAATACTTTGTAAAACAACAAAACAGACAATTTTTTCAGCTGTAGTTTGCTTAGAGCATTTTTTGGCGACGTTAGAAGTTCAGGTGGAAACAATAGGCGGGTGCCTCCGTATTTTTTTGTACAGACAATGCTCCGAGAAGCATACTTGTGAAGTTCCATTGCCAACTTTAGCTAATTCAGATTCCTCAATTAGATTAGTATTTTCATCATTTAAGCAGTTCGATAATTACAAGACCAAATTTTAGTTTTGTCTGTTGCAGAAATATTCCTGAAAATATTCTTTTTAAGGGACTATGTTAGAGTTAGAATTTTGTTTGTAGTTAGATTTTGGAATAGAGATTTGAGGGAACCATGTTTTAAAAATAAGTTGCTTTGTGTAAAGCATCTTTAAGGAATAGAAATAGGCAATATGGTTACACACAACACCAACTAAATGAGTGCAATAAATAGATTTAAGTAACTTGTTTTATTCCAGTAACCGAATAACCCAATAGAACGCGCCAAAATGCATACTTCTTGTCTAAATAATGTTATCTTCTATGCTTACGCATAAAATTACGAATTTTGTAGCATATGAACATTTCTAGACATTTTACAATGTGAACAATTAAATATGCTATGAAATAATTGGCTGCTATTAATGCTAATTTTTTTTTCTAAAAAGTTGATGAAGGTTAGCTGAAGGGGAAATTTCTTTAATGAACATATTTAAAATATTATTGGCTTTCTCAAAACTATTTGTCTACACTAACCTCTGCTTTATATCTGAAAATGAAAACTATTGTTTATGTATATTTTCTTATATGTTCTGCATTTATAAAATGTAATCAATGGAAGTATTTATTATATTAAGAAAAACAAAAACATGTACATACGTAAAACTCATTAATTTTTTTCATTATTAGCAGCACTTTTATTAAACATACCCTTCAAACAATAATAAGTAAACTTTAACTTTGGTAACTAAACATTTTTAAGGAATGAAAATTATATTTTGCGTTAAACTGTGGGAATTCACTAAAAAAAACTTCGGAACGTCAACAATAAACATTAATGTCGATTACTTGATCTATTGAATGAATTGTGCATGAATTCAGAACGATTTTAAGACGTTTTCATTTTGTGATATATGTCAAAATTTTCATTTTATTTGCTCTGCATTTATTCAACAGGTTCGCTATAATCGTTCTGATTATTTTTTTAAAACATTGGTGTTCCTTGGATGCATAGTTTTTTTGATAGCAAATATGTACATGTATGCTTCCATCAATCAAGAGTGTTATGGATAAGGTATTTTTCGATTATAACTCTTTTTTAAATTTAATATTTATTAATCAAAATGGAATTGAAAAATAGTTCCATGCTTAAATCATTAAAAACAAACTATAAATATACTTGGATTAGTTAAATTGATACAGATTTTAATTACTTGCAAAAAAAATATTTGGGCCGTTCATTAACGAAAATAATATATTTATGCCTTACTTCAAAAATAATATTAACAACACAAAAATAAAAAATAAGATTAAAATAAACTAGGACAGCAAATAAAAATTTGACAAACAGACAAACAAAATGGACAATTGAAAATAAGCTACTTTGAATGTATGTAATCTAAGGATATTTGGAAACTAGCAAAGAATTCTTCTGAACTAATTTACTTAATTGTCCTTCCAATGCACGGGTACATTTGGTGTTATTTGTGTCCTTGAGCATCCCACCCAGTGTTGGGACCTCGCAGAAGCAAAAGAGTGGTAGAAATGATGTCAAAAAGGTGGTAGAAAAGTGGTAGAAATTAAAACCCATTTTTATGTAGTAAATCTTATATTCAATAACTCATTAAAAAATACAAAAAATTAAATAAACCATAATTCAGTTCTTTCAGTTTCAAATATCACAATTCACAATAATTAAATTAGTTAGAAAAACTTAAAATTATTTTTTGCTAAATAGACCGCCGGAAAATTTAAATTTTGAGTAATGCTTCCGGAGGATTAAAATTCTGAAAATTTACTGAAATTTCCCTTGCAGCCAAAATGTTGTGAACGGTTGTAGTTTTTAATTTATTTCTTTTTTCATTTTTTATATTTTTTAAATCTGAAAATAGCGCTGCTATGCGGTAAGCAACAAAGCTCCAACATATAAAAAGATATGTTTTCAAAATTTAAATTGTCCATTCCGTCTTTTAAGTTTTTTATCAAAAGCCATTGTGAAACAATGTCATCAGTTTTAAAAATTTGGAGTAATTGATTTTCTCCAATTAATTTTCTCCACTCATAATTAAATAACTCTAGTTCTGAGTTATTTATAGTTGGTGAAAAATGTTTCGTGAGACCTAAAACTGATGGCATTGTTCCATCAATGACGTTTTTCGGGTTTAAATATTTGAAAAATTTTAGTTCATCGTTTGAAAGGTTAAACCTTTATCCAATTTGAACACATAATTCAATATAATAGCTGCACATAACTTTTCGTAGTTGCATTACATCTTGTTCAACAATATCATTTTCAAGTAAGTACCTTTCAAAGTAAAGGCCAAAATACATTTGAGAATATGGTAAATAGTTTTCACTGTTTTTTATATTTGTGTTTACATTCATATTTTCTGGTTTTACAAAATTTTTCATTAAATTTAATTTTAA
Source organism: Eupeodes latifasciatus (assembly GCA_920104205.1). Classification (NCBI taxonomy): domain Eukaryota; kingdom Metazoa; phylum Arthropoda; class Insecta; order Diptera; family Syrphidae; genus Eupeodes; species Eupeodes latifasciatus. The sequence goes on from OV049926.1 coordinate 114,872,346, forward strand.
TGTACATAGTTATTCTTTCGAATTCAAGTGTATTTTTGTGTTCTCAGATTGAAATGTTTTATATAACTCGTTTATAATTTTAAGATTTATTGACAAAAAAATTTAAATATACTATAAATATTACAAGGTAGGTGATGATAGGTGAACGGTGAGTTGCAAAAAGTGGTAGAATTTGCTTTTTAGGTGGTAGATTTTCATGAACACCAAAAAGTGGTAGAAATACCACTTAAGTGGTAGAAGTCCCAACACTGATCCCACCCCTTTGCATATCTCATTGCTGAGAAGACACCTTTGCTGCCGCGCGCTCACAAACTACGACAGCTCCTAAATATAGGCCTAAGCCTCACCTGCGGAAACACTCAACTATTTTCGGACTCTCATCTCATATCCTATCTGCCATCAACCACTCCTGTACAAAATTTGAAATGCCATTTTAATAATAAATTTCCAAAATGAAAATCATAAAACTGTTTATTCCATTTTTCAACATGCAATTTTATTTAGATAATAAATGGTTTAAATGTTTTAAATAAGTTAGGTAATAATAAATTAGATATAGACAAAATGAAAATAATTTTTATAATACAGTACGTTCTCGATTATCGCAACTAATTAAAACAAGGGTGGTTGCAATGACCGAGGTTGTGGCAATAACCGAATAAATATTTTTCTAGGCTCGATTCGAGATGCAAAGTGAAAATCAGAAAACCAACACTTATTTAATGCAACATTAAACAAAACTAAAATAAGTTAATTCATTATAAGATATAAAAGTAGATAAACAAATACATAATATGTTTACAAAATTATTTTTTCTGGAAAAAATTGGACACTTTTGTCTGGACTTTTTTTTGATGTTTTTGAAGACTCGAAATTTGTTCAATAGGACCTGAATTCTGTTCAGCCCATTTAATTGCTGTATGTATTGTATTGTATTGCTTGTATTGCAGTTTCAGCCTTTATTTTGGGAGCAGGAATCTCAACCTCGGACTCACTTTCATTTCATATTTCACCTGTTTCATTGTCTTCGTAGACTTCCTCATTGTTGTAAATGGTTTAGCGTACCCAATCATACGTTTCTTCATTCGAAATGTTCATTGATAATTTGAGCTCGAACTTTGCTCAAAGGTAGCTCATCCTCATCTTCCCAATCATTATGAGAGGCCATCAACACATTCCAACATTTATTGATTGGATCTGCCTGCAATCCATTCCGTGCGTTGGATAGAAGGTAAATTTCATTTCGAAGGTTAAATGCTTTAATTTTTAATTCAAGGTCCGATCCCTCACATCCAACTAAGAACGGCAATAGACTTTTTTGTAGTGCAATTGTTTAAAGAATGCTAACGTCATCCAAGCATTTTTATTTGCCTTGAATACAATGGGCATGTGGTCAAAATTTTTAAATGATCGTGGGTTTACAGATTTACCTATGACGAATAGCTTAACTTTGTGTAAACCGGATGCGTTGGTGCAGGCGAGAAATGTGATTTTTTCTTTGCTTGTCTTTCGCCCAGAAGCTGTCGATTCCTTAAAAGCGACAAGGGTTTTGTTGGGCATAAGTCGGTAGAATAACCCAGACTCATCGGCGTTACAAATTTGATTGGGTGTCAAATCGAGCTCTCTGACTTTTTCCATAAATTTAATCAAGAATGGATCTACAAGCTGCGGTTTGTTTGAAAGTTTTTCTCCACAAATTTTCAACAAGCAAATTCCGTGTCTTTTCTTAAAATTTGTTATCCAACCATTGCTCGCATTAAAAGATCCTGGCCTCTCTTTAATTTTTTCATGCAATGAGCCTTTGTTTTTAGGACCTCGCTGCAAATTGGCACATTTTACTTTCTTACTGACTCACTGAACAAAATTCGTTAAAACTAATAAGAACATTTTGCATTGTATAGATACATAAATGTACATTCATACAACTTCATCGTACCCATCAGCAAAAGTAGCGGTAAAATAACTGCCGACACAATGTAACGCAACAGGCAAAAACAAAAATAACAAAGAACCTGTGTAAATAAGGATATGCATATAAAAACCAAAGTTGCACTTATCGAGTCAATTTTTTTTTTGAAGAGTTGCGATTACCGCGTCAATAATGATAAAAATTCAGCTGTTGCGAAAATCGAGGAGTTGCGTGAATCGAGAGTTGCGTTAATCGAGAACGTACTGTAAATGAAGAAAGTAATGACTAAATATATGACTGTAAGATAAATGAAATTTGCTCGAGAAGTTGTAATTAGTAAGTATGTATAAACAAAAATTAAAACAAAAATATACACTCACAACATACCTGAAGATATCGTCCTACATGTGCGCACAAGCAGTTTAGGATTCTCAGTTTTGTTTCTAAGGAAAATTAAAAAAAAATCGACACACACACATACACACAATCTCGAGTTAATTTCTGTACACATGAAGAAACAAGATTACAGCCACATAAATAAAGACGAGGAAAAGGAAGAAAATTAAATTATTTAAACAAATATTAATCACTAAGAAAACTATGACAAAACAAGAATTACATACAAATTAAAGACAAATTATTTAAACCAATTAAAAATGTAAAACAAAAACAGGATGGTCTCAGGATTAGCATGAACTTTCACGAGGTCAGGGGGTAGAATACGTATTTTTTCCAGTTTTTCAGTTTTTCTTATTTTGTTTTCTTTTTTTTTTTAGGTATTATTTCCTTCATATAGGTATATATATATATTCCACCAGGAAGTATATTATTTTACTTATTTGAGAGTTCTAGAATGCTCTCAAGGTTTACATTCACATAAACTTCACTTGTACAAATTTAAGGACCAATATTTCTTTTCCTTTCTTTCAAGAAAATTCATTTTTTTCTTTATTTGTTTCGTTATTGGTGTTATTGGGCTTTATTTCACTAGCCAATACACACATAATATGTATTCCGTTTCTTGCTTTTTCGCAACCAAAACACTGTTTCATTTGGAAAATATCTTCTCGAATAATCCACGAGTAAAACCAACCAACAAAAAAAAAAAACAAAAAACAAAAACACTATTTTGCAACTATGAGTGTACTTCTGGAAAATTCCAAACAAACTCTTTTATTTTCACAAGCAAATTACTTTCAAACCTTCTTCAAACAAATTCAAAACAAAAACTAACTCTCTCATTTTCTTATTCTCTACAAGAAAAACAATAGAAACAACGTAGATTGCTTCAATTATTATTTTTCTTGTAGGAAATGCAAAGTATGTTTTTGAAAATAAAAACTGTGTAAATGTTTTGAAACAAATTTTAGCGACTCTACAAATTTAACCGTAGACCTACGTTTGGGTCGTTTTCGACCCATTTCTTTTGCGTTATCGAAAATATTAAAGTAACTACTTTTTATATTTGGCTGTTTTTTCATGACTTTGTTCCATGAACCTTTATGCATCGAATTCAAGCTGTTTTAGGTTTAAAAACTAAGTTGACCATGATTTTTTTGGAATTTGTGTGTTTTCTGTCAGATTGGGTCGTTTTCGACCCAGTATATGAAAACTCATTTCGTTTTGAAATTTCGTTGTGGTTTGACTGTTTTTTTTTTATTTCAATAAGAAAAAAGATTATTTTGAAAAAATGTCGAGTTTTTCATCAAGTGATGACGATTTTTCCGCGGGTAGTGATGAAGATTTTGTGCCTGAAGTTGGAAGTGCTAGCAATGAAGAGTTCGATTCATCTGAATCAGAGAATGAAGGTGAAGAAAGACCTATAGATTCGGCGGGTGCCGATTCCCAGTTTGTCTCTAAAAACGATATAATTTTGAGCCCAACTCCACTGAATCCATCAGGTATTTTACAAATTTGTCAATTGCACGGTTCATTTTTCCAGAAGTTCATGATTCTAGTCGCACGAGCTCGAGCAGAAAACATAATTTCAATGAAACCAGGTGTTACCCGTTACGCTATTGCCCGAGTTGATGTTCTGATGGATTCATTTTTATTGGTTTTTCCGATTCAAATCGAGAAAATAATTATTGAAAACACAAATAATTACGGCCGCTCAAAATTTGGAGATAAACATAAAGAAATAGATAAGAGCAAGCTACATGCATATTTTGGTGTTTACGCGGGTGTTTACAAGTTTATTTTTTCAATTTTTGTCGGCTCTCTTCGAAGACATGTGGTTATTCTCAGATCTAAAACAGAACGAATTGAAGATTTGTTTGACGCAGATTTTGGTCACCCAATATTCCGAACAATAATGTCCAAAGAGACATTCCAATATCTTACAAAACTTCTGCGATTCGATGATCCCACTAGTCGAAGACAAAACCAACAAGCAGCCAAGCACAAATTTGCCCCAATTAGAAGTTTATGGGACAAATGGGTTGAATTGTTGCCATTGTTCTATAACCCATCGTCCTGTGTTACTGTCGATGAGCAACGTCTTGGTTTTCTTGGTCGATGCTCATTCAGGCAATATATGCCAAATAAGCCTGAAAAGTACGGGTTGAAGTTTTGGATGTGTCCTTGTGCTGAAACTTCCTACATATGGAAAATTCAGCCATATTTAGGAAAAGAAGTTGGAGGTGTTGCTGAACGCAACCAAGGTGAGCGTGTCGTCCTGGATTTAGCAGAAGGATTGAAGGGACACAAAATCACTATGAACAACTTTTTTACATCTTATAAATTGGGCCAAAACTGCTACAAAAGAACTTGTCTATGGTTGGCACCCTTAGGAAGAATAAATGGAGTATACCACCAAAGCTTTTACTTGAAAAAAACAACCTTTATTTCAATCGACATTTGGGTTTACCGACACCACAACATTAGTTTCGTACATGAGTAAGAAGAACAAGTGTACTATAGTACAAAGCACAATGCATTCCACCGCTGATGTTGGCCCTGAACCAAAGAAAAGGCCAGAGATAATCCATTTCTACAACAAAACAAAGGGGTTGATAATGCTGACAAAATGCTTTCTGGATTCAGTGCAAAACGCAAAACAAGCCGCTGGCCAATGCGCGTCCTTGCTAATATAATTGATATTTCGGCATTGAATGCCTTTATTATCTATTCGCAAATTGATCCAGGATATCAGGCTTCAAGAGGGAAGCAAAGCCGAAAAAAGTTTTTGCATGATCTGGGTATTGAATTGTCCAAAGAGTATATGTCCACCCGCTCAAGAGCACCTAGAGCATCATGCTCACTTGTCCCTCAGGCGACACTAGCTGGCTCATCTTCGCCTATAGTGATTTCCATTGGAGGAGATTTGAATCCTACAGCTAAGCGGCCTAGAATAGATTCACTGCAGCCAAAAAAGCGTGGCAGATGGGCTTTATGCATAGAAAAAAAAAACAAAAGCCAAAGACAACAAAACAGAGTTGGTCTGCGTTTTTTGCAGGAAAAACGTCTGTAAGAACATGCATAACCGTAATGTATGTGTAAAATGTATTGAAAACTTTTAGATGTACATATTAACTTTGGTATTATTAATAAATATGAATAAAAAGAATAAGTTTTTGTAAAAAGTATTCATTACTGTTCTTATTCTCTTAAGAAATATATGAGGGTCGAAAATGACCCGTTAACGTAAGATTAGTCGTTTTTTCTTAACGTAGGTCTACGGTTAAAGAATTTCGTAGTGATTGCTATAAATGAGTGAATTAATTATATTAAACTGATGTTGAACATGCTTTTTTCAGGACAAAAATGTACATTGGTTCGCTATCAACAAAATGACTGCAAAACTAAAGCTTAAAACTGACTTTTTCATCGAAAAAAGTGGAGAGTGAAACGTGCGAAAGATTCCGATCTTGGCAAATGGAGTATTTTTGCTCAGAACACGTTTAAAGCGAAAAAAGAAACACACATTTGAAACTAGGGCCATATCATAACCTAGCGTTCGGTCGGTCCAGCGTTAGTGAAGGTCCGATTTTATGTGTCATAAAGTGCGACTTAGCATTTGTAAAAGGAAATTTAGCTTCAAACCTCAGGGGTTGACTCTAATTTGTATGACATCTACTTAATTGTAATTTTGCATCATATTTTATTACTGATTAATAATTTAAAATTTTAATTTATGACCTCCTGAACATTTTTTTGTTTAGTTTCAAGAGCTATGTTGGGTATAATGGGTAATTTAATTGTAAATAACCGGATTCAATATTTCTGAATAATATAACTTAATAAAAATATAACCACACTTTTTTTATTTAAATATTTATAAAAAGAATAAATTTCTTAAATTACTTCTTATTTTACTTAAATTTTCGACTATTAACACAAAATGATTGATGTTAAACTGTCAAACGCCTGAACGAATAGAAAACAGATTTACTTTTGCTTGGTCTGGCGTTGGTCTTACGTTTACGATATAAAGCGGTCGTAACACTTGAGATGTAGGACCCGTAGCGTGATGGTTAGTGCGTTGCACTGTCATGCAAGGGGTCTTGGGTTCAATCCCCGTCTGTGCCACCTAACTTTTTCACGGGTACTGCCTCTTGCGAGGAATTGACAAATCCTCCAAGAGTAATTCTTGTCATGAAAAAGTGCTTTCTCAAATTAATATAAACTGTAGGTCCCTTCCATCTCTGACAACATTACTCGCACACAGGAATGGTTGAGAGTTGTAAGTCACTAGGCCCTGGTTCTTCATGGACTGTTGCGCCACCTAATTTATTATTTATTTATTACACTTGAGGTAGCATTTCAGATCGGCTAATAAGAGACCATATTGCTTTTACTGGAAATGCACCAAAGCCCGAACGATCGAACGTTCAGAGGTAAACACAATTTTTAGTTTGGAAGTTCAGGCTTGGCTTTGAACTAAAAAATAAAAACGCCTCATATGGACATTTCTACAAGCATGTTTTTGTAGGTTGAAAATAATGTTCGCTAGGTATGTTGGGTCACATACTTTAGTACGCGCCATCTTATACTTCCTCCATCATAAACAATACAATATGGTTGCCTTTCTTGCAGGCGCCTTTATAACAACGTGGACACATCTATATAAATGTAGACATATTGCTTAGAGAGTTAATTCATAAAATACTGACGAGCAGAATAATTAAGTCAAAACTAGGGTATTCTTCTGCCAGAATGTTTGTCAGCAAAAGTACTCCTCAAGGCCGTGTGCTATCTCCACCCATCTGGAACCTGGTATAGTCAATGAAATTCTGACTAGTCTGTATATGGGGTGTTTAGAGTGATTGCTTCAGGGAAGTATCTTAATACCCCAAAATAACTCTTACAAACAGCTCTAAAAAGCTCATTTAATCGGTTGATCGGTGTGGATAAGGTGGTTAACCACACAAAACCCATTTAGTTTTATTATCTAGAAAACATAAGATGAACCCTCTTTTTATAAAAGGTATTCAATTAAAGTTTTCAGATGAAGCTCATTCTAGACAAAAAAAACGTAGTATACAAGAAAGAGTCAAGAAAGATATTGTAGCTCTCTTTTTGTGCAAAAAGCCATTGGTAATAAATGGGTCTTGCAACCCCAAGTAACGCATTGGTTATACACTTCTGTTATCAGACCGATTCTACTGTACGGTGTGGCAGTACGATAGACAGAATTAGACAATGGTGTAAACCTGTATTTTAGATTAAGTCTCTCATTCCGCCTTCCCAACCATCATCTGATATATGGATTTTCTCAGATAGTCAGGCTGCCATTAAATTCTTTGGCAATGCCTCTAAATATTCTATAACAGTCCATGACTGACGATCATCTCTTATGGAGATGGCACAACAGTTTTACATTCACCTTTGCTGTTGGGTGTCGGGATTATTCCACGGTGTTGTTAAGCAGATGAACTCGCCAAAAATGGTACAGTACTACCCACTGGTCCATCCTAGATGTAAAGCGCTCAAAGTGCTTGATATCTCTATGCAGATTACATATAAGCTCAATACATGAGGTCATAAGGATAACACCTGCCTAATAGGATAACACGCAACGTGTCTAGCGTGTTCCCAAATGACTTTTGTAGAAGATTTATGGACGAGGAAGAGAAAGAAACAGATCTTCAAAGTACATGCCCTGCACTAGCTGAAAACAAGAGGAAATACCTAAGAGATCTTCTATAGGGTTCTGAAACACACTAACGTAATTAGTATTTCAAGTTTCATAAGTAACTTTAATTGGTTTTATTAAGCTCAGAAGAAGGCCTCAAGATTCTTGCAGTATCACAATGTGCCAACAACTGTCCTACTCCATCACGGACAGTCACTTCAACCTTACTTAAACTATGCTAATATTATTAACCAAGGACTTTACAATACTCAGGTGTATAAAGATTTGTACCCAGACTTAAATAAGACTGAAATCAGCGACAAAAAAGTTAAGTCATTTGCAAACTTTTCTAAATCATACTGAAAGACAAGTTTCCGGGTGTAAAACCAAGACCACTAAGTCGGCCTAAGTCGGTGTGGAAAAATTGACCCTAGTTAAGTTATTAATATTTTGCTAGTAAAAAGATCTTATTGGTCAACACCATCAACGATCGGATTTTGAGGTGACTCTTGACTGTTCACCATTTTAAGACAGTAATACAATTAATGTTATTTTAATATTCATCTACAATTTTTAATAAAATGTTATACTGTTCAAGTTTAAAAAGTAGAAAAAAACGTCAGTTATTATCATTACAGCAGCCTTATTCATAGATACAAAAGATGATGTTTTGAAGTTTGAAGCTAAAAGTTAGGCACGACAAGAGCGCAAATCTTGAAACCAAGTGTATGGAATTTAAAATCAAATAATAATTCTACCTTCGTATAAGTGATTTTTCAAATTTATCATAAAATGCCGAAACCCAAAAATCCTGAATGATCCGAATCCTGAAAATTTGTTGTAACACTTTCGATGTTTCAAAAGTTAAATTCCCTTATTAACAAAATATGGCTTTAATTAGATCTACATCATTTTCTTACGGGTTTTCAATAAGAAAACAAACTTTTCAGGTCTTGAAATTCAAAAATAAGACTTAAATTCTTAAAATTTCACAATCCTATCTAAATTGAAGCCCAATGATAGGTTTAATCCGTGAAATCAATGAATGATTTATAATACCAAAACCAATATTTTAAAAATTGAGAAACATATGTATTTAAAAAAGGAAAAAAAACGGGCGAACTTATAATTTCTTCAAATTGAAATATAATATGAAAAATGAAATAAATTATGTTAAAAAAAATATGAGAATGTTTAAATAAGACCTCTTCATTTTTATTTCTAGCCGATTACCAGAAATTAATAACACATACCGGTTCTGTCATGGAAAACACAGAATTGCAAAAACCCTTTTCGATTTCGGTTTTTGGCCGACAGATAATAAAATTTTAGCAAAAGGTATAACTTTTTTGTATGAATTAATGTTTGGTTTAAATATAAAAAGTTAAATACTAATAAAAAATCCTCGTTAAAGGTGAAATTGACTTGAGAATTTGGAGAAGATGCGTCAAAATAAAAAAAAATTAATGACGAAAAAACCAAGCCACGTGCAAAAAAAAATATCATTATAGTACTTAAGTTTGATGGGCGGGCTATTTCTATTCAAGTTCCGTTTATAAATGGTTTGATTATAACTCAAGCCTATAGTAAAGTTCTTGAAATATCTCAAATGGTTTGCGTTTTATTTAAAAAAAAAGTCTTTATTGGGAAACTCATTATTATTATGACACTAAGTCATATGTTAATTTTATTTTGTGTGTTATTTTGCAAAACGATAGCAAAAATGTGATTAATTTCTTCTTCTAAATGAAGCTAATTTAGTTTAAGCATTTTCAATATAATATAGATATAACATAAAAACGAACCACGCCCCATAACAGCACACTTTGAATAGGATTCAGATTCGTACAAGTGCTTCCAGTTATACTCGTACCTTATAATATCAAACAATCAAATATCAAGCTCTACAAAAAAAGAATAAAGCCACCCTTGTTGCAGTTTGTACCAAAAAGGCATGTACAGTATACTCACTGTACAGAGCATTCATTCAATTGGGAAACGGAAACGCCTCCTCTCCATATGAAACATATTTTGTACATTTTGTATGGTGATATAAAAGTCTTTTACTCAAGCTCCTTTAGTTGATTCATTCCCTCTTTTCACCATAATAAAAATACACAACTTCGGTCTTCAGAATTCAGATATTTGCATTCTGATGGAAGTGCTGAGCAGCATACATATTTTCTAATGGATTTCTTTTAAGGACATAACTCACACCTGTATGTAGGACATAAAGTCGAAAACTTCTTGTCGTTGTTGGTGGCTGAAAGAAAATGTTTGGTGTGTTGTATTACACTAGTGTTACATATTATGCTTTAAAATTGAGGTGACCTTATTTTTTTTAATCAAGCTAGGGGCGGTTTATAGCTATCAGTAAAATGCGTCAGTAAAACTTGAACTGAAATGTTTAACTGATGAACGTTCAAAGCAATCACTAAATGTACGTAATTAAATTAGATGTATTAAATAACAACAACCAATAAATAAATAAATTAGGTATCGCAACAGTCCATGAAGAACCAGGGCCTAGTGACTTACAACTCTCAACCATTTCTGTGTGCGAGTAATGTTGTCAGAGATGAAAGGGACCTACAGTTTATATGCCGAATCCAAACGGGTAATTTGAGAAAGCACTTTTCATGACAAGAATTACTCTTGGAGGCAGTACCCGTGAAAAAAGTTAGGTGGCACAGGCAGGGATTGAACCCAAGACCCGTTGCATGACAGTCCAACGCACTTTTTTTTCAAATTCATTTTTATTAATTCATTCTTAAGACTATCTTAAAGCTAGACAACAATTCATAAAACTAGCCTAATTATCCATAACTTACAACTTACTTACTGGTCCCATACGGACACTCTAAGTTAAAAAATAATAGTTAATTCTAATGCCTTTCGGCCCTAAGATCTATTTAACTTCAATTCAATTTTATTTATTTTTGTATTCATTAGAAAATTTAAAAAAAAACTAATATCAATATCCTTTTTTATTTTTACTTAAAACTACTTAAAATAAAACTTAAACTAACTTAAACTATCTATACAACCTATAAACTACTCAAAACTAGAACAACCACAGCAGCAAATCTAACTATCTAACATTTTTTGTTTTCATATTTTGTTGTCCTTTTTTTTTTATTCAATATTTTTTTTATTTTATTTTTATATTATATATTTTTTTTGTATTATTTTTTGTGCCACCATGCCTATTCTACTTAAAACTAAACCCTAAAACTATAAAACAAGTATGTAAGCCTGCCAAGGCTTCAAACCATTGAATAATTACAATTTGTAATTATTCAATGCTTCAAACCTCATCCCGACTACCTACTATCAAGTGCCGATTAAAGCCACCAAAACTGGTTCTCCTGCTTCACCCTATCAGTTCGGTCCCGTTCGGACACATCCCTACTGAACCGAAGGAACTCTGCTCCGTCTTGTGCCATGACGTCCCGATTGTACAGGAGTCGCCTATCCACGGTACGTCGTCTGACGTGGTAGATTAGCGGAACTGCCAATCTATCCTGTATCAGACCGCATCTATCTAAGAAGAGGAATGCTTCTGGTGGAATGAAGCCGCTCAAGCGTGCACTCTCAAAATACTCGCCGTTCGGATAGAACGCCCCGAATATTAAATTGTTGGTCGAATTGTTGATTCGAGCCCCGTTGTATAGGACCTCGTTGGAATAGTAATGTACGTAAGAAGATTCGGCTGTTCGATATAAGCCGGTACAGCGTCGTAAACACTGCCGCTCGAACACCCGAAAAGTCTCCATCTGGGAAGGGGCAACGTTGAACCACACAGGACAACCATAAACGATCACCGGACGTATGAGGGCCATGTAGCAAATTACCTTCACTATGGGGTCAAGCCGACTGCTGTAAAACAGCCATTTCGTCAGAGCGAAGGCTCCTCTGGCCCTGGTCAGAGCAGCATTTATATGTCTGTCGAAATATAAATACTGATCTAACCAGATACCGAGGTACTTCACTACACTTTTGCTCGCTAATCGCTGCCCATGAAAATCAACGATGACCATCTTGCGCCAATTCTTGCACGTATCTCACGTGGCCCTATAGCCAACGGAGTCCGGAACAGAATTGTCTCCGACTTCTGGACATTTATTTTCAGTTTCCAGTCGTCGCAATAACGCTGAATCTTGTCGAAATCACGCTGCAAGAGAATTATAATAACCTCAACCTTTCGGGCCGTTCTGTACGCAATAACATCGTCGGCGTACGTACAATTTGTAAGACTACCTATCAGATCGCTGGTGTAAATGCTGAAGAGAATCGGCGAATTCACCACTCCCTGTTGAAGACCATTGTTAATTTGGAATGTTGTGGTAGAAGTTACATTGCCACTTTTGACAACAAACTTTCTACCGTTAAGCATATCATAAGGTATATGCAACAATGGTTTGCTTATCCCAAGCCTGCTCAGTTTTAGGTAAAGACCCTCTAACCATACGATGTCAAAAACCTTTTCCAAATCAACCAGAACAGCACCTGTGCATTGTTGTTTTGATTTATTCCATTGGATATCAGAAACGAGTTTAGACGTAGCATGAATTGTGTAATAACCCGCCTTGAACCCGAACTGTTTATCCGGAATTATTTTGTTGTCCGCAGCCCACTAAGTCAGAGCCCTATTGATGATCTTTTCGAAAACTTTGCTGATGCTCGGGAAAAGACTTATCGATCGAAGATTTGACGGGTTGGAGTTGTCCTTTCCCTTTTTCGGGAGAGGATGAACCACAGCGGTCTTCCAATGCACTGGATGATATGCATTATTCAGTACATTATTGAAGAGTGTGGTGTAAATGTCAATTGCCTCCATCGGTAAATGTCTTAGTACAACGTTGGATATACCATCGACACCTGCTGACTTTTTGTTTTTATTGAGTTGAAGATGAGCTGAAGCTTAACCTTCGTTACTAACAAGGGACTTGGTCCCGTTTATTTACGACAACCCACATCAGAGAAGGTATAATTTTGGAAAAAATATTGAATACGTGGAAGACTACATACACTTAGGACAAATAAAATCTTTTAAGGACCAAGAAAATAAAGAAATTAACAGACACATTACAAACAGTGTGAAATTTTGGAATCTTAAACAGATTTTAGAATTGGACCAAAGTACAGAAACATGAAAATATCTCTTTGACTCCGTTATTCTATCGGTGCTCACATATGGATTACAAACCCTGAGATTAACTACAAAATCACTTGACCAGCTAAGGATTTGTCAGTCGAAAATGTAAACAAAAATCCTCAATATAAAATCCAGCGAAAGGATAAGAAATGAAGAAATCCGCAACAGCACTCAAACATTTGACGTACGCGATAGAACGAAAAGACTTAAATGGTGTTGGGCAGGACATATTTCAAGATTTCAGGATCAAAGATGGGCAAAGTTAATTACAAAATGGAGACCTAAAAGTAAAAGACCAATTGGACGACTGAACAAGAGATGCAGTGACGTAAAGATCGTCACAAATAAACGAAAATTGGCACAATTATGCAAAAATTGAGACTTAAAATACAATTGTAAAACATAAATTTTAAATCTAAACTTATAATTTGTATATTTTGTAAGAGTACCTGTTTTAAATTTACTTTGATTCAATAATACTTTTTATATTTTTATATATATAATCTGAGCTTGTCATATATAATTTTAATTTTAAGATTCATTCGAAAACTGAGAGATCAAATAAAAACAACTAATATTTCTTATATTGATCTTTAATTCTGAAAAGGTCATAACAACTTCAGAAGTGGGATAGTTCCGAAAATTGTTTATTAATATTTAGTTATATTATAAAGAATTCTGATAATGAACAAATCTGAAATCCAAGATTGGCTCAAGGAGCAAAACGTTGATTTTTCAACAACAGCTACATTGACGCAATTGCGGAAGCTGTACAATGAAAAATTCAGGGAGTTAAATCAAAGGGATAACAATTCCGTCGAAAATGAAAATTCAGATAATTCCGGAAATAATGAAGAAGATGTATTTGATCGTTCAATCCTTCAGCAAGAACTTCAAAACAATGATCAAGTTTCAAACAATACTCCCATAAATCCGTTTGCATCTTTAGGAGAAGAAGAAGCTGATATTGATGCACAGCTTAGAGTTTTGGAAAAACGCCATCGGTTGAAACAATTGCAACAAGAACTGGCTTTCACTCCGAATGTTTTGGCTAACGCAAAATTCGAAGATATCCAACATTATATCACTCCATTTGCTGGTGATGAAGCTTATGATGCCCGTAAATGGCTAGAAAATTTCGAACAAGCTTGTGATTCGGTAAATGGTGACGATGTTTACCGCCTTAAGTCAATCCGACGTTTGATGAAAACATATTCTGCTGCTGAATTGTTTCTTCGTGTGGATAATTCTACTAATTATCTTCAATTTCGTAACAATTTTTTGTCAAATTTGGTCATGCGTATACTGTTTCAGAAGTGATTGACAAATTACGAAAAACCACTTTCCGTTCTTCGAAATTCTCTGTTATGGGATATATTCTCAAAATGCAAGAGTTGGCAGCACGTGCGAATATTGATGAATTGCAAGTTGAATCAATTTATAATAGAGGGATTTCAAGATAATTCGTGAACATTGCTGTGTTGTATCCGGCTTCTAATGTACAACATCTCAAGCAACTATCACATCGCTATAGCCAATTACGTAGTCAGAGAGAATCAAATGAAGCGTCAATTAAGACCCCGTCTACAACAAACGCAACTAAGACAAAAGCACCAGTTTTGAATCCGAGCTTTGATAATTCCAAGATGCTGTGTTACAATTGCTCAAATGTTGGGCATTTTGCAAGTTCATGTCCTCATCCCAAACGAAAAAAATGTCATGTTTTCGTTGTGGTTCTAAAGAACATATTTTAAAGGACTGTCCAAAAAAACTTACTAAACGAGTGGCCCTAGTAGATGATTTCCAGATCAAGAATATCGAAAATACAAATAGAGAAGCTAACAATCATGATTCTGGTAGTCCGATTAAAATGAGAAAATATGCTGTTCCAAATGATTTAGTTAACCAATGGACTCAATATTCTGGTTATAAAGGATTAGGAAATTTAAAATTATGTACTTTTGGAAAAATTCAAATTAAAGTTTCCTTTCGCAAGTTAACTAACTTAATTAATATCTTTGTTGTTCCTCATTCAGTTATTCCATATCCACTTTTGTTGGGTCAGGGCTTTTTAAATATTTTTAATATAAAATTTATGATAATTGATTTAACTTTTAATAAAATTCCCAAACCAAATGTTGAAATTTTGGATGATTCGAATAAAAATAAAATGAAAATATCAAATAAAGTATTGCATTGTGTGTATAGTTCCACTGAAAATGAGAATTCAAATCTTTTAACTACTTGTGATCTATGTCAACTTTCGAACATGAATGATAAAAATCATGTTGCATCGACCAACACTTCGTTAGGTATCGATCATTTTGTTCCGGACATTTTTGCAATTGAAGTAGATATAATATTATCTGAATGTATAGATATAAATGTTAATTTGAATCAATTCTATCGGAAAGAGATTCAGACAATTATTGAGACTAATTACCTTGACCTTTCAAATATTCCAACCTCTAATGAAGAGAAATATGAAATGAAAATTCATTTGACTTCCGATTTTCCAATAAGCTCAGCACCTAGAAGACTTTCTTATGAAGATCGGTGTATTGTTAGGGATATGATTAGCGGCCTTTTGAAAAATAAACAAATACGACCCAGTAATTCTCCCTATGCATTTCCAATTGTTCTAGTTTCAAAAAAATGTGGCGAGAAACGAATGTGTGTTGACTATCGACCTCTGAATAAAATCATGGTAAGGGATAGTTATCCATTACCTCTTATTGATGACTGTCTAGAGAAATTGGAAGGCAAGGCATATTTTACAACTTTGGACCTAAAAAATGGGTTTCACCAAGTAAAAGTCTCAGAAAATTCAATTAAATATACAGCATTTGTAACCCCAGATGGACAGTTTGAATATTTGCAAATGCCTTTTGGTTTAAAAAATGCACCTGCAGTATTTCAACTATTCATTAATAATATTTTACGTCCATTTATTGATGAAGGGATGGTTGTTGTATATATGGATGATATACAATTGCTACCAAAACTATTTCGGAACATTTAGATGTACTTCAAAGATTATTACGACGACTTACTAAATTTCGACTTGAACTTAAATTCAAAAAGTGCCAATTCGGCTATAATGAAATAAATTTTTTGGGATTCTCCATCAATGAAAAAGGTGTTCGTCCCAATAATAGACATATTGAAAATACAAAGCATCTTCCTATTCCGAAAACTTTAGATCAAGTCCAAAAATGTTTAGGTTTATTTTCATATTTCCGCCGGTTTGTCCCGTCCTTTTCACATATCGCTATGCCATTACGGAATCTTTTAAAACTAGGTGTTCCATTTGTTTTCGATGATTTATGCCTTTCAGCATTTTCTAATTTAAGGGATAAGTTAATAACGTCACCGGTTTTGGCATTGTATAACCCAAAACACGATACAGAATTGCATTGTGATGCAAGTGCTGATGGTTTTGGGGGAATACTTATGCAAAAACAAGATGATAACAAATTTCATCCAGTTGCATATTTTTCACAACGTACAACTGCTTCTGAGTCTCGATTTCATAGTTTTGAATTGGAAACCATAGCATTAATATATTCGTTACGAAAGTTTCGTGTGTATTTAGAGGGTATTCCATTTAAGATTGTAACGGACTGTAACTCTCTTACCATGACATTGAACCTTAAAGTGTTAATGCTCGAATAGCTCGTTGGGCACTTGAACTTGAGAACTATGATTACAGTATTCAACACAGAAGTGGCCTTTTAATGGGTCATGTTTCAAACTTCCAAAAAACTTAAACAAGTTATTTCAGTAATTAATCCGGATGATATAGACATGCAATTGCAAATAACTCAAAACAGACGATGACACTGTTCGAATACGGGATCGGTTAGAAAAAGAAGAAGTTCCAAAATTTGTTCTTGATGATAGCTTAGTTTACCGAAAGTTGGATAATGGAAGTTTATTGTTATATGTTCCGAAAGAAATGGAATCACAAATTATAAGGTTGTCTCATGAAAAACTTTGTCATATCGTTGTTTCGAAATGTCTAGACCAAATTAAATTACACTACTGGTTTCCAAAAATGAAAGAAAAAATTGAAAAGTATGTAAAAACTTGTGTTCAGTGCCAACACATTCTTCCAATCGCACTCTTCACCAAATTCCAAAAAAGCCAATACCATTCGATACCATTCATGTTGATCATTTTGGACCTCTCCCGTCAATTATTTCTAAAAGAAAACACATTTTTGTCATTGTAGATGCTTTTACAAAACATGTAAAATTATATGCAGTAAATTCAACAAGTACTAAAGAAGTATGTGCTTGCCTAGATAAGTATTTCGAATATTATAGTCGACCTCGTCGAGTTATTAGTGATTGTGGTTCATGTTTTTCGTCAATTGAATTTGGTTCATATTTACTTCAAAACAATATTGAACATGTTAAAATAGCCACAGCCTCACCTCAAGCTAATGGTCAGGTTGAGCGTGTCAACCGCATTCTTAAGTCGATGTTAGCTAAAATAACTGAACCAATTCAACATTCCGATTGGTCAAAACTTTTGATAAGAGTTGAATACGCTCTTAATAACTCTATTCATTCTACTACTATTGTTTCCCCTTGTCAATTAGTATATGGTGTGGACGTGGACGTGATGTTGACACAATTTCTGAATATTTAGAGGAAAAACTATTTTTGACTTCTGAACATGACTTAGCTGCATTACGAAAGAAAGCTTGCGATAGTATAGAGTTGCATCAACAAAAAATGTCTGAATACTATGCAAATGTGCATAAACCACACGTA
This sequence comes from Eupeodes latifasciatus, assembly GCA_920104205.1. Taxonomy (NCBI): domain Eukaryota; kingdom Metazoa; phylum Arthropoda; class Insecta; order Diptera; family Syrphidae; genus Eupeodes; species Eupeodes latifasciatus. The sequence goes on from OV049926.1 coordinate 114,890,270, forward strand.
ACATTTTCACAAGGAGATTTTGTAATGATTCGAAACATTGATACAACAGAAATGTATCCCTAAATTCCGCGGTCCATACAAAGTGCATAAAGCCCTTCCAAAGGATCGATACGTAATCAGAGATATTGAAAATTGTCAGTTAACTCAAATTCCTTAAGATGGTGTAATTGAGGCCTCACGTATACGTTCCTGGGTTGATTGGAGGGATTCACATAGTTTGAATTCTAGTTCAGAAAGGTAATACATTTAGATTAGGTATATCACATTTAAAATAATTTTATTTTTTTTGTTTTTATTTAATTTTTTTAAATAATTTTTAAATTTGATTGTAAAATTCTAACATTTACAACTTGATCGAGTCGATCAAAATGGTCAGGATGGCCGAGTTGTAAGAGTACCTGTTTTAAATTTACTTTGATTCAATAATACTTTTTATTTTTTTATATACATACATATATAAGCTGAGTTTGTCATATATAATTTTAATTTTAAGATTCATTCGAAAACTGAGAGATCAAATAAAAACAACTAATATTTCTTATATTGATCTTTAATTCTGAAAAGGCCATAACAATTTTTATATTTAATTCAATTTTATTTAAGTTAATCAAAAACGAAAAAATGTTCAATTACTTGTGAAACTAAAACTAGAATACCAATTACACTGGTATTCGAATTCAAATTCGAATTTAAAAAAAAAACACATACATACATATGTATATAGGGCTTTTTGGGGATATCTAAATTTATGAAGTAGCCTTTGTTCAAAATTCAGTTAAAATATTTATACATATTATAATCTTCATAAGTTGTAAGATTTAACCTGTCTGAAATCTGAACGAAACACTAATCCAGTTATTCGAAAACACTTTAAAACATAAAAAGGCAAAACGGTTTTAAAGTAGGTTTAGCTCTTGTAACTAATCTTTGTCTAAGCATATCTATTATATCAATTTTTGAAATATATTAAAACATGTACAAATAGTAATGTATTTTAAAAACTTGAGCGATAAGTTAAATTTAAAGTTGGAATTCGAAATCAGCACTAAAATTTAAATCCAAATCGTATTTTTCAAAACTTTGAAATTATAAAGAAGTTTGCTTAAGACTTCATATAGAGTCAAGTAAAGACTCTTAACTAATGAGAATTTCCAGAAACTATATAAGATACTAAAATGATTTAAATTGTATCTAGAAGAGACAAATTTGTACGTTGCAAAATTATCATACAATTTATTGTTAAGAGATATTTTGAGTCTTCGCTATGCCTTAAAAAAAAAACTGTTGGCTGTTTTTAACATTTTTAGAGGGGAATATTTAAAAAACCAGATGTGATAACAAAAATTTAAAGGCGATACCACGACTATTCGACAAATTTATTGACGACATCTTGTACCTTGAAGCTAAGTTTCAAATTCAGATTCAGTCTTTTTGTAATCTTTAAGTTAAGGGCAGATGGTCACCGTATTATTTATTTATAAATAAATGGGAGCGAATTACATGCAAAACATATTCTTTTAACATCTAAATGAATGACATGGTAGCGGTAGGTTCATCGAGAGCGATGATCTTTTCATGTGCATGCATAATTAAAGGGAACTCATTCACGAGTATTTTATTCACCGTCAGTGTGAGCGTCACCAGCGTACCGTTTCACCGGCCGTGGACAAAAATGCACCATCTTCACCAGATATAATTGCTTAAGATTGAATTTATAATGAGGCTTCATGGGAACAAGCATTCATCTATCATGAATTTGTGTTTTACGTTTTATGATTTATGATTTATGTTTTATGTTAGCCTATGAGGTTAAGGATTCTCAACAACACAAACATTTTAAAATGTTATGATTTGTGTCTCCTGTGTGCAGTCAGTGGGATCTTACAAATTTGTTTGGGAATTTTAATTACAAACTTTTTCTGAAGATAAAAAGAAGAACAATCTATGCAGGAAAAAAATGAGAAAACTTTTTTGTTTTTTTTTAATTTGTTTTTTTTTTTTTTTTTTTTAACTTATAAAAATAATTGCAACGGAAAAGTTTTCTTTTGGGGGATTTTCTTTAGTTGGTCGTCATTATGCGGGCATAGATGATACTGATGGAAAAAAGGAGAAATCGTTCCCTAATGAGAGAGAATAGGGTGAATCTTCTTTTTACAGGAAACAAATTATGGTTGGTTTTTACTTTTGTTTGCAGTTAAAAGGAAAACTTTTATGTTTCGTCATAATTTATTTCTCTTTTATATTTATAAACTTATCTGTTGGTTTTTAAGCCTAGTTAATAAAGACATAAGAACTGTCAGTCGGATGAAAAATCCAAGAAACCATATAGCTTGGTAGAGGCTGCTCTTTACTAATGAGATAGTCATAATTATCCAAGTGCTGTTAGGTCCAAAACATAAAGGAAAGTCAAGGAAATATTTTTTTGGCACGGAGACCCGAGAGTTAATTTAAAATTGATAATAATAAATATAGGGTTTTCCAATAATAAGAGGTTTAATTTCAAAAGCCATAGCAACTGTCACTTCTGAAGCCGCAATTGTTTCAAATTTCTTGTGCTGCAACTTTAGTCGTGGCTGCCATTAGGTTGATATTGTTTTTCATTGTTAATGGCAAAACTTTTTTCAAAGTAAGATACGTTTCTAGTCTCAAAAATAATTGTTTTCCAATCAAGACATTTATAATAGTGTTCAGATTGGTCGCATTCACAAAGCTAATGGCTACGTATCCAAAATTCAACTAGCTTTTTGAATGCAAAACTGCACTATAAAGCTAGTCAATCAGGAACTGTCATATTATTGACAAATGCAAATATATAAAATAAGAAACATTTTTGATTTGATAACTTTAACTTATCTTTTGTGTTTTTAAATTCAATAAAATCAAATTTAAGACACAATTTGAATGATTTATATTTGTATTTAAATATTGAACAATTTATTTCATTTTAAATTCGTGTTACTTTACCGAGCAGCTGATTGTGAAACGTCAAAATCATTCTCCACTAATTTTGTAGCCGAATTTTTTACACTACGTCGGAGGGGAAATTTCAACTACTTTTGTAGTTAGATTTAGCCAATCAGAATCTCTTGACTACGTAGCCACTAGCTTTGTGAATGCAGGGCCGGACAAAGCATATGTGCAAGATGTGCAAATGCACAGGGCGCAGAATTCTGGGGGCGCATTGCCAGGAGCAAGAAAATGTAATCTGATCTTGCAAACAAATATGTACTACTACATATTTGCCATTCTTTAACCACAAACATTCTTAAAATAATCTCAAAAAAACATCCATCACAACTGTCCTAAGTTATCTCTTGCGCACTAACTAACATCACTTTCATTGTTGCATTCAATGAAAATTTAACTCAAGATATCGCAGAACTAAAAATTCTACCTACCTCATTTCCAAATATTTCACCCTGTTCGTACAAGAGAAAAAAAAGAAAAAAATCTCAACACAAAAAAATTCCATGCAAGAGAAAAGAAGAAAAAATCTCAACACAAAAAAGTTCCATGCCACCTCATATGTGCAAGATATATTTTATGCACACCGAGTCCCAAAATTAACATAGAAGTATGACGAAGCAAAATACTTATTCATATTGAATCGTATGGGCTAGAACGTGCAGGTTTTGTATCACGCACAGTACCCTGTATGTGAGACTCACATGAGACATTGTGAGTTCTCATCTACAAAGAAAACAACAAAAAAAATATATGCTGTTTGCTGTTTCTTTGATTTGTAGTAGAAGGTAGCACAGAATACAGAAACCTACCTGCTCTCTTTTTTCAGAGACATTTTTTTGTTGTTTTCTTTGTAGATGAGAACTCACAATGTCTCATGTGAGTCTCACATACAGGGTACTGTGCGTGATACAAAACCTGCACGTTCTAGCCCATACGATTCAATATGAATAAGTATTTTGCTTCGTCATACTTCTATGTTAATTTTGGGACTCGGTGTGCATAAAATATATCTTGCACATATGAGGTGGCATGGAACTTTTTTGTGTTGAGATTTTTTCTCTTGTATGAACAGGGTGATATATTTGGAAATTAGGTAGGTAGGTGTCTTTGCTACAAATAATGGTGAATGGATGTGCAAGTTTTCTTTTTTGCACACTGAGTATCGAAACTAACATGGGAGATATTTAAAAAAAAACTTATTTATACGGAATCATATGGATCAGAGCGTGCAGGTTTTCTTATTGCACACTGTGTAAGAGTTAAGTGCCTGATTACAGGAGATGAAATTTTTAATAGAATGGAAAAGGAGCATAGAGCTTAAAAATTAAAGAGGGATGATTCTATTTGGAGTCGAATTGTTCTTGCGCAGGCAGTTTGTTTTTTTTTGTTTGAAAGTTAATGACTATTGTAACGGCTACTTTTAATTTATATCTAGTCTGGTGCAGAATGCAGATTGTTTCAATTGTTTTTTAGCTTTGTTGGTTAATTAATATTAAATAAATAGCTACCAGTTTTTAATAGAAGTGACGTATTTTGAAGACAAGACAAGCCAAAGTTATGATAATGGTTCGAATATGAATATGAAAGGAAAAGAAGCGGGTGTTCAGAATCGAATTCGAACCCTGGAACCAAGAGCATTTTTGGTTCCATGTTGCCCGCATTCCTTAAATTTAGTGGTTAATGATGCTGCTCGGTTCTCATTTTATGCAGTTAAAATTTTCGATACAATTCAATGTTTGTTTAACTTTTTTTCAATTCAAGAAATATATGAAGCCCTATAGAATTAAGAAATCTAGAGGCAAAAAACATTGCAGAATCGTTAGGAAATAAAATTTTTGATTTTACATTTATTTGCTGCCTGCTAATTTGGTTTGATATTTTAGAAAATATAAATTAAACTAGTAAATATTTGCAAAGTTCGTCCGTTAATCTGTCAACTGGCATAACAGTTTTAGAAAATACAAAAAACAGTTTGATTTTAATGCGTTCCGATGAAAAATTTAATGAGTAGGTATGTTCAATTAACCGAGCGTATTGCTAGTTCCCTAGAAATACCAAATATGTTTCTTGTAGCTTCATCATTGCGATCTCAACGGAGAAAAATACTTTATGCTGATGAATGTCCTGAAACTATATTAACCGAAACAAAGATTCAAAGTTGAATTTTTTTTTCAAATACTTGAAAGGTTTGATACGTATAGTATCAATTTTACATTTTTGAGTAACATAAGCGAATGTTTAAGAAATAAAAATGTACGTGCTTCATGCCTTAATTTGCAGAATGTTTTAACATAAAGTAGTTTTAAATATTTAGATGGAGAAGAATTGTTTCAAGAGTTAACCGTAATATCCCAGCTTGTTACGCCACAAAGCTCAAGTTTAGATATGTTAAATTTTATTTTTAGTTCAAACCTTGAAGATTTTGCTCCGAATTTAGTAACTGCTCTCCAAATCCTTAGGAGAACGTAGTTTTTCTAAACTTAAAATTATTAAAAATTATCTTAGGACAACCATGACTCAAGAGAGATTGGTAGGTTTATCTATAATGTCCATTGAAAAGAAATTATTAAATTCTTAAGACTTTGATGATCTCATTTCTGAATTTGCAAAATGTAAGGCCAGAAAAGTAAGTTTCCAAGTTTAAAAGTTTCCCCTCTGCTCATTTCTTCGCTGCGTTTTAGTTTAATGGTTTAGGCCTCCTGGGGATACCTCAATAAAAAAAAACGCATTGAAAGTCTACCTCCTGGGTAATCTGGGAAAGGCTTATGCTTGTGTATCAGTTTATGTGTAAAAAAAATATAAAAAAGGGGCGCTTTCTACAAATCTTGCACAGGGCGCAAGTTTGGCTTGGGCCGGCCCTGTGTGAATGCGACCATTGTGTACTCACTCTTTTTAGATCTTATTTTCACGCCTTATAATAATTTGAAAATATACTTGAGTAAAACCTTCTACATCTCCGATCTTTAGCATTTGCCCTTGAATGTAATGAATTGCAGTTTTACAGTAACATTTTTAAAAGTTAATATTAATTCAATTTGTGAGGGATTTTTTTATATCATCAACAAATGGTATCCAAATATATTTATTTGTATACAGATAGTTACTATTTCTGGCATTTCAAAGGTGTTAAATAATATAGGATAAAAGATAGTACCACCGCCACCGGCCGGCGCGGTGGTTGACACATTTTTCGCCTAATTTCACTGATTAATTATGATTAGTATGTGTATATGCAATAGTTCATACATGCATAGAAAATTATGGAATCTTGGCTGAATATCTCAAGCTCGGTAAATTTTCATTGGCCAACTGGTTGGCAGATATTTCAACCAGGTTTTGGCACACAGGAAGTCCCAACCCAATGGACAAAATCTGAGATAATTCTCATACATAAAAAGGGGAAAAAGACGATAATATTTTTTAGAGGATGAAAGCCAATCTTAATTTTAACCTGAACATTTACAAACTGTAAACCAGATAATAGAAAAATGCAGGGAGTACAATATTACTATCTATTTTGCTTTTATCGATTTTGCAAAAGCTTTCGATACGGTCCAACAGAATTTTATATGAAAGGCACTTTTAAACCAAGGTACAAACGAACAAATAGTCCGAATCTTAAAGAATATATACGAAAACGGAATCTATCGGGCCAGAAAATTTCACGATTTTGTAAGACAAGTAGATCCTCTGTCATCAGCGCTCTTTTCCGCAGCCCTCGAAGAGATCTTTTGGAAACTAGATTGGGAGGATAAAGGAAAGGACTGAATATAAATGGGATATCATTATTATATCAAACACTAGCGAAGAGCTTCTAGCTATGATCATTGATCAATGAACTATGTTCTAGATGTAAAAATATTGGCTTATCAACAAATTAGCATAAAACAAAAATTATGATGGAAGGAGCAATGTAGGAGGACAACTCAAACGCTGGAAAGATGTATTCGGGCCGCATCTACACTCTACTGGCGAGAGCACTAGCCCGAACACAATGGAGATCTTGGGGAGGCTTATGCTCAAAAATCCTAATATTAAAAGAAATAAAAAAAAAATTATTTAAAAATATGTATGTACAACGTTATTAACATTTATTTTCAAATACTTATACCTATACTTATCCCTGTAATGAATTATTGAGTGAATAAAGCTTAAAATAATTTACTAGTGTTAACTGTATTTTGCTAATTTATTAAAGATGTATTCAGGCGCAGGGCCCTAAAGTCCATGGAAATAATCCCCAACTAAATTGGGCCGTGTCACCCACTTGAGTGATGAGTGTCACTTCTTTAATTTTTGTCTTGACTCTTTTGCATTTAAGATTAGGCGATGTGTTTGTGTTCCATTTGATAGTATAACTATTTTTAATTAAATTTTTGGAAATATTATCTAACATGAAAAATTAAAGAATTTTGTTATTAATTTTTATTGTGGAATTGGTCAAAAGTGTATAGTCAGCCATAATATTGAAGTTGATGCCGAACGCTTTAGAGCCATGAATAATGAAATTTTCGTGCCTGAATTGGAGGATGTTGATGTGGACGACCTTAAATTACAACAAGACGGTGCTACACACATTCCATCCATCTAACGAAACAATCAATTTATTGAACTAAACTGTTAGTGAGCGCATTATCTTGGGTCATGGGCCTGTGGCCTCCAATATTGTGCGATCTAACTTCTCTGGACTATTTTTTGTGGACTTATGTGAAAAATGAGTTTCTCGGTTGGAATTTATTCGAGCCAGCCGCGGCTGCCACTTACCCGAAATCATTTTTAAAACAATTGTGCTCGAGTCTTTATAATAAAGCTACATTTTTGGCCATAGCATTAAATTATATACGTTTTATTTCTTCTTGAAAACCACACGTTGATACATACATATGTACATATTTATATTGCATATTGCACAGTATGCACACATATATATATATAAGCAAAAAAGTTTTCTTCACACTCAATCAATATTAATAAATCACAATTAAATGATCTAATTCTAAAACGTATGTACTGTACATTGTACATATGTATGTACATAGACAGGGATGAATTTAATGAAATATTTCATTCCGGCCGTCTGTCCGTCTGCCTGTCCTCGCCGCTACAGCCACGGTGCCACTTGAAAAAAAATTGCATGACCAAAGCTGAAAATAAAAATGACCAATCGTACCAAAAAAGGACCAAAATAATTTTTGTCCGCAACGGTTTTTAACTTCCCATAGGAAGCTATTGTATTCGGTCCGATTTGTCGAATTGAAAATTTTGACATTTCTCGACGTTACAAGGTTTCTAGAGTCTAAATAAAAGACTCCAAATAAACTTTGTTATACAGATAATAATGCAGAAAGATACAGAAATAACTCTCAAAAAATTGAGTGGGTGTTTTCTTAACCGCAGCAATTTAAAAAAAATTGGTTAACCCAAAATAACTCAAGAACCAATAACGCTAGGGACTTGAATTAAATTTTATATTATAAAAAAAATAAAAAAAAAAATAATTGTATAATAATATATCTCTGAAATAATTGTATGCAACGAAGAATAACGTTTTTGACATCTGGTAAATTTTAAAGTCCAATGTCGGTTTTTTTCATAAAAAATTTAAATATATAAAAAATAGTATACGTAAACGCTACTAAAATTGCTTTTCGACTAAAAAATTTCGTTAACAAAAATAGATTTTGAAATCAAACTATTTCATCATATTCAAATTATTGTTGGTAATTCTTAAATTTTTAGAATAATTCAACTGACAACTTTTTTAACAAAACACGAAAGCCTACAAACCATTTAAGCAAAACAAATCGGCACACGGGATGGGAAGTTATCAGTGTTGGTCGCATCCCAGCCTCTTTTTTTTAAGATCACAATATGTTAACATTATGTCAGGAGATCGAATATTACCTAAATCTTGAAAACAATATTCATTTAAACAGTTTTTATGATAACCGACCTTTTCCCGAAATTCTGACATGTCCATTTTATCCGATAGATTATGATCTTGAGATGTGATGTTGAGATGTTGAGCCATCTGTCAATATCAAAAACACTCTATTACCAAGACCGGAATCTCAGACTGACATTTCGGTTTGCCTACAAGCTACTGAGGACTAAATGTGAGAAAGTGTGCGTGAAATGATGCAAAAAACCAAACACATTCTCACATTTAGTGCTTTGGCCCATCAAAATGCTTCATTATAGTAATTACTTAGTAATTAATTAGTAATAATCCAAATAAATGTTGTAAATGTATATTAAATAAAATAAAATTGACCAAATACATATTTAATGATTTATTAGTTTATTATTATTTATTTTGTTTACTTAAATTATTTGCGAACGCAACATGCGCTGCAACCGGTTAAGTATAGTTATTGCAAATAGACAAAAGTGTAACTCAATACTTTGTAAAACAACAAAACAGACAATTTTTTCAGGTGTAGTTTGTTTAGAGCATTTTCTTGGCGACGTTAGAAGTTCAGGTGGAAACAATAGGTGGATGCCTCCGTATTTTTTTGTACAGACAATGCTACGAGAAGCATACTTGTGAAGTTCCATTGCCAACTTTAGCTAGTTCAGATTCCTCAATTAGATTAGTATTTTCATCATTTAAGCAGTTCGGTAGTTGCTAAAAACTATTGTTTATGTATATTTTCTTCTATGTTCTGCATTTATAAAATGTAATCTACGGTAGTATTTATTATATTACGAAAAACAAAAACATATACGTAAAACTCATTAATTTTTTTTTATTATTAGCAGCATTTTCACTAAACATACTTTTCAAACAATAATAAGTAAACTTGAACTTTGGGAACTTAACATTTTTAAGGAATGAATGAAAATTATATTTTGCGTTAAACTGTGGAAATTCACTAAAAAAAAACTTCTGTACGTCAACAATAAACATTTATGACGATTACATGTTCTATTGAATTAGTTGTGCATGAATTCAAAACGATTTTAAGACGTTTTCATTTTGTGATATATGTCAAAATTTACATTTTATTTGCTCTGCATTTATTCAACAGGTTCGCTATAATCGTTCTGATTACTTTTTTAAAACATTTGTGTTCCTTTGATGCATAGTTTTTTTTTAAGCAAATACATGTATGCTTCCATCAATCAAGAATGTTATGGATAAGATATTTTTCGATTATAACTCTTTTTTTTAAATATACAAACTATAAATATACTTGGATTAATTAAATTGATACAGATTTTAATTACTTGCAAACAAAATATTTGGGCCGTTCGTTAACGAAAATTTATTAGAATTCAATACAAAAATTGCACTCGCACCCTTAAATTGATGGTTCTTCGAACGCATCTTTGATACAAAAATCCGGGGATTATTATGAAATTTAAAGAATTTCGTAGTGATTACTGTAAATTATTGAATTAATTATAATAAACTGATGTTGAACATGCTTTTTTCAAGACAAAAAGGTACATTGGTTCACTATCCACAAAATGCCTGCAAAATTAAAGCTTAAAACTGACTTTTTCATCGAAAAAAGTAAAAGGAAAAACTTGAAAAAAACTTATTAACCCCTCCATTTTGTTTTTGCTATGCAAAGTGCGCTAGCCCACGGCATCGTTTTTTTTTTTTTGTTTGTGCTCACATCTATTCATGGACTAATTGTCAAAATTACAAATACAACAATGTAAACAAACGGGTTTTGGAGAGTGAAACGTACGAAAGATTCCGGTCTTGGTAATAGAGTGTTTTTGGTCAATATATTGTGAAATGAATGCATTCAGCGTGTGCATTCAATGATCGTGCATTTGTTATTGGGTGCGTTCAATTAAATACATTTATGAACCGTTTACAAATGAAAAGTACTTTAGGCCTACATTTTATTTTTGAGAATAGAATCGATTTTTTTTTTCAATTTCTTAAAAAAAGGGACCAAATGGAATAAGAAATGACCATGCGACCAAGTAAGAAAATTATGACCAAATTTGGTCGTAAACGACCAAACTGGCAACCGTGGCTACAGCCCAAACCATGGCACAGTGGTTTGGGTTGTTGGGAAAAGACGTCAAAATTCAATGAAAACTGAACCGTTTGCAACGAGCGCAATAAATGTCAGCTTTCTGACACGCCCACAATTGAAAATGTTCATCCAACCAAACAACTTTTTTTGTTGTGTATAAAATTAACTGTTTTTGTAGCAAAATAAAAAAGATTAGGTTGCTAAATTCGATAAATATATGTAAAATTGTTTAAAAAAAAACGCTCTAACGATTTTGAAATAAAAATTTTGAAAAATTAAGGTTTTTTTGATAAATCAAGTGGCATTCAAGTTTTTAAAAACAATTTTTTTTACATTTATATTCTTATAATGGGTGATTTTTTTGAGGTTAGGATTTTCATGCATTAGTATTTGACAGATCACGCGGGATTTCAGACATGGTGTCAAAGAGAAAGATGCTCAGTATGCTTTGACATTTCATCATGAATAGACTTACTAACGAGCAACGCTTGCAAATCATTGAATTTTATTACCAAAATCAGTGTTCGGTTCGAAATGTGAAAATCCGCTTTTTTATCGACAAATTTTGTTCAGCGATGAGGCTCATTTCTGGTTGAATGGCTACGTAAATAAGCAAAATTGCCGCACTGCCCATGCATCCCGAAAAATGCACTGTGTTGCGGCACAAAGCAAAATGAACCGGTGCTTGTTAAACTTGCGGCACTTTAGCCACAACCGGTACTTGCAATATCATGCGATGTGTCTTAGCAACAGCCGTAATTATGTACTGTTGCCGCTCTTGGCAACAAAAGACCTTTTGTTAATTCACTCAATATAGAAAAACAGTTGATTTCTTGAGATGAAATTACAAAACCTAAATTTTAATTCAGTTATTAGATTTTTGAACAATATACATTTTAAATTATAGCTTACAGTGTCTTTCGTAGGTATTAATATTCGGCTCACAAAATTTGATTACAATTGCAATAATATATGTAAATCTACAAAAGAGTTATCTTAAAACAAATTTTAACAATTAAATTATTCATTAAGAATCTTACAGTTATTAAATTGCTTAAGATATTTAACACAACTTTTAATTTAAAGATTTAATTATTATACTGTCGCTGGTGAATGTTAATGATGAAATGAAATTATATGAAATTCGCCATTTTGAATATTTGGCCGCCTGTGGGTATGACATATGACGTTGAAATTAAGCTTTTAGCCAGAAGGAGATAGCTACATTATTTTTGCACGGCCTGTTTCAGAGAGGCCTGTTCCAATGTGGGATATGTTCACAACACTCCCCCCTTGTAGCAACTCAGACCGGCTTAGCTGTTTCTGGAATGCCAACGTCGAGCACTGCCAGTTTTACGATAGGCCTTTCGTAAACCCCACTTTGAGTTTGTACTGTGGCACTTCTTACTTGCCCATCACTTGAAGTTTACGTTTGAATAATTTTGCCTTTGGGCCATGACCCCCTCGGATTATTTGGGTCTACGATGAGGACGATGTCTCCGACCTCAACTGGTTTCACTGGTGTGAACCATTTTGTGCGTCTAAGGCTTCTTTCAGTTCTCTCTCGGCTCCTATGAAGTTTGTGCCATTGTCACTATAGATCTCAATCGGTGTTCCACGTCTGGCCATAAAATTACGTAAGGCTAGAATGCAGGAGTCAGTCGTAAGGCTATGTGCGATTTCAATGTGGACCGCTCTAACAGTCAAGCAGGTTATTAGAACCCCCCATCTCTTTTCTGTTCTTCGCCCTACGAGTACCTTCATTGGACCAAAGTAATCTACTCCGACAAAGGAGAAGGGTCTACTAAACGAGGATAGTCGAGCGATAGGCAGTTGAGCCATTATTGGTGGTTGCGGCTGAGCTTTAGCGTTCTTGCATGTTTGGCAGGATTTCCGTATCTTCTTAAAGACGGTTCTCATTTGGGAGATATGAAACCTTTGGCGAAGTTCGTTTATTACAGTTTCGTGGTTCTGGTGTTTATAACGCCGATGAAAATCCATAATAATTAGTGTGGTAATCGCATGTGACTTTGGAAGAATTATTGGTTGCTTAACATCATTCTCCACTCCAGAGGCCAGGAGAGCTCGTCCATTGGCTCGAACAATGAAATTCTCATCCAAGAAAGGGCACAAGTTGAAGAGTGTACTGCTTTTCTGAACAAACTTATTTCTTTTGAGGTCAGCGATTTCCTCCTCGTAGGTACTTTCCTGGGCTATTCTTATCAGGGTGTTTTCAGCACTTTGTAGCTCTTCACGAGTTAAAAAACTACGTCTCTTGTTAGGTTGGCTTTGTTTTCTCATAGAATGACGGGATCTCCACGTAGGGAGACGTGTTAAGTGACCACGTTTCTTGTAGGGTTGGTTCTGCTTTTTCATGGAATGGCGGGATTTCCAAGCGAGGATGTATGCTGTGCTTCTTAGCAGTAGACTCCAGTTTGAGATCTCTTTGAAACGAATGACACTTTCTGGACGTAGAGTGTGAATGTTGATGAAATTTGGTTTCAGTTCCTCGACTGTCGTTTTTTGCTCGGAAAATTCTTGTGGCCAATTTTCAGCAGGGGATTTAAGGAAGTCGGGTCCGATGAACCAGCGGCTTGAAGCTCTTAAATCGGGTGCCTTTTGCCACTTAGTTGCTTCGTCGGCCACGTTTAACTTAGTTGGTACCCATCGCCACTCCGTGATATCTGTTAGGTCAAGTATCTCACTCACGCGAAAGGCAACGAATTGTCTGTATCTCCGGTGGTCGGAACGGAGCCAGGACAAAACGTTTTTAGAGTCGGACCAGAAGAACTTCTTTTCAAACTGTAACGTATGTGACTTGGTTATGGCTTTTGCGAGTCGAGCTCCAAGAACTGCCGCCTGTAACTCAAGACGAGGAATTGAAAGGGATTTTAGAGGCGCAACCCGCGTCTTTGATCCAATAAGGGAGCATTCTACTGAATCACCCTTAGCATTTCTGACGTATGCTACAGCAGCGAAACCGTTCTCACTGGCATCAACAAAAATGTGTAATTGGGTTTCAGCCCAAACATCAACTGTGTAGCATCTGGGAATTTTCAATTTCTCGATCTCTGGTAAGTACTGGATCCACTTTATCCACTTTTCATGTTCGGTGTCTTCGATTTCTTGGTCCCATTCAATTTTTGATCTCCAAATCTCCTGTAAGAGTATTTTGATGTACATGAGGAATTGGGCTAATAATCCTAGCGGGTCAAAAATAGTCATCAGAATTCGCAAAACCTCACGCTTTGTTGGCCGCCTAGATCCGAAAAGAAATGCCGAACGAGTCGTATTAGCAGTTAATTTATAGGTGAAACAGTCTGAAGACGTGCACCACCACATGCCCAGCACCTTCTCGGTTCCCAGCTCCACATCCACATTTAAGTTCATCGTGTCAATCGGTTGACAACTAAGTGAATTAAGTACTTCGGGTGAATTGGAAATCCAATTCCTTATGTGAAAACCTCCTTGTTTGTGAATGTATCTTATTTCTTTGGCTAACTTGATTGCCTCTTCCTCCGTTGGTACGCTGTCCATTAGATCATCAACGTAATGGTTGTTTTTAATAGCTTGGACCGCTCTCGGGAATTCATTTGCATATCGTTCAGCGTTTGTGTTTTTCACGAACTGAGCGGCGCAGGGAGAACATGTGGCGCCGAAAGTCATAACCGTCATCACGTACGTATCTAAATGCGCGTCTTTGCTGTTGGGCCATAAAAACCTTTGGAAATGCTGATCCTCTTCCCTTATCTTCACTTGGTGGAACATTTCTTGAATGTCTCCACAGATAGCCACCCGGTTCTCTCGAAACTTCATAATAACCGCTGTTAAAGAGGTAAGTTGATCAGGGCCTTTCAATAAAACTGAGTTGAGTGATATTCCTTTAACGGCTGCAGCGGCATCCCAAACGATACGAAGCTTTCCAGGTTTGTTCGGATTCTGGACTGGAAATATGGGAAGATACCACAATCCACGATGTCTGTCCGCTACTTCCTCAGCAGAAAGTTTTCGGGCATATCCCTTCAAAACGTACTCGCTTATTTTGTCGTTTAATATTTTGGCTAGATCAGGATCTCGCATCATCCTCTTTTGAAGGCACTCTAATCGTTTTTTAGCCATTGGAAAACTATCAGGTAACTGGAATTGATCATACTTCCAAAGTAGTGAAGTTTCAAACCTATTGTTTTTTAGAACAGTATGGGTCTTCAGAAGTTCTAAAGCTCGTGAATCTTCGGTGGGCATCAGTATATTGGATGTGTTTGAGGCCCCAAAGTTTTCGGAAGTTATAAAGCTTTTTACTAACTGTTGTAAATTGGCATCACTGCAGTCACAATTGTGAAAACTGTAGTATTGCTTTCCTAACTCGTTTTCAATCTTCTCGTTGTAGACACCGTGAACGACCCATCCAAGCCGAGTTTTTGTAGCACAAGGATCTTGAGCTCCTCCCTCTTTAGTTTTTAAAGGGAGGCCAAGTCTAGCATTGTTAAGCCCAATTAGCAATCTGGGAGATTCATTATGGTAGGCTTCAATAGTTATTCCCTTTAAGTGAGCAAACTTCCTCTGCATTGCGTTTGTGTCCAGTGATTGATACGGCAGTTGCAGATTCTTGACTGTGTGAACATCTTTCAGGACATGCTTTTCTGCATGGCACGCTGTACTGGATATTTGTAGGTTGAACACTTCGGAATCATCTTCAAACCTTGACATATTCCCAGTCCAGTGTAGACATAGTGGTTCTCGGTCACCCTTAACTCTCAGTTTGCTTGCGATTTCATCATCCATCAGGGTGAGAGATGACCCTTCATCTAAGAACGCTAGTGTCTTCAACTGAGTTCCGTTTCCATAAAGTATTACCGGAACTATGCGAAATAGTATTGAATTAACATCATAAGTTCGAGCACTAGAGTTATGCGGGGAGTGTAAGGCAACAGTACCTGACGAGTTTTGAGGGGATTTTTTGTCGTTGGTTTGGTCGATATTGCTGGGTCCGGGACTATCTTGTGGTGATATTCGTGAATAGTTCTTACTATCATTATGGAGTAGCTGGTGATGTTTAAAAATACAATTGTTTTTACCGCACACATTTGTTGACTTGCACTGTTTATTGGGATGTTTACATAAACACTGACGACATAACCGGTTTTTTCGTACTTCAAACCATCTTTCACTGCGGCTCATCTTCAGAAATCGAGTGCATTTAGAGACAGAAGGACAATTGCTATTACAAATAAAACACTTGTAACTAGACGTTAAATTGCTGGGAGAAGCTTGTTTCCTATCATAATGGGCATTGATAAATCCCTTTTCCTTATACTTTTTGTTCGAAGGCTTAACATCAGTAACTTGACTTGTCATGGGCACGAGGACTCCGCTAGCCGCTTCGGCAATTTGATATATCCATTTGCTAAAATGTGATAGAGTACGCGTTGAAATGGGTAATGAATGTTTGTACGTTGCCCAGTTAAGACGTATAGCTGGAGGTAGCTTGTCTGTGAGTTCCTGCAACAGTGTTGGGTTATTCTGGTGCTCAACCAACCCTGATGCTTCAATGATGGCACAAAGATTTTGTACTGCCAAGGCAAATGACACGATCGACTCCAGCTTCTCTGCTTTTGGTGGTGGTGTGGAACGAATCTTCTGAAGCTGAGTGTGAATTATAATTTCCGGCCTTCCAAACAGCATCTTAAGAGTTGCTATTATTTGCTTGACACAATTTGGTTGTATAAGAAGGCTTTTAACGGCTGTCAGCGCTTCTCCTTTAAGAGCCCTGTTTAGTCTAACCAAGTTTTCCTCTTCAGTAAAAGCACATAACTCCGTACCCCTGTTGAAGTCGGAAATAAACAGTGGCCATTCATCCGGGTTTCCTCCAAAGGCATGTAACTCCCGCGACATTAATTGTCGCGCCGCTATTTGGTTTCGAGTTAAAGGTGGAGTGGTGGAAATATTTGTGGTCGTATACGAGGGGGATTGCTGTACTGGGTGCTGAGCTGAAAAATTGTTTTCTGGTGGTGTTGTCTGCAGTTGGGGTGCCTGTTCGAAAGGAATTGACCTGACAAAACCTTGTGATGGCAGTGCGTCTTCGTTGCGGAAGTGTGGTGAAGGGCTTGAAACATGAGGAGGTTCACACTCTACACGTTGGTTTTCTGGATGTGGGATCTTCTGTTGAAAATACTTCGCATTTTGTAGTTGATCTGGTTTACGTTGTGTATGTGATGGCACTATATCATATACATTGTTAGCGGTGTTCTGGTCGCAATGCTGTGGTGGTGCAGAATGGTAGTGTTGCAAATTCGACGTACCCACATTTGCAAGCCCTGTTGATTGTAGACATTTCCATGCTGGAGCTCTCTCTAGCCAGTTACTGACCTTTAACTGAGATGCGCTGCCGTCGTCGTCATCTTCAACTTCTTCTTCGCTTTCGGATTCGTTTTGTCGAGATAGAATTTGGTATTTCTTAGCGAGGTATTCTTCCTCCCTCTTCCTCCTCCTTTCCATTTCCTCAGATTCGCGTTTCTCCATCAGCCTTCTTTCCTCTTCTAACTTCTGCAAATCTAACTTGATGAGCCTTGTGGAGGAGGCCTTTGAAGATCTGGAGCAGCTATGTGTCTTAGAGGGTTTGCCTTTGTTAACAGAATGTTTGTGTAGCTTGTTAACTCCATCCAGGTTAGCGGCATCATATGAGGAAGTTGTTTGAGTGACAGCTAAAACCGCATTAGTGGCATATGAAGACCTATATGTGGAACAAGTAGGGGGAGCTGTCGACGAAGTGGAATCTAAATTGGAAATTTCAAATTTATTCGAGTTAATTTCGGTAGTGGTAACATTAGCACCCAATGCCCAACTAATGGCCTTCTCAGAAGGAGCAACCTTTAAGGAACTACTAAAAACTGGTTGCAGTTGAGCATTATGAACTCCTCTATCTAAGTGTTCGACACCTAAATCTCGGATATTATTTGGAACATCATTGTTGATTAGCGTAACGATGGGGTTGGCATTGATTGGCATACCAGCAGTTGTAATTAAAGCGGTGGGATTGGCTGTAGAAGAATTTATACCGGGAAGCGTGGTTGGCATAGCACATGAGGTTGAGGTAACAGTTGGTGCTAATTGCTGGCTATTTGCAGCAGTAGCGTTTGACTGAGTCGCAGTACTTTGGCTTGGTTTCGTGGTAATATTCACAGCAGATGCGGAAAGAGATTTCAAAAAACTACTTGATAAAGAAAAATTCTTACCTGCACAGGTCTGACAAACCCAATTCTTGTCTTTTATGAAGCTGTCGACTTTGGCACAGATGTAGTGGTGCCAACCATGGCATTGATCACACTGCACCATATTGTCAGCGGAGTCTGGATCATCGCAGGAACAACAGTTGAAAGAGTCTGATTGGTTATCATCAGTTGGTGCAGGTGGCGGTGATTTCCCTTTCTTTGGTGGCATCTTAAACAGCGTGCACTTTGAATGTAGCTTACAATTAATTTAATTGTTTTTCAAAGTGTAACCGATTTGAGGTTGAACTTGGAACAATAACTTCCAAAGTTTTTCCAATACTTTAACTGTTTTGTAAAATGTTGCGGCACAAAGCAAAATGAACCGGTGCTTGTTAAACTTGCGGCACTTTAGCCACAACCGGTACTTGCAATATCATGCGATGTGTCTTAGCAACAGCCGTAATTATGTACTGTTGCCGCTCTTGGCAACAAAAGACCTTTTGTTAATTCACTCAATATAGAAAAACAGTTGATTTCTTGAGATGAAATTACAAAACCTAAATTTTAATTCAGTTATTAGATTTTTGAACAATATACATTTTAAACTATAGCTTACAGTGTCTTTCGTAGGTATTAATATTCGGCTCACAAAATTTGATTACAATTGCAATAATATATGTAAATCTACAAAAGAGTTATCTTAAAACAAATTTTAACAATTAAATTATTCATTAAGAATCTTACAGTTATTAAATTGCTTAAGATATTTAACACAACTTTTAATTTAAAGATTTAATTATTATACTGTCGCTGGTGAATGTTAATGATGAAATGAAATTATATGAAATTCGCCATTTTGAATATTTGGCCGCCTGTGGGTATGACATATGACGTTGAAATTAAGCTTTTAGCCATAAGGAGATAGCTACATTATTTTTGCACGGCCTGTTTCAGAGAGGCCTGTTCCAATGTGGGATATGTTCACAACACACTGTTTGGTGTGGTTTGTACGCTGGTGGAATCATTGGACCGTATTTTTTCAAAGATGCTGTTGGACGCAACGTTACGGTGAATGGCGATCGCTATCGTTCAATGCTAACAAACTTTTTGTTGCCAAAAATGGAAGAACTGAACTTGGTTGACATGTGGTTTCAACAAGATGGCGCTACATGCCACACAGCTCGCGATTCTATGGCCATTTTGAGGGAAAACTTCGGAGAACAATTCATCTCAAGGAATGGACCGGTAAGTTGGCCACCAAGATCATGCGATTTGACGCCTTTAGACTATTTTTTGTGGGGCTACGTCAAGTCTAAAGTCTACACAAATAAGCCAGCAACTATTCCAGCTTTGGAAGACAACATTTCCGAAGAAATTCGGGCTATTCCGGCCGAAATGCTCGAAAAAGTAACCTAAAATTGGACTTTCCGAATGGACGACCTAAGACGCAGCCGCGGTCAACATTTAAATGAAATTATCTTCAAAAAGTAAATGTCATGGACCAATCTAACGTTTCAAATAAAGAATCGATGAGATTTTGCAAATGTTATGCGTTTTTTTTTTTTAAAAAGTTCTCAAGCTCTTAAAAAATCACCCGATATCATAAAATACAAAAAATATTTTTAAACAGACTCTTTGGATAGATGAGCAAGTTCGTATGACCTATGTACATACATATATACGTATATAATACATTTCTTGCAGAATTAAATGACTGTTTTTATGAAATACAATTTTTATATACCTAAAGCAAATTATTTTTATAACTTATGATTAAAATTTTTAACATGAAGAATCGATTTTAAAATGAACAAAAAGTTTTGACTTATGTTACTTTGCTTCTTAGTAAACGACTCATGGTGATTTCTTCACTATTGCTCAACTAATGGCAAACTTTTAAGTTGATAATTTTAAGAGTTGGTTACAACTCTAGAGTTAGAACACAAGTTGTCTAGTTTTAAATAAAGAGTTGGTCTACTTTAAAATTTAAAAATATCTCTGGGATATTTTATTAAGATTAAACATTTATCAAACGAAAGTTTCGTGTCCAAAAAAATGTGGACTAATTTTCTGATGATTGAGGTTAAACTAAGCATTATACAAAATATGCGCCAAAGACTTTCAAACAGACTAATTAAAAATTAAAGTGTTTTCATTTATTCTATTTTAAAAATTAAGTTGAACCAATCAAAATAAGAAAATTCCAACTTCACTTTAGATATGTTTAAACAAAATTCTAGTCTTATTTACATCAAAATAAACAACAACAAAAATCAATATTTCTATGTCAAAACCTAAGTTTGATTTTCAAATTTCATTTATTTTGGGAGCTATGAAAATCTAATGTTGATTAACTCTAAAGTTAGAAATCGACAGTTGAAAACGTCATGGAGTGAATAAAAATAAAATCACGAGTTTAAAATATAAGTCATCAAGTTATGTTCAACTTTGACTGAACAAAATCGGCCTTGTTCTAGTGTAGGTCGAAAGTATTTTTTAATTTGACATTAGCCTGATGGAACATCCTGCTCGATGTCTTCCTCTAATAAGACAGTCGAGAGATGATACGGGATAGAGAAACAGTTCCCTAAATTTATCACGGGAGCCGAGAGATGTTTATTGTTTATATATTCCTTAATTCCTTTATGGTCTAAACGTCCTTGTCCAAAACGGGTTAATATAGGACTCTATCCTACCGGGACCGAAGAGATAGGCAGGAGAACCAGCTTTAGTGGTGCATTAGAAAACTGGCTTTTAAAGTTTCTTTGCAGATTGACCCAAAGTAATATAAAACAAATCAAACAAATTTTAAAAACACACGAAAAAAATATAAAAACAAATGAATAAAGCTAATTACATATAATTACATATATTAAAACATCAAAGGATTGGTCTAGTAGTAGTTTTAAGAAGTTTTAATAAACTTTAATATAGTTATAGCCCGTATTTGGACAATTGTAAGTTATGTACTAGTAAACAAGGTCTTATGGATGTTTGTATAGCTTTTAAGTGCCTTGCACATGAGCAACGAACTACGAACTGCGAATGGACGAACAAACGTGATTTTACACATTTCAAAAAGTCAATTCCAAACAAAAACACATTTAAACTATAAGAAACCAATAGACAATAATATTAGGATAATAAAATTTGCATTTTGTTCTCTAAAACAAGACAATTTTGTAAAAACAATTTGTTAGTAACGAATTGCAGTGTGGTTGCTACGAACTGTCAAATTCTATTCGCATTCCACATACCATCCACACTGCAACGAATAAATTGTTCGCGCTCAACTTAACCTCAAAATTATACCACTCTTGTTTTGTTTTTGTGTGAAAGATCATGGCTGAGGAAAATATGGAGAAAAGGGTTGACAATTCGTCGCTGTCTGCGAATAGAAATAAAGCTCATGTGAAAGAAAAGTCAAAATATGCAAACATCCACAGTTCGCAGTTCGTAGCTCATGTGCAAGATGCTTTAGATAGTTCTAAGATCGAGGGTAGTCCGAGAAGTGCCCTACCCAACAAAGAAAACACACAAAATTTGGGAAAAAATATCGATAGCTTATACCTTATTATATTGAGAAATGTTGAGCTCCTCAAAATAGCCATCAACCATCATTGTTGCCAAATCTTTTACCACCGAGTCATTTTTTCAAGTTTGGAAACGGAAAATAATCCGAGAGGCCTAAATCTTTCGAATAGGGTGCGTGAGGAAGCAATTCGAACTTTAACTCATTGATCTTGGCCATCGCGATACCGGATGTGTAAACTGGTGTATTGTCTGAACGAAACTTTCTTTTTCGCCAAATGCGGCTGGTTTTTCTTGATTTCGTCACTCAAACGCTGCAATAAATTCCCAAAACTCTGCTTTACTGATGTGAAACTTCGACAAACACTGTATTGAAACATCCTCACGAACGCTGTTTTTGTTTCATTGTGTGTAACCGTTACATCCATCTTGCGCTCAGATTTCTCATGTCCAAATTTTCAGTCAATATGCGATGTACAGCCATGTCTGTTCGTCTTGGCAGCTCGTACGACCTTGTACTCTGCCACCCAATATTTTGCTGTTGTAAACGAAGGAACACACTCTCCAGAGTAGAATCTAGCTTCGCTTTGGTATTGGTTGGACTGAGGCCTTTCAAATGAAAGTATTGTATCACATAACGATGACCAAATTTGTCCATGTTTACAGATTCACTGAGAGCGTTCACTGTTGATGGCGTCGTTAAACTTCAAACTTAATGCCGGAGTCGTAACTGGAGTCGGAAGAGTTGTCGTACGTTTCACAAAAAGTACGCACACAATGTGTCGTACGGCTTTTTGATGTTATTTGGTATATTTGCAGTTTACAACCACATCAAATTTGTCAGAAAATATTTTTTGTTCACTTTTATTTCTTATTTAAATATTTTTCCACTTTTTTAATGAAAAACTATTAAAAAAAATACAATCACCAAGTTATTCACTTACAAAATGGAAACGTCACATGTGTAGTACGTCAAAGTTAAAAGTTGGTGAACTCTTCCGACTCCGGCTGCGGCTCCGATTCCAGTTCCGTCGCGTTGTGTTCGTACATTTGCATTTGCGTACATTGAATACTTTGACAGCTATTCCAGTTACGATTCCGACTCCGGCTCCGACACCATTGTGTTCCAGCAGTTAAGCTTTAGTAGCAGTAGTAAGTGCGATTTTTATTTATATTTATAAGAAGTAATTACATAGTTTGGTAGTTATCACAAAAGAGCATTGGCAATATTAAGCTTTATAAAGTTGGAAGTCATTCTTTCAAACAACAACCGCGTTCCATACGTCAAGTCAAGTCGGGTACTTCTGGCTCTGGGACCAGGGCCGGACAAAGCATATGTGCAAGATGTGCAAATGCACAGGGCGCAGAATTCTGGGGGCGCATTACCAGGAGCAAGAAAATGTAATCTGATCTAGCAAACAAATATGTACTACTATTTGCCATTCTTTAACCACAAACATTCTTAAAATAATCTCAAAAAAACATCCATCACAACTGTCCTAAGTTATCTCTTGCGCACTAACTAACATCACTTTCATTGTTGCATTTAATGAAAATTTAACTCAAAATATCGCAGAACTAAAAATCCTACCTACCTCACTTCCAAATATTTCACCCTCTTCGTACAAGAGAAAAAAAGAAAAAATCTCAACACAAAAAAGTTCCATGCAAGAGAAAAAAAGGAAAAATCTCAACACACAAAATTTCCATGCCACCTCATCTGTGCAAGATATATTTTATGCACACCGAGTCCCAAAATTAACATAGAGAGTATGACAAAGCAAAATACTTATTCATATTGAATCGTATGGGCTAGTACGTGCAGGTTTTGTATCACGCACGTTCCTGAATGTGAGTTCTCATCTACATTTTCAATTAACCGAGCGTATTGCTAGTTCCCTAGAAATACCAAATATGTTTCCTGTAGCTTCATCATTGCGATCTCAACGGAGAAAAATACTTTATATTGATGAATGTCCTGAAACTATATTACACCCGAAACAAAGATTTAAAGTTGAATTTTTTTTAAATACTTGAAAGGTTTGATACGTATAGTATCAATTTTTCATTTTTTAGTAACATAAGCGAATGTTTAAAAAATAAAAATGTACCTACGTGCTTCATGCCTTAATTTGCAGAATGTTTTAACATAAAGTAATTTTAAAGATTTAGATGGAGAAGAATTGTTTCAAGAGTTAACCGTAATATCCCAGCTTGTTACACCACAAAGCTCAAGTTTAGATGTGTTAAATTTTATTTTTAGTTCAAACCTTGAAGATTTTGCCCCGAATTTAGTAATTGCTCTCCAAATCCTTAATACAATCCCGGTCACGAGTCACGGTAGCTTCAGGAGAACGCAGTTTTTCTAAACTTAAAATTATTAAAAATTATCTTAGGACAACCATGACTCAAGAGAGATTGGTAGGTTTATCTATAATGTCCATTGAAAAGAAATTATTAAATTCTTTAGACTTTGATGATCTCATTTCTGAATTTGCAAAATGTAAGGCCAGAAAAGTAAGTTTCCAAGTTTAAAAGTTTCCCCTCTGCTCATTTCTTCGCTGCGTTTTAGTTTAATGGTTTAGGCCTCCTGGGGATACCTCAATAAAAAAAACGCATTGAAAGTCTACCTCCTGGGTAATCTGGGAAAGGCTTATGCGCTTGTATCAGTTTATGTGTAAAAAAAATATAAAAAAGGGGCGCTTTCTACAAATCTTGCACAGGGCGCAAGTTTGGCTGGGGCCGGCGCTGTCTGGGACTACCATCTATCCATCAAGAGCAATTCCTATCGTCAAACAGAGCATGTAAAATAAGCCCTACGGATTTATCATACAAGTTAATACGCATCATGAATCAGAAATTAACACGGTAGCAGGAATTGTAAGGAGTTCTTTGATGTACATATGTACATATTGAAAAATGTATGTCATTGGCTCCAGATAAAAGCTTTTCACCTCACACCAAATTAAAAAAGAACGTGAGAAATATGGCGTGAATTATTTAAAATACGTAATTAACTAAGGGTGGAAAAAGAAAAGACAAAAGTACTAAACTTATGGTTTTATATATTATATTTTTACATTGCCAGTTTCCTTATGTCAAATCCTCTACAGTACTGTGGTACTGAGACCGACTAAATCCTTCCCTGTACATGATTTACAGTACAACATAAAAAAGGAAATGAAAAAATCTAAAACAATTTGACCTTCACATTATATTAACCGATCACTGATCATCAGTATATGTTTTAATTTCATGGTGCCTAGTGCGTTGAGAACATTTTCATTTTTGGTTTTTGGATATGAATTTCATTTCCTTAGTTTTTATATTATTAAATTGTGTATTTATAGACGCGTCCAAAGTCTCATGCAAGAATGAAGCAAATGAAGATGTCGATTGGTAAAAGAACATTTTTTGTTACTTACATTATGTCGACTGAAATCAAAATAAAAAATATAACTTTTCACAGGTATTATTTGTACAAACTTCCCAAACATTACTCTAATGAAGTCGACAGTGATCTAACTGGACTTCGATACACATATTTGACATCAGACACTATTCAAACCAACAATTGGCAGCTTTCTAATACACGAATCGATAGTTCTGAAAGTTTTCCTGGGCGAACACTAAGCGAACTTCTCAATGATCCAGACATTCTTTTGATTGCTTATAACGACGAAGTTCCAGACGGTCCAACGGATTTTGAAAACGGCCATACCAAAGGAGTAATCGCAACTGATGGAATTCATGCTATTTGGTTGGTTCATTCGGTTCCCAAGTTTCCGAATATTCCAAAATACACATATCCTACAACTGGGGAACATTTTGGTCAAAGTTTCCTTTGTCTGACATTAGATGCCTCTACACAGATGGATACTGTTATCATGCAGTTGATATTCAATGAACCAAACATTTATTTTTCTCGTATCCCAGATAAACTTTCCCGAAGCTATCCAGATCTTGGAAAAGTTATTGCAAAAAAATGGAGATCGGTGGCACCCTTTCAAAATTTGGTGCAATTAAGGTCACTCAATGGAACTATTTTCCAGTCATTCGCAAAAGGGAGGAATTCCAATACGGAACTTTATAAGGATTGGGTGGCACCAATGTTGGATGTTGATCTGATGGTCGAAAGCTGGAGGAACGGTCCTGGAAAGCTACCATCAGATTGCTCTACAAAAGACAAGTATGCTCAGTTGATTCAAGCCATGTACTTACATACATACATACATAAACACATATTATGATTTGTTTCTTTTTTCAGAGTCTTCAACATCGCAATGATTGATAATCATGAGTTGAATTTTTCATTTAAGTCAACTATGGACCATTCAAAATGGGCAGTTTCCAAAACTGAAGAAGACGATTGGATTTGTGTGGGAGACATAAACAGATCTGCAAGTTCAAAATAAATAGAGGTCCTTTTTACAAAACTTTACTCACCATTGCTTTCATTTTTAGGAGCATCAACTTCTACGTGGTGGAGGCACCGTTTGCCAAAAGAATGCGAATTTGGCACAAATATACCGAAGCTCTATTAAAACATTTGAAAATTGTACCACCGCTTCATAAAACTATATTTTTTATGTGCATACAATATTTTTTATTTAATTTAAAATAGTTTATTTTCACGTGATAATAAATGCACTTTCGCAGATTCAATTCTAATTTTAAAATTCATCTGTGCGTGCAGAGACACAGGCAACTGGTTAGTTGGTAAAGTTTCCTGATTACTTATTTCTTTTCCAAATTGACAAGGAACCCTTTTACAGAAAGTATTTAATGAAGCTGTGCAGAAAATAAATTAATCATAAAGTAATAAAGTTCAGTTTTCAGTTGAATGAAAAAAACGATTAACTGTCATTTTGACAGAAGTAGACTTGACTTGATAGTGGGTAGGTTCAGGCGACATAAGGGACTTGAAAGTAAGTCAAGTTTCTAGCATCTGATTGGCCAGTGCCAATTGGGCAGGTTCAGACGACATAAGGGACTTGAAAGTAAGGCAAGGTTCTAGCATCTGATTGGCCAGCTGCCAAAAAATTGCCTTCCAATTAAATAAATAATAAATTGGATGGCGAAACAGTCCGTTGAGAACTAGGGCCTAGCGACTTACATTTCTCAACCATTCCTGTGTGCGAGTACTGTTACCAAGAGTTATTCTTGTCTTGTCATGAAAAGTGCCTTCCAATTAAGGCAACTTTATTGGAAAGTTATTCAAGAAAAATCTCCCTTACTATCAAGTCAAGTCAACTTATGTCAAAATGACAATTGATCATGTTTTTTCATTCAACTGAAAGCTGAACTTTATTACTCTATGATCTATTTATATTTTGCACAACGTCATTTAATGCTTTCTGTAAAAAGCTTCCTTGTAAATTTGGAAAAGAAATAAGTAATATTTCTTTACAATACAAAATACAAATCGTGATTGACTTGTAGCTTGCCTGAGGAATGTTCTGTAGACAATAATGATTTTGGTAGTTTTTGTACTATGAACTTGAAGTAGAGGTTTGTGAAGTCAAGTTTTGAATTTGAAACTTATGACACTTGAAAAACTAACTAGTTGCCTTGGTCAAAATGTATGTACGTTCAAAGAATGAAGTTGACTGCAAACGAAGTCCCTTATGTTGTCTGAACCTGCCCATTGCCTTCCAATTAAGGCAACTTTATTGGAAAGTTAGTCAAGAAAAATCTCCCTAACTTTTTAAGTACATTCCGCTTACGTCAAAATGACAGCTAATCATAGTTTTTAATTAAACTGAGAGATAAACTTTATTAGCCTGTGATTTATTTATTTTCTGCACAATTCTATTTGATGTTTCCTTATAATACAAAATTCCGGTCGAGATGGAATTGTAGCTTGCCTAAAAGGTGTTTTATAAACAATTAAGTTTTTGGTAGTTTTTACACGTTCAACTGAAGGTAGAGAATTGTGAAGTAGAGTTCCGAGTTTGAAGTTTATGACACTTGCAAGACTAACTAGTTGCCTTGGTCTAAATTAACGTTCAAAGAA
This sequence comes from Eupeodes latifasciatus, assembly GCA_920104205.1. Lineage (NCBI taxonomy): Eukaryota > Metazoa > Arthropoda > Insecta > Diptera > Syrphidae > Eupeodes > Eupeodes latifasciatus. Next base: position 114,917,992 of record OV049926.1, read on the forward strand.
CACAGTCGACTGCAAATGAAGTCCAATAAATAGTGACTAACTTTAAAGTCAACTTTCCATTAAAGTTGCCTTAATTGGAAGGTAATTTTTTTGGCAGCTGGTTAATCACATACTGGAAGCTTGCCGTACTTTCAAGTCCTTTATGTCGTCTCAACCTGCCCAATTACCCAATTTATAGAATTTTCAAACAAATTTCCGTGATCAAATGATCACAACAATAAAACTTTTAGAATGAGAAACTCTTTAAGTTTTGATTAGCTCTCCCCCAAAGAGGTATTACCATGATTTCGTCGTTTGTTTTTGCTATCGAAGCATTTATTATCATTTGAGTTTAAAAAAATCTATAGCTTCCCATAATGCAGCTTGTTTACTTTCGCTGTTTATGGTTTAAAAATTCATATTAGTGATATTTGTATGTAATACAAACCAGTCCAACGATTGGCCTACATGGATTAAAAATTTAATATAAAACATATTTTTTCCATTAGATTTATTTATAATTTAGTTTCCGATATAAAGATTCTCATAATAATACATAATTCTGTTCTAATAAAATTGTATTGCAATAATTCTTGGTTCCTTTTTAATTTTTTATTTTCTTAATTAAGAATTTTTAACATTTAAAACAAAATTGGGATTCTGGTTCCGCGTTCGATTAAAACTTCTCTTTTTGAAATTTGAGAAGAATATAATATTTTCAACAAGGATCTAATAAGTAATATAATATTTCTTTTATGAAGGTACAATAATTGTTCATTTATTATTAAAACTACATAAGTAAATTATACAAAGATTTAAAAAAGCTGTTCATAAACCGAAGTTTATACGTACATAATGTTTACATAAAATAATTTAGAAATTTTTATTTAGGATCAAGGATTTATCAATTTAATTCTCTTTTTGTATGAAATAATGATTACAGCTCTGTTATTTGAGGACCACGTCCATTTTGGTGTTCGCACATATATTAAAACAACTCCATCATCAATAATAAATAATTTAACGCTACAATTACGTTTCAGTGTAAAACTATATCAAGAGTACAAAATACTACACACGAAGTATAAATGTATCAAGACGAACTTATTTACCTAATCTAACAATATAAATTTCGTTACTGTCGACGAATAGTTCTCTCACGACTCTCTTCTCGATGTAGACTATGTCTCGGTGGTGAAGTACTGCCATTACCCAAGCGAGTCTTGCGAGATCTTTTAAATTTGGCCATGTCTTCTCCAAATACATCTCCGGTTCGTAGAGCTGATATTAAATCATCAAACTCACCCTTGTTGTCACCTTTCACTGGTGAGGCATCCTTGCCATTTGAACTCGACTTAAAACCTAAATTCCTGGCAACCGAACTCATGAGCCCTTCTTTATTTTTGCGTTCTATTGTCCTCTTCTTTAGCTCAGCTTCTTGCTTTGCACGTTTTTCTTCTTCTTCTTGACGTTTGCGGAAGTTTTCATTATCTTGTCGAGCTTCGGAGAAAGCTGCTAAAAATGCATCGAATATTCCAAAAAATTCATCCGGCTGCACCACAGAACCATCTTCACCGAAAAGTCGTACTGCCCGATCGAATCTAGTTTTCATATCTTGAAATTGATCTTCTAATTCAGCAAATCTAACTGATGCTTGGGCATGAAATTCTCGCATCACGGGTAAGAAACGATCGCCTTGTTGGGCTGGACCTGAGCTGCGATGAAATTCGATTTCTCGAGAGACTTCGGTCATACCAGTTCGCAGCATTTGAATATCTTTGTCCATTTCGCCAAGCGAAACTTTACAAGCGACTCGAACATGTGGGATGTCCTCTTCCAGTTTAAGAAGATCTCTAAACTTCTTATCGATAACCTGCACCAGATAATGGAGAAGAGTTGTTCCTTTGGCAGCACTTGATTTGGTGTCAGCTAACCGATTAAGAGATGCTAAGCGGAAACCAGATGCATTTCCACGGGCGCCGCGATTCATATAGTTACCTTAAAAATTAAAAATATTAAAAAAGTTCACCATTACAAGTTGTTTGTGTAAAAAACTTACCTAATGCTAGAACTAATTCGAGCAGCTTACGTAGCCGTCTTGACCTAGCAACTTCTCGAGACGCTTCCATAACGCTTGTTATCCTAGGTATCAGATCATTTACTGTTATCATAAAACGTTTCTTATAGTGCAGACTTTTGAGTCGCTGTTCGTAGTGCGGAATTCTAAATGAGATAATTTAAAAATCGTTTTGATTAAATTCTGATACTTTGAATTTTGAATTTGAACTTTAAATTTAAAATAGTGAATGTCACTAGCACACATGGTTTGGTATGCTTACAAGTGTCACACAAAGTTAAAAGGTTTGAAGGTTCAAAGCCATTTAACGGTTTAATCCGCAAATACATCATTCAAGCGAAAAAATTGTCCCAATGTACTTGGGTCAAAGAAATCGACCGAATAATAGTCTATGACATGCGAATCATACATCATCTTTAGAGGTTTTATAAGTATTTCGTTAAAAACGATGGAAGACATTTTTTAAAATTGAAAAACATACTTGCATTATATCTGATAGACCTTTTAATCCAGAAATTCAATAGATTATTGCCGAAGTAAAGCCAATGATAATAATCTTATCTTACACACTTAATATGATTGACAAATTCTTTAATTTTATATTGGTTGAATGAATGAAACAATTAAGCTTTGGGCTAAGTGCAGTACGACCCAAGGTTTTGTTGTGCCCCCTTCTATAACTAGATGAGGTTTAAAATTGTACAGTGTCTCCTCTAAGTTTATATCTATTAGAAACTTGAGTATTTGGACTAATATCAGATAGAGTAATACCTTTGGTAATGTCCCAAGTGTTTCTTCCTTTGGTTAATAAGTACTTCACATTTTCCCAAAAACCGATCAGGTGTTTCTTCATGGGTGTTGTAAAACCAAAACAACTGGAAATATCTGTTAGATCTAGGATGTTTAGGTGCCTATTTGGGTACAGTGATCTAAGACCCGTGAGTTACTCATTTACGAAGATGGGTTGATAGTCCTCTACAGGTTTACTTAATGATTCACCACTAGATTAACCCTTACAGGCAAAATTAAGATCTTTGATTTCGCACTTTTTCATGAGAAGAATAACTCTTTGACGATTTATAAAATCCTCCCAAGAGGCAGTACTGGTAAAAAAAAACATTTAGTAGGCGCAAACAGGGATTGAACCCAATACCTCTAGCGTGACAGTCCTACGCACTAAATATCACGCCAGAAGTACTTGTTATTTGTAATTAGATTGTATTTCAGCTTCAATACACAAGAAGTTGCATCAACTTAAGGTTTACGCAATCATTTTTTCAAAACCTGCTGTTTTTATGCATGTGAATGACGAATTTTCTTTATAAGAGATTTTTCTTAAAAAGGGTCTTGGCAAAATTATTAAGCGAATAAGAAGAACTAAGAACTTCTCTATGTAGATTAATTTTGTATAGGTAACTACCCCTCTACTACGTCACTTTTACTGAATGCAAATTCACCAAACCAAAACATAATATAATATCTAAAACTTACTTCGAGATTTCATAAAGAAATCGATCGGCCCTAGCTAATGATTCAATATCCTCACTATGTTCATCCAGCAGTGCTCGTTCCTCTGCCGATGGCGTAAATTTTAAGAGCTGCTCAACCATATCAATCGGTAATTGTTCACTGCAGTCCATCGAAAGAATTGCCCTGCAAAAAATTAAAATTCAAATTATATTTCTCTATATCAATGGCGCAATATAATCGTTTTACTTTGAAATTTCCTCATCAGTCATTTTAAGTTTGGAGAGCAATATTGTACAGTTTTGTGCACGACGTCCATCAATCACAGAAAGAATTTTCGTCCTGGTTTTTCCCATCATTCTTAGATCTTCAATGGAACCATCATTCTTTTAGATAAAAATAAAATAAAAGTTAGTCTTTCTTGTTAAAAATCAATTACAACAATTACTTACTGTTACACCGTTTTTCTGATATGCCGAAAACAATTTATCTATGCAATCTAGTTCCATGTTGGTGTACCATTTAGATTCATCAAGCTCGCTCCACACGGTTCCTTGTACTTTGGCATCAGGAAGTTTAGACCAATTAAAACTTTTCAATGGGTTTGCTGGTTGCGGCACATTTTTCTTTGCGACCTCAATTTTTGGCACTGGTGGAGCTATAATTAAAAATAAAATGGATATTCAGAAATTGAGAAAACTTACAATTAAAATACATACGCTGTGTAACCATGGGTGGTGGAGGTGCACCTGGGCATGGTGGCGGAGGTGGTGCTGCAGCCATTGGTGGGGGTGGAGGTGGTATGAACTTTGGCGCTGGAGGCGGCGGTGGTGACACAGCTCCATTACATCCAGTTAGCCCAGCAACTTTCTGATCATCTGGAATACTACCTTCCGTAACAAGTCTTTCCAATCTTGTTCTCTCCTGTTGTTCATTTAATAAACGATGTTGCAAGTCTTCGGCTTTCATTTCTGCATTTTGAGCGCGTTGCACCGCCTGTGAGTGGTTAGCGCTTTCTTTTTCGAGACGCTCTCGCATACGTGCCAGGCTCGTTTCTAAATCTTCCTTCTCCTGCATTCGCAAGTCAAGCTCCTGCTCTTTTTTTGCTAAGCGTGACTGAACTTCGAAATTTTCCCGTTCCAGTTCATCGGCTCGTTTGCGAGCAGCTGTGAGCTGTTCTTCTTTGACAAGCAATTGAACGATTTCCTTCACATTAATTTGGATAGGTGAGCAATCTGGATCTTGAATCAATGATTGGGTTTCTTTGCTAACATCATCAGAGTCGATATCACTTCTTGGTCGTTCTTCAGTTTGGAGAACAATTTGTTGAACAATTCGATCAAACATCAACCAATGTTGAGTACAGTGACCGGTGTCTAAAATAAATACAATAAAAAAAGAATAAACAATTTATTACAATAATTTAATTTTAAGTGCAACTAACTTTTTTCATATAGAAGAAAAATAGATGCAGTCGGGTACAAGAAAAATTAAGAATTAAAAACATTACAAACTGACAAAACTTCTAACTCATGCAGTGCCATTTTCGGTGTCAATTGATTACAACAGAAATCCATTTCACACATTTCGCTAATTGATAAAATGACCAGGTTCAGACGGTATAAGGGACTTGAAACTGAAAAAATTAGTTTTCCCATTAAGACAAATAAGAGAAGGAAAATCTACGGTTATAGCTATCAAAAAAATCCATCAATAGAAATTGAAACAGGAGGGATCTGAAATGCTTTATTGGTGAGCGTTTATAGCAATCAGTAAATTTACGTCATTAGATTAGAGGTATTAAATAACCAGGACCTTGGAACCTCCTTTTTGCTGTTAATTTCATTATCAAATTCAAGTTCAATCAGAGTAAAGTTTTGGTATTCTCATGTTTAAAATCAATGTTGTTTTGGTCTTAATTTACTTTCAGCGCATTTGAAGATTGCAAATGAAGTTCCTGGGTCCCCACTTATTATCATTGTTGTTGGATGAACATTTCAAAATACCGGAGATGGTTTACTATGAAAACCATAAATGCAATAAATCTATCAGTAAAAATTAAAACAAGATAGTCTAAAAGCCGGCAGCAAATTTTGGGAGTGGAGTTATGGCCAACATTCCTTGAATGTATAGATATACGCACCATTATATCAAATTAAACTGTGTGGCAGGTTTTTTCTTAGTCGTGATTAGGGTAAGCGGTAAAAAATTGTAATTTTTCCGATTTTGAGGTCGAAATGAAAACCACATGAGTGATAAATCAAAAAATCATAAAACAAACCCTTGATTATAAAAAAAATGAACGCAAAATGATTTACTATCAGCCTTCTGCTCGCCAGGCGAATTCTTAGCTTTTTTAAATGCATTTTTTAACTCAAAACCCTGATAACTTTTTTCATATAATATAATATAACCATAAGAATGGTATACCAAAATATCAGAAAACTTCCCCTTTTTACAAAAATGTATCTCCAAGGTGTTTTTGGTTGCAGCCTTCTGCTTGCCAAATGCATTTTAATAAATATTAAGTGCATTTTTGAATTTAAACCCTCATTTAAATTTTAAAATATGATTAAGAGCGAATAGACGTGTTGATAATCTCGTCCGGCTGAATTTTAATTTTCTCATCTAATCCGTCATAAAATCAAGTTAAAATAGAAATCTGTGATTTTGTTCCATTGCGCGACACTTTTTTGTTTTTGTCATTGGTCTCATCGGCTTATTGATTTAATTACTTGATATTTGTTAAATAAAATATTTCATATGAGTTCGATGGCGGCAAAAACGCGATCCGCAGACAAAGAAGCAGTCAACGCCTACACCAGCGGGAGGAGGAGTAAGAGGGATACGCGGCGTAAACAAAGAATCCGCACATACACCTAAGCAGTCAAATACACCTGTCGGAAAAGAAGGCAACAGATGCAACACTTTAGTTTCTTCTAAATCCGTTCCTGATGTCCCACTTTCTGATTTGGAAGAAAGATTTTCTTTGTTTACCCAAAAAATTACTTACCAAATCACTATGATAATAAATTTTTTTGCGTGATGATATTATAAAACGAATATCACTTATTGAAGACCGTTTAACCACGCACACACACGACGTTGAGGCTGCTCTTAAAAAGTTAGAAGCACGACAAAAGAAAGCAGAGATTAAGATTAAAGAGACAGAGGAATCTCTTCAAGCTTTGTCATCGATTGAGACACAAATTGTTAAGACACGTGAACTTGAAGGAGAAATGTTTGAACTGGAAAGAAGATGCGATGCGTTTGAACGACGGGAGATTGGAGCCGACGCTATTATTTTTGGGGTACCGGAGATGCAAAACGAAAATTTAAAGACCACGTTCCATCACATTTGTCATATAATTGACTGCATTCCGCCTACACTAAAAGCAATTTTTCGCTGTCACCAGCCTCGCCGAGGTAACCACCCGACTAATAGGGATAATCCCATAATAGTAAAGTTTCACTCCCCCCACGAAAGAAACACTGTTCTTCAATCAGTTACTCTTTTTTGCAAGAATGAAAGGCAATTATGTCTCGATTAAGTTGATATTAGAGCAGATCATAATAAAAACATATATACTTATGTATGGAAGTATGACCAGGAAAAACCGCTCACTCTATCACAAAGCTTCACGTTTCAAGCATAACAAACAGCTGTTTTCTGTTTTTACACATTTCGGTTCCGTTTATGCTAGGAAAAGTGCAAACGCAAGGGGCATTCTGGTGGAGAACGAGAGAATGCTGAATATTTAAGCCACGAGCAGTCATGAAGAAGAAGACAAACTACAACAACATCAATGACAATGATTATCTTTATAAGCGATCAACAAGTATTTATGACATACTTTTTTTGTTTTGATTATGTTATTCATGAAATTTTTCATTCTTTTGTTTTTTTTTGTGTAATGATTTTGCTTGATTTCCTTTCCTATACCTGTCCTTTTGTACAAATTCTTAAGCTTTGGAAAATAGATAAGTCGCTTACTATCAACATAAACTTTTGTGAGTCACTTGGTTCTCCTATACACCAAAATACTAATCGAAATGGAATTACATGACAGCGGAGTGATCTCCACGGGTGATAGTGATGATGTAGTTTTGCGATCAATGGTAAAGGTGTTTTGTAGTCGTAGGCAAGGGCTTAAAATTTGCCATCTTAATTCGCAAAGCTTGCTCCCTAAAATAGATGAGTTTAGGGAAATATTTGTTAATTCCAAAGTTGATGCGATCTGTGTGTCGGAAACTTGGTTCTTGTCAAATGTAAATGATGCTGTTTATGCTTTAAATGGTTATAAAATTTTTCGTTCGGATAGGAAAAATCGCACTGGTGGAGGTGTAGCTATTTATATAAGAGAAGGTCTCAATTGTAAGCTTAAATGTTTTTCACCCATTGGATGTCCTATTGAAAACCTTTTTGTAGACATAATGTTAGGAGTTGATTTTGTTCGTTTAGGTAGCGTTTGTAGCCCAAATAGAAATGTCGATTTAACACCTATATATTCATTAATGGATGAATTTTCAACCACTGCAAGAAACGTTATTGTATGCGGTGACTTTAACAGCAATATCCTGGTTGAAAGTCAACTCAGCGAAAATATGGAAGCGTTTGATTTACATTTAGTAAATACCCAAATGCCTACTCACTTCACCAACACCTCAAGTACTCTTCTAGATTTGTTTTTTGTAAATAATATTGACAAAGTACTCTTTTATGACCAAATTCCTGTTCCTGCTTTTTCAAAACATGACCTCATCTTTCTAACTTTTGACTTCGATACTAACGTTCATACCAACAATACAACTTATAGTTACCGTAACTTCAAGAATATAAATTGTGCTGCTTTGGAAAATCATATTCGCTCAATTCCTTGGAGTCTTGTTGGTATGACCTCGCCCGAAGCTCAAGTTGACTTTCTTCATAGTAATATAAATAACCTATTTGACACACATGTTCCCTTATCAACCGGTAGGGTGAGATCTAAAGTAAATGCTTGGTTCACGAATGAAATTCGTTTGTTAATAATGCAAAGAGATCATGCTTACCAGCGATGGAAGCGCTACCGTATAGATGAGTACCTTCAAGCTTACAAAAATAAACGAAAAGAAGTTGTTCGTGAGATAAAAATAGCTAAAACAAAGTTCTATTCTAATAAGCTTAAAACTAATGTAGATGGGCGAAAGTTGTGGAATAATCTTCGGGAATTAGGAGTAGGCAAGCAGAAATTGAAGTGCAAAAGTGATATAGATGTAAATGAACTAAATTTAAATTTCTTATCGATTCCAGATACTAATATCACATATCGTAATAGAGTCCCGTTTAATAGCACTGTAGACACCACTGAAACACCGTTTTTCTTCGAAAGAATAGAAAGTACGAATGTAGTGGAAAGCTTTTTATCCATTAACTCTAATGCAGTTGGTATAGATGGAATACACCCGGTTTTTATGAAAGCTATACTACCGTTTTTACTTCCGTATATAACTCACATTATCAATACAATCTTTTTGACCTGTGATTTTCCTTGTCAGTGGAAAAATGCAAAAAATTTTTCCAATACCTAAAAACTCATCGGGCGAGGAATTTAGGCCAATTTCAATTCTTCCCTATTTGTCCAAAATCTGCGAACGAATTATGCATAAGCAAGTTAACGATTATCTCGTACGTAATGATCTTCTCGTCTCAGTTCAGTCTGGTTTTCGTGCCAAACATAGCTATACCACAGCAATTTTGAAAGTAGTTGAAGAAATAAGAGCGCAACTAGATGAACACCAGGTTACTTTTCTCGTCTTACTGGACTTCTCCAAGGCATTTGATATGGTTGACCACTCTATTCTTATTGATAAGATGAGCCACCGTTTCAATATGTCTTCTTCTGCTGTAAAATTGTTTTCATCGTATCTTAGTGATAGAAAACAGGCTGTCTTCTTAGAGACTGCCTTATCAAATTTTTGTCCTGTGCTACGGGGCGTTCTACAAGGATCGATTTTGGGCCCTCTGTTATTTTCTATGTACATAAATGACATACAACATACAATCTTGAATTCATCGAAGCATTTTTATGCTGATGATATTCAAATCTATAAAAGCTGCCCTCTTGGGCTCATAGAAAATTGTGCCAATGATCTGAACGATGATCTCCAAAGAATTATGAGGTGGTCGGTAAACAATGGTCTCTCGCTCAATCCGAAGAAATGTAAATGCCTTGTTATCTCGAAAAAGAAGCTAGATCTGTCTTATTTTCCCTCAATTATGCTTGGTTCTTCAAAAATTGAATTCGTGGATAAGTCAAAGAACTTAGGGTTGGTATTCAACCGAACTTTTACATGGAATGACCATATTAATGAAGTTGTGGGTAAAACATATGGGGTTCTTCGAACTTTATGGACAGCTCAAAAGTTTACACCACCAAAGACAAGATTAGTTCTCGTTAAGACTTTGGTTATACCAGTTCTCGTGTATGGTTGTGAAATATTTTATAACTGTGATACTGAAAGCAAAAGAAAACTTCAAGTAGCATTCAATAGTGCTCTGCGCTATATTTACAATCTGAGGAGATTCGACCATATTTCACATTTGGAAACAAATTTATTAGGCATGTCATTTTTTAATTATATGAAGTTTCGTACCATGTGTTTGTTATTTTCAATTCTAAAAACTATGCAGCCGTCATATCTTTTTGATAAAATCCGGCTTTCGACATCCAAAAGATCTGCTTGAGAAACATTCTTTATCTCAGCTATACGCCTTTGGAATACAATTCCGCGTAACTTGAGAGAACTAAGTGACAAGCAACAATTTAGTGACGAGTTAAGACTGTATTTTATTAACCAAAGCAACTAGCTAACTTTCACCCCCCAAACCCGCTCCCATTTACCCTTATCAAGCAACTTCAACTTTAACTTTTTTATGCTTGGAATAACGTAATGTTACTATGATTAATTTGTTTTATGTTTTATTTATTTTTTTATTTTGTTATCTTTTAATTATTTTTTGTTATATTGTAAAGCTTTGTAATTTAAATATTTTTAATTTTCACAAATTTATAAGTGTACTCTTACTGTGAATTGGAATATAATAATAAATAAATCTAAATCTAAATAACTTTTTTCATATGATATGCACCCAAAAGAATGATGCATACAAAAATCAGAAAAGATCCCCTGATTCCAAAAAAGTGTGTCCAAGACGTTTACTTTCAGCCTTCTGCTTGCCAGACGCATTCTAAGCTTTTTCAAATGCAGTTTTCAATTTAAAACCCCGATAACGTTTTTCAAAAGGTATTACCAAAAGAATGATATACCAAAACATCAGGGATTTGTTTGCACATTATGTAAAACAACCGGCTTCAAAATAAATGAAGATATGAGTTGTTTTACAAAACTTGCAAACCAACTTACCTGCAGGTTTTGAAAGTTTATTGATTATTGTTTCCTGATTAAAATGTGCATCTTAAACGATCTTAGGGATACATCTTTAATTTTAGACACAAGCAATGAATACACATATCACATTACATCATCAAATTGAATGAAAATCAAGATTTTATTTGAAAATTGATTTTATAGAAAAAAATCAATCATTGTCAGTTCATCGGATGAAAGATTCAAAATAATGTCTTCACTTTCATTTTCGTTTACAAAGAATTGTTCAATGGTTTTTGGGGCCGCAATTCCGTTAAACCAGTTCAGTTCTACAATGTTATCCTCCATTGTCCAGCCGCAGCGAATAAAATGGAAAAAGCTTTCTGTCTGTATTTATTGCCGCATTTTTCAAAAAATTTGGCATTTATAGTTGAAAAGATTTATTTGTTGAAATAAAACGCTTCTACTTGGCGGCAATAAGTATAGTAGTAGGTCTGTTTCGGGGTCGTAAAAATTTGTTTAAGATCTCATTTTAATATTTGTATTTAGAACTCTGAAAAAATCGTTTCAAAGTCATATTGCTATTTCAATTTCTTATACATATATTAGTAATGATTACTATTTTTTTTAAGAAATTAACTATACATAATAAAAAAGCTAACAAAGAATAGCTTAAAGCTGATTACTTCATTTGTTTTTCAAAATGTACAATAAGCAAACATATGGAGTAAGTTTAATATATTTAAACTATTCTTAATATTATTAGAATTTTTTAATTTTATCATTGATAAAAATGTTGACATTGCATTGGTCTCAGAAACCTGCCTAAATGTAAATAAATCGTTTTCACGCCCAAACTTTGAATGACAGGGGAAACGAAACAGGAGGACGTGTTGCTGTTGTCATAAGCAAAGAAATCCGTCACTTGATTCAGCTTGCAATTTAGTTGTATTGAGTCAATAGGAATTGATATATTTTTGAAAAAATGACTCTAAAGTGAGCATTTTTTCTATCTACTTCCGTGATGATGGAAATAGAACTCTGGATAAAATCACTTTATTTAAAAGCGACCTGCAAAATATTTTCTTCAGAATCCGAAGAAAAATTACTTTTGGTGGCGACTTAAACTGTCGATATCGACTATAAAATTGTTGCGCGAATTGTTGTGGCTTCGCTACCGTTATGACAGTTTCCTCAGCAATACGAAACTTTTTATACATTAATAATAAATAGTACCCGTGGCATGATGGTTAGTGCCGTAGTTAGTGAAAAGCCATCGTATTAAAGAAGCGGTTGCTTTCTGGATCTTTTGCTGTACGACACCAGACTGACAGTAACAGACAAAGTGGGTAATCACCCTCGAAACTGCTTACAGACAGTCGAGTACGACAGTGATCACTGCGGACTGGCTGCTGTAATGCAGATTCCGAACGAACGCGTGGAGTTGGAGGAATACGTTGCAACGCATTCTTACAATTACAGTAAGATGCGCTGGCCTCATTTCACCAACGCCCTAGCGAGAGAACTTCGTTCGAGTGACATAGCCCCACCAAACAACAGAAACCTGACAAATACAGAAATTGACCAACATTTACAACAGATGGATGAAACAATAAAACGAACGATGGAACGGACAATACCAAAGTGCAAAGAACGGGACTAAATGGACGCTTACAGAAACGCGACTATTGACGCACTACGTAGTCACAAGAGTGGCTTACTGACAAGACTCAAAAACTTGTACAGACGACTTACAGACCCACACGACTTGGAGGTTAGGACACTGAAGTCGTCAATAAAAAATGTCAATCTATTGATTAAGGAGAACTACAGGTTATCAATTAACAAGTACTGGGACCGCAAGATCCGGTCAGTTAATTCCAATGACCCTAGTATGTTTCTTAAAATCAACAAGATATTCAGGGAAAAGAACGACAATGACCTTCCGAGTCTGAAACTCCAAACAACTGAAGAAAACAGAGACGTACTCAGGACAGCGCAAATAGATCCAGAAGAAGCCATCTTTGACGATGACTTTTTTATAATTGAAGATCCGAAGGAAAAAGTGGAGGCGGTGGGAGCTGCTTTCCAGCAAGTGTATAAGGTGAATGCTAGCATTCGCCCCAACCACGACCTGGAAAACTGAGCCCTACTTAACCACTTTTACCTTCGAAATGATATGACACAATGACGATCTGAGAACCGCGGTTTCATGCGGTTCAATGACGATTCCTTGGCAAATGCCATAATTGTCAAGCAAATGGGACCAAGTCCCTTGTTAATGACGAAGGTTGAGCTTCAGCTCATCTTCAACTCAATAAAAAACAAAAAGTCAGCAGGTGTCGATGATATATCTAACGTTGTACTAAGACATTTACCGATGGAGGCAATTGACATTTACACCACACTCTTCAATAATGTACTGAATAATGCATATCATCCAGTGCATTGGAAGACCGCTGTGGTTCATCCTCTCCCGAAAAAGGGAAAGGACAACTTCAACCCGTCAAATCTTCGGTCGATAAGTCTTCTTCCGAGCATCAGCAAAGTTTTCGAAAAGATCATTAATAGGGCTTTGACTAAGTGGGTTGCGGACAACAAAATTATTCCGGATAAACAGTTCGGGTTCAAAGCGGGTCATGACACAATTCATGCTGCGTCTAAACTCGTTTCTGATATCCAATGGAATAAATCAAAACAACAATGCACAGGTGCTGTTCTGGTTGATTTGGAAAAGGCCTTTGACACCGTATGGTTAGAGGGTCTTTACCTAAAACTGAGCAGGCTTGGGATAAGCAAACCATTGTTGTATATACTTTATGATATGCTTAACGGTAGAAAGTTTTTTGTCAAAAGTGGCAATGTAACTTCTACCACAACATTCTTAATTAAAAATGGTCTTCAACAGGTAGCGGTGAATTCGCCGATTCTCTTCAGCATTTATACTAGCGATCTGATAGGTAGTCTTCCAAAGCAATTGCGTACGCCGACGATCTAATTGCGTACAGAACGGCCCGAAAGGTTGAGGTTATTAGAATTAATTAATTAAATGTCCAGAAGTCGGAGACAATTCTGTTCCGGACTCCGTTGGCTAGGGCCACGATAGATACGTGCAAGAATAGGTGCAAGATAGTCATCGTTGATCTTCACGGGCAGCGATTAGCGAGCAAAAGTGTAGTAAAGTCCCTCTTATCTGGTTAGATCAGTATTTATATTTCGACAGACATATAAATGCTGCTCTGACCAGGGCCAGAGTAGTCTTCGCTCTGACGAAACGGCTGTTTTATAGCAGTCGGCTTGACCCCAGAGTGAAGGTAATTTGCTACATGGCCCTCAAACGGCCGATGATCGTTTATGGTTGTCCTGTGTGGTTCAACATTGCCCCTTCCCAGATGGAGACGTTTCGGGCAGAGAGAAAAAACTAAATGAGAGAACCAAATTTCCTCGTCTCCGTCTCTTCGAAACCTCTTACTCTCATTTTTTATAGCGTGTTGAATTCGTATCGGTGTATACATGTTTTCACCTCGGAGAAGAGTACACAAAAAAACATCATTTCCGGGAAATGCGACATTTTTCATTTTTGTTTATTGATAGCCAAGAAGGCTATGTTTTTTAAAGTCTCATTATAATATTTGTAATTCTCATGAATTTTTTTTTTAATTTTGCTAACATCTTGTCGTTTTTATATCTACAAAAATACTCCTATAATTCAAATTAATTCTAGCAAAACATTTTTGTTTGTCAATAAATAACGGAAGAAGTTATACCGGTAGTTCGTGGTGAATTTGTTTTTCCCTTCTTTTTCTCTAAGTTACAGATAGATGGCAGGAACAACCAAAACAAGAAAGGATGTGTGCAGAAAGTGTTTAACAAGGTTAAGGCTTTTTAGATTAGACTTTACTTGTATATATGAACGAGTACATGTTTTTTATAAATGAATGTTATGTTTATTTTAATAGTAATACCTTAACTATTAACTTAACTACTGTATTATCTAAAATATACTGCATTGAATTATTTTACATTAAATTATAAAAGGCGGAAATAATAAAGTTCTATAGTTTACCGGGAATATTTATATAAAATATCCATATCTTCTGCAATTGCGGCATCAATCGATATTTTCTGGAACTAAGCGTTAACGCAACATTTATTTGTCATGAATTACTTTTTCAACTTTTTTATACACCATAAAAATTAATTATAAAATTTGGCTGTGATAATAATTACTTGAACACAGCATTTTCTATGTTTATAGTTATTCAGGTTTAGCCCTTAACTTTGATTTGCATTTATTTATGAATAGCCTAAAAAGTTTAGCAAACATCTATGAATAAGCCACAATGCACTTTCAGAAAAATTGTAGTTAGAACTTTCCCTGACAGATTTTTCCTTGTCGCTATATAACTGAAAGATAAGATATAAATAGTTAGAACTGGAAAACTTATAAAAATGATGCGTGAGACTTAAATTTTGGTTGAAGAACAAATTTGTATATTCTTTTCGCAAAACCACTGAACTAGCGAGAATACAAATATTTTTACTTTTGTACAAAAGTACTTTTCGGCTTATGTAGTTAAGCCTTTAAAAGCAACACACTACCTTAGGGGAAAGCAGTAAGAATAGCTTATCACCTATTCACAAATCTTATGCAATGAAAATTGGTAACAGAAGTAACAAGTTGACGGTCTTTTTATTTAGTGTCTACTTAAATCACTTATTTTCAGCATTTTGGAAATGTCGTGAGTAATGTAAAGGAAATAAACAACGAGTACACACAAATAAAATAGGAATGGAAAAAAGAGATGAGTATATAAAAATGTTTTCAATGTTCCATGTTTACATTCTGTAACTCTCGTTTTCAATGTTCCTGCAACTCTCGCATCGACAAAATTAAGTCGATAAACTCTGAAAATTGAAACAAATTTTAGTTTTTTTTTGCATCTTTCAACGGTCTGAGCGAAAATTAAACGCATAAACTCAGCTAATAATACAAATAATAGTAGTAGTGCTTTCAGAGTTTTATGTTTCTAGGTCCTAATTCTCATTGGACTGTTGCACCACCTAATTTGTTTTACTTACTTAATGATTAAAACTGGCTTTAAATAACTAACTAATATTTATCTAAATGTGTAATTTAGAATTGTTTCTAAATCTTCATTGTTCTGGCACCTAACAAGAGTAATTAATTTCACTTCATATTCGAATGATATTAATCTCAAACGAACACAATGAGAGTACCAAAAAGTTGTTCATACACAATTTTTAATTTTCTTTGAACACCTCTGAACAGCTGACTACATCCGCCATTTTTCAAAGGTGGTCGCCATTTTTAAAAGGTGGTGTGCAGAGAGAAAAGAGAGAAAAGTTTTTTCTCTCTCGTGGTGAGTATGTGCACAAACTTGCATAAGTATTTGTTCCCCACATTTTTTTTATATGGAGTTAATACATATGCAAGTTGGTGGCCAAATCACAGCTTGTAGGTAAAAAGAGAGCAACCGTCGAAGTTGGTTCTCTCTATTAGTTCTTTCTCGATGTTTCGGGTGTTCGAGCGGCAGTGTTTACGACGCTGTACCGGCTTATATCAACAGCCGAATCTTCTTACGTGCACTACTATTCCAACGAGGTCCTATACAACGGGGCTCGAATCAACAGAATTGACAATTTCGTGATAAAACTCGTTCGAGGTCACATTGCAAGAGCTATGTCTTCGACCAACAATTTAATTTTCGGTGCGTTCTATCCGAACGACGAGTATTTTGAAGTGCACGCTTCAGCGGCTTCATTCCACCAGAAGCATTCCTCTTCTTAGATAGATGCGGTCTGATACAGGATAGATTGGCAGTTCCGCTAATCTACCACGTCAGACGACGTACCGTTTATAGGCGACTCCTGTACAATCGGGACGTCATGGCACAAGGCGGAGCAGAGCTCCTTCGGTTCAGTAGGGCTGTGGCCGAGCGGGACCGAACTGATAGGGTGAAGCAGGAGAACCGGTTTTGGTGGCTTCAATCATTTGATAGTGGGTAGCCGGAATGGGGTTTTAAGCCTTGGCCGGCTTACATACTTGTTTTATAGTTTTAGGGTTTAGTTTTTAGTAGAATAGGCATGGTGGCACAAAAAAAAAAACATTAAATAAATAAAAAAAAACATGAATTAAGAAAAAAAAGGACAACAAAATATGAAAAACAAAAAATGTTAGATAGTTAGATTTGCTGCTGTGGTTGCTCTAGTTTTAAGTAGTTTATAGATAGAATAGGTAGTTTAAGTTAGTTTTAAGTTTTATTTAAGGACCTAATTTTAAGTAGTTTTTAAGTAAAAATAAAAAAGGATATTGATATTAGTTTTTTTTTAAATTTTCTAATGAATACAAGAATAAATAAAATTGAATTGAAATTAAATAGATCTTAGGGTCGAAAGGCATTAGAATTAAGTATTATTGTTTAACTTAGAGTGTCCGTATGGGACCAGTAAGTTAGTTGTAAGTTATGGTTAATTAGGCTAGTTTTATGAATTTTTGTCTAGATTTAAGATAGGTTTAAGATTGAAGTAATAATAATAAAAATGAATTAAAAAAAAAGTGCGTTGGACTGTCATGCGAGAGATCTTGGGTTCGATCCCTGCCTGTGCCACCTAAAATTTTTTTCACGGGTACTGCCTCTTGCGAGGAATTGACAAATTCTCCAAGAATAATTCTTGTCATGAAAAGTGCTTTCTCAAATTAGCCGTTCGGATTCGGAATATAAACTGTAGGTCCCCTCCATCCCTGCAATTACTCGCACACAGGAAGGGTTGAGAGTTGTAAGCCACTAGGCCCTGGTTCTCTACGGACTGTTGCGCCACCTAATTTATTTTATTTATTTACTAGCAAATGAAATTCATAAGTTTAGAAACTCTCATTGGAATAATCTTTTATCTTCCTTCGAGAAATCAAGTAAGCCTATTTGGAAAGTTTTTAAAAAAAGAGGTTCG
Organism: Eupeodes latifasciatus; assembly: GCA_920104205.1. Taxonomy (NCBI): domain Eukaryota; kingdom Metazoa; phylum Arthropoda; class Insecta; order Diptera; family Syrphidae; genus Eupeodes; species Eupeodes latifasciatus. The sequence goes on from OV049926.1 coordinate 114,935,858, forward strand.
AGTATTCCACCTCTCAAAAAAAAAAAACGATCTTTTAATAACGGAAAAAGATAAAGCAAACTTATAAGCTTCATATTTTCGAAGAATCATGAGTTAACAGCCCATTTTAAAGATTTAGTAACTTCTAGATTGCTGGAAAACTGCCATGGTACTACCAATTGCCGATGCCAGCAGCTCTAGGCCTATAAGCTTACTGAGCTCTATAAGCAAGTTGCTAGAAAAAATAAACAAGGAACATTTATTTATTTATTTATTGAATTCGTTAACAAAATAACGTTAGAACTTAAGACTAATATTCCATTTATTTTTAGATTTACAATGCTTTAAGCTAATTGCAAAAAAAAAGCTAAACTGAGGTATGGAAGAAATTTACTTTAAATGTTTTACTTTTAAAATCATCGCTTACGGAATATACCAAAAAGTAATACTTGTAAACTGAAATCAATTGGTTGAGGGGACTGTTTTTACCATAGTTCGATCTGCTTCATATAGGACGTAAAGGAACTTGTCTTCTAATACTTGAACGGCTATAAATAAAGTTTAATTGTTCCAAAATTGATGGTGATATGACTGACCCATTGATTAATTTTATAATAAAGCACAGCTGAATGTACTCTCTGTGTTTAGAAAGCGATGGAAGATTTATGAGCGTGAGCCTATGATTGTAGGGTGGAAGTTCGAGCCTATTGGACCATGGGACGAAACGGAGGCAGAAGCGCATGAATCTTCTTTGTACTCCTTCTATTCTGAATGGACTGAATAAAAGGGAGCCCATATTATGCAGCCATATTCCAATATTGGTCTTAAAAATGATATATACAGAAGTTTAAGAATATAAGGGTCGCGAAAATCATGTGAAAACCGTTTTATAAATCCGATTGTCTTATTTGCTTTTTTAATAATATAGTCATAATGATTTGTAAAAGTTAATTTTGAGTCAAGAATAATACCTACATAGGTCAGAGAAAGTAGAGAGTTTAGTCAAATAAGAAGAGTCTAATTGATAATTGAAAGTCAAAACATTTTGTTTGCGTGTAAAACACATTAATTTACATTTGTCTATGTTTAGTAAAAGCTTATTTATAAAACACCATTCACGAAAACTATTTAGATCATCTTGTAGGAGTAAACAGTCGTCAATTGAGTTAATACGTTTGAAAATTTTAATGTCATCAGCGTAAATTAAAACAGATGTGTTTTATAATAGAAGGTAAGTCTTTAACGTACAAAATAAACAGTAAAGGTCCTAAGTGGCTACCTTGTGGTACGCCAGAGTTGGTATAAAAATATGATGACCGCTCATTCCTAAAAACTACGCTGTATGATCTATTATATAAGTACGACGAAACCCAACTAACAAATTTATCATTAAAGCCTTGGGATTTAAGTTTGGAAGTTAATGTTTTATGGCACAATTTACCAAAGGCCTTACTGAAGTCTGTGAAGACACAGTCAACTTGTTTCCGTTTTTCAAACGAATCTAAACAAAAAGAACTGAAATGAAAGAGGTTAGTAACTGTTGACTTATTTTGAACAAAACCATGTTGACTTTCACAAATTATAGACTTACAATTAAACGATATGACTTTACAAATAATGAACTCAAATAACTTAGGGATGACGGACAGTTTTGCAATGGGACCATAATTTTGTATTTTCATTTTTCAGGAAAAATTGAAGATTTGAGCGATTCATTACAAAGAATATGAAGAGGATAGAATAGGATGCGCATTTTTTCAAAATATAAGAAGGTACACCATCTGGACCAGGACTATACAATCGTCAAGTTCTGAAGCTTTGCGAACGATTTCATCTTCAGAGATCCAAAGATTAATTGAATTCAAATGTGGGAAATTTTGTGCAGCGGCCAATAACTCAGGCATTTGACAGGAGTTCGCTACTTCGAAAGCATCTTTGAAAAAATTTGCAAACATATTTGAAATTTTTTCAGAGGCATGGCTAAGTTCGTTGTTGAAAGACATGCAGTTTGGATACCCGTCAGTATTTTTCTTACTATTAACATAGCTCCAAAAGTTTTTTGGATTGTTTTTTTATGTCGGTTTCAGTATTTAAAATAAAGTCATTATAAAGAATATCTGAATAGTCAATAAACATATTTCTTAGCTCATTGTAAATTACCAAGTCATTATCAGCTTTTGTTTTATTATATTTAATCCAGGCCTTGTTTCTTTTATTTTTTAAATTTTTTAGGCAAGAGTCAAACCATGGAGGAGATTTAGAAATATTGCGCGGTTTTCTCAATGGTGTGGTCTCATAAAAAAAGTTAAAGAGAACACAGTAGAATTTAGAGCACATAGCATTAATGTCACAGTTCTCAAACAAATGATTCCAGTTAACATTACATAACAGGTTGAAAAGTTCATTAAGTCTGCATTTTTTAAAGTTAAATTCAAGATTTTCTTTGGAGCAATTAGGAACATTACATACATTTAAATTAAAAGATAGGTCTAATGCTGGGTGATGTCGGTCTTCTTCGACAAGTAGGGTATTGGCTGAATTTATAGCAATATCAGAATTGAGTGTGTCCGAGAAGAATATAAGCTCCAATATTTTGTTGAAGTTGTTGGCAATCCTATTAATTTGGCTTAGTCCACATGAGGAAAGACAGTCAATTGTTAAGAATTCGTTGGTAGAGGACATTTGAATACGAGATAGATAGCTCTCATGCTTCTGTTTAGTCCAGATCAAGTTTGGAAGATTGAAATCTCCTAAGACTAGTAACTCGTCTTGTGGCTCAATTTGATCGTTTATTTTGTCTATGCAATTAATTAAGTTTTCATAAACGTTGTTAGGAGAGCTTGGAGGTATATATGTGGCGATAATGTATAGCAGTCCTGTCGCAGTTTTAACTTTTATGCAAATTATTTCGACATCAGATTGATGAAAGTCGTCAATCAAAGTGCATATCAAGCAATTTTTTACGGCAAGCAAAAGTCCACCTTTTTTAATTTCAAGGAGTCGACTGCCTTAGTTGTTCTTGCTTGTTTTATTTAATTTTCCTATGGCGACAGTAAAACTTATTTAAAGCTTTTAAAGTGAAAGAAAAGTTTTAGTTTAGCCCTGCTTTGTCTCTGATTTACCAAATCTTGGAAGCAGTGCAGACTTGCAATGTTTTGCTGATGACACGGCTATTTTTACTATATTCTTTGAAATGTAAGTCAAGAAAATAAAATGTTGTTATACAAATCAATTTTCCATCAATCCTCCTGTTTGGTACGATTGTGCCAAAACTCACAAACTTAAGCTTTAAATATGTCAAAATAAAATTCTTAAAATGATGCTTGATTTACCATGGTGCTATTTAACCAAGAGGCTTCATGAACAAAGCAATGTCAATCTTTTAAACTCGCTTAATGAAAATTTAACAAACATTTATGTAAATTGTTCTTTCTCTGAAAATGAATTATTTAAAAGTTTATCTCCACCATACATTTGTATATAATATCTAATATTATATGATTTTGTTAGAAGCCGTGAATTTGGGATGAAACAATTTGAGTGGATTTGTTTTTGTTTATCTCTAATAAATCCTCTTGACAGTTTTTGTTTTTTCCCAAAACCACAGCTCTAGTCATAAACTTGACGTGGGAGTTTTGCAATATTAGTTTTAAGAGTTGAATAAGGGTTTTTATTTGTAGATTTCCCTTGAATAATTAATATTAAAATTCATAATACAAAAATATTATTTCTATATACTATTTTAAATTTATAGTTAGTTGTAAGGGAAAATGTTTATCCTAAATCTCTTAAAATAGCAATTGTAAAAGAAAGAATGTATATCGCTTCTTAAATAAATAAATACCTGGATAATGATTAGAACTATTAAAATTTACTATATACTTACATGGCAGCAAAAGAAAATGTTGCAGCAAGGATAATAAATGTGGATAAGCTGGCGAATGACTTAGTTTTCTTCTCAAAAAATCAAACATAGTTGTTGCACTCTTAGTATCGACATGTTCATGATTGAATTTTCTAGCTAATTCCTTCTCATCTTCGGCACGAACCATTTCAAAAAAGTCCTAATCAAAATCAAGACAATGATAGTAACAAATTATAGTTTTATAAATAAATTGAAAAATATATATACTTACCAAATGCCTATCCAAAGTTTCATTTTCGTGTTTTCTTAATTTATCAATTACTGGCTGAATGCCTAACATCAAAAATTCATATCTCAAATGTAATCTAAATTCAAGATTTTCTTGTCCTGGCCCATAGTTGAGTACTGCGTTGATAAATGACATAATAGCTGTTTTGAGGTTAACATCGTCACGATAAGCACCCGTAGATCGGTCCAAGTCATTCAAAATACTCTGGTTTTGGGAAAAATTGCATGAGTTATATTTGCTTTTTTGGCTTTGGTTTTCAACGGATGCGAAATGATTACTTTACTTTAGCGTTAGTCATTCAGTTTTCACTTTACAAAATTTATTCGGAAATGTCTCACTCATTTTCCATTAAAAGCAATAATGTTTGAGGTTTTTGGCCAAAATGAAAGGGAACAACCATGGACTTTGTCATTCTATTTGGTATGTGTTGAGTTAGAGGTAAACTATGATAACTTATCATTTTGAGAAAAAATCTTTTAGAACAGAACTATTTAATTTAATTTAACTGTACTAATTTCTGTTTCATTTGGAACATTTAAAACTCGTGTTTGTTCTAAAAGGAAATAGAAATATCCGTTTTTTGATTTTTACTCAAAGCCAACTTTTAAATATTAAGCTATATGGGATAGTGTAAACGATAAGTAATCAATGTGTATAACATTATGTCCATAACATATTTAGGCTTTCATACCGTTGTTGATGATACATTCGATATTTAGCACGACAATTTTTCAAAATAAATAAATCAATCGGAACGTACAAAGTCATTTCGGATCCGTCGAGTTCTTGATAGAGATAATTTTAATTAATTTAAATTTTAATTCCGCCATTACTTGAAATCTCGTTCGTTCTGCTGCAAACTCTTGAAAATTAAGCATCGCTGTGAGAACTTTTTTGTGACCTCCGGGTACCAAACAAACAGCTCCAAGAATTTCCAATGCTGCTACTTTGGTTTTAATATTATCTGCTGCTAAAGAACGAGCAATTGTATCTATACTGGTTGGATGGGCTAACACATGAGCACGGCCCGTCTAAATCAATGGAAATTAAAATTAAAATTAGATAACTCATTTTATATGTTATTTTAAATACTTACGGAATTATTCATAAGAGCTTTTATGCATCCAATGAGACTAGTATGTAAAGAACTATTTGCCACACGAATGTCCAAGTTTTGCAGAAGATTTAATAATGCCGGCAGACCTTGCAGTTCAACAAAACGCAACACAAAGCTATGCGCCGATGTACGCAAAGCTGTTTTGAGCGCATCCAAGAATGCCGTATGCGGCTCAATTCTTGAACTATATTCATGGCACGGGGAGTCTTCAGGATTAAGTGAAATATGAATAACTATATCCTTGAGGCGTTCGATGTAATGATCTGCTGTTGGAGGCACAGTAATGGCAGCTGGATTTCCATCGACCGTATCGAGCGGATTTTTTCGTGAACAATAGATCTGCCATTTTTTTTGGGGTGGAAGACTTAACATTGCCTCCTTATTTGGAGCAGTAAGATCCAATTCTTCTACGAGTTCAGCGAATTTTGTGTCCAGTTCGTCAACTGATGGCATTGGTTGTGTAGGCGTGAGAGTTTGAAGAGTAAAGGCACCTTCGACAACACATATTTCAGGTGGTTCGTCATCCTAGGAAAAAGAAACATCAATTAAAAACAAAACAACAGAAATAATCGAAGTAAGGATATGAGATACTTTAAGGCCAAGAGTAGTATCAAGAGAAAAGTGAAAGGTTTTAGAAAAGTCGTAAGGGAAGATTTTGTGATGATTAAACTTCTGAAATTAGGTTGCCGCCTAATTTCAGAAGGTATCTAAATTGAGCTACCTAACTTGTTCAATAAGATATTTTTAAATTCAACTATCCAGGATATTCTATCCAACAAGAGATTGGACAGGTTCAGACGACATAAGTGATTTGAAAGTAAGGCAAGTTTCTAGCATTTGATTGACCAGCTGCCAAAAAATTACCTTCCAATCTGCCTAACTATCAAGTCAAGTCCACTTATGTCAAAATGACAGATAATCATGACTTTTGAATTAACTGCAAATAAATCAATTTATGCTTGATCTAGATCTGTCGAAGAATTTACTCTAATTTTTGCAATCCATGGGCCAAAATAAATTGATTTATTTATGATTTAAAATCAAATCTGCAGATCTGGATTTGTCGGTAAATTTATCCCTCTTTGCACTAATACTAATTGGATTGACAGCTGTCAATAAAGTAAAGAAGTTTATCTGAAAATCTATCCAATTTAAATCATAACATTTCCTTTAATTTCATTGTAAATAAATACTCAAAAGCTTGTGAAAGTGAAAATAAAGACTCCTTTATCTACGACATTCTTTTTGCAAGTGAGTTATAGAAAGTTAAGGCATTATTAACCATTATAAAAAAATACATATTGTATATATGTACATATGTATATCATATGCATAAGAGTGTAGGTATGCAATTTCTCCAGAAACCCCCATTCCAAAAAAGTCACAATTATCTCTAAAAATGTCAGAATTGGTGGGAGAAATGTCCAAAAATGACCTTTTAAACATTCTTGGAACACTTTTGGATTCTAAAATGGAAGAAGTTGCAAAAAAGAACGATATAGAATCAATTATCATTTCTAATTAACAAATAATGGCTACGAACATTCATCTGACAAATAAAATCGAGCAAAGAAAAAAAATACGACCAATTAGAAAGCAAAATGGAGGAGATGGAAAAGAAAAACACAGAAAATAATCTATTGCTACGGATAACAATCCAAGAAAATCAGGATGAAAAAGACGTTGCAAGAAACATATGCTTGAACAAAAACACTCTATATGAAGATATAAATCCTCGGTAGACATCTTGATTTGCCTACAAGCTAAACCGGAAATCAACCTCATAAAATTATTCTTAGTGTCGTGTAATTTCTCCTCTAATTTATGAAATTTCCCCTAAAAACTCAGTAGTTGGTTCTATGTATGCGTGAAAACACATCAATTTTTCTCGTTGAATTCATCCACATTACAAATACAACAATGTAAACAAATGTGTTTTGGAGGGTGATACGTACGAAAGATTTATATCTTCATATAGAGTGTTTTGTGCATGAATGTGATCAATCCACCGCCATCTGAAGCAGACTTGCAAATTCGCGAAATACGATCAAGAAACGAGACACTTCGGGTGATAGTGCTGCCAATAAAATTAAATCAGATCCTGCGCCACCTGGTTGTCAGGATAGAGGCTTAGCAAAGTCACCAACCACCAGTAGATATTCTAAAGCATAGGGCGAAGCTGCCGTCTGCAAAAACACTATTAAACAAAATAATGAATTAAGAACTTTTAAAATAATTAGCTATAATATTATCAGGATTGAGTAATAAATCTGTATTCGTAAACTTTTTTAAATTTATAAACAATCATGATTTCGTTTTTTTTTATATGAAACATTTATAGTTAAAGATGAATGTTATCTTTATGAAAATAATTTTGTTAATTTTAAGTTTATATGGATTCCAGCAACAAGATCAAATACGCGAGGAAGAGCTAGTGGGGGATGTTATTTCGGCTTCAAAAAATCTCTATCTGATATACATTGCGAATTCAAGGTGGAAGATGAAGTCAATATATTAGAAATTAAAATGGGGACAACGAAGTTAATTATAATTCCATCATATATAAATTGTAATCACTGGGATAGAGATTTCAATGTACTCAATAGTTTCATAGAAAACAATAATAGTGATGAAGTTATGATAATCGGGGACCTTAACGCGAGGATAGGAATTAATGATGGAAAAGAAAACAGATTTGCGGGAAAAATAAGGAATTCGAAAGACACTACTGTCAATGCACGAGGAACTAAATTGTTAAATGTTTGTGATGCTTTTGGGTTTCGAATATTAAATGGCGTTTCTGAGTCGGATAAGTGTGGAGAGTATACCTTCATAGGCCAGCAGGGTAGTTCAGTACTTGACTACTGTCTAATAAAGGGAAATTGGATTCCTATAATTTCAGATTTCATGGTCATAAGTGTCCCATTTTCTGATCACTTGCTATTAGTAGTTGAATTCCGAACTAAGTTAATAGAGCAAGACAATATAACGGTTTTAAAGCTGCCACCAAAATTAAATTGGAAAGAAGACAGAGCGCACGAGTATCGATGCAACCTGGAACGGAACCTTCCTACGGCGACCCCAATTTCAATAGGCGACATTGAAAAAAATTATAAAACTTTCATGCCCGGAATCGAGAAAATACCAGGGAAAAATTCTTAAAAGTAAAGAAAAATGGTTCGACTTAGATTGCGAAAAAGCACGCAAAAAATCATTCGGATGGTTAAAAGCTTATAGAAAATTCAGCTGCCATTCCTTCAAAAAAATTTATTTAGCAGCAAATGCAGAATTCAAAGAAATATGCAAGGAAAAAAACAAGGTTTTATGAAACCGAGGCTCTTAAACTTACAAAATGCAAGGATTTCAAGGAATTCTGGATGGCGATTAACCAATTAAATGGAGCAAAACCAAAAATCAGTTTGAAACTAAATATCGATGTATTGCATAATCCCTTCATGTTACTTTTGAACCCAGAGAGTCTTACGCTTCCTATCCATTACGCTAAACCTTCGTACTCGAATGATATTTTGGATAGTGTCATAACTCATGATGAAGTTAAAACCGTATTAGTGAAATTGAAGGACGGAAAAGCTTCAGGACCTGATGGTATACCACTGGAATTATTTAAATATGGAACAGAAAGGCTAACTTTAAATTTAACATCGGCTTTCAATACAATTTTGAATACTGGAAGTATTCCAGAACAGTTAAAAAATTCCTTAGTTTTTCCCATACACAAGAAAGGCAACATTGATGATCCATCCAACGATTGACCCGTTGGATTCATGATAATAAGTTGCTTGGAGAATTTCAGGCAAGTTTTAGAAGTGGCTACTCGACTATCGACAATATTTTTGTACTGCAAAGCATAGCGGCAACCTCTATTGAACAAAAAAAGAAGCTCTACGTATTTTTTGTCGATTTCAAGGCAGCCTTTGATAACGTTGAACGCCGATCACTATTCTTCAAGCTTTATAATTATGGGATGTCAGACAAATTTGGGCAGGTACTAGAAAGCATCTATGACGAAAATAAGGCAGCGGTATGGAATGGGGCCGAAAAGTCGGAGTGTTTCGAATCGAAGATGGGAGTCAAGCAAGGTTGCAATTTAAGCCCAAATTTGTATGCCTTGTTCATAGAGGACCTGATTGATTTTCTTCCTGGTGAAATTGAAATATCGAGGACACCCATCAAAGCCTTGCTTTTTGCAGATGACGTCATATTGTTTGCTTACTCGCCCGAAACCCTACAGTTGATGATTAACCGACTAAATGTGTATTGCCGGTTATGGAATCTGGAAGTTAATTTGAGCAAATCCAAGGTGATGATATTCCGGAATGGTTCTGGTAGAACAGCCAGGAATGAAAAATGGCACTATGACAGAGAACCAATCGAGATTGTTAAAGCCTACAAATATCTAGGATTTACCATAACCAACAATCTTAATATAGAAACACATCTTAAAGAAAAGCTGATTAAATCTAAAAGTGCAATATCTGCAACATGGAAGAAATGCTTCTCAAACCAGTCAATATCACATAGTGTTAAATATAAGGTCCTTGTTGCAGTGGCGGAATCTATTATTATGTATGCAGCACAGTTATGGGGAGGGGAGACGTTTGAAACGGTCGAAAAATTTCAGAGGTTTTTCATTAAAAGATGCTTTCGTTTACCGAAAAACACCCCAAACTATATGATCTCAATTGAGACAGGATTACCACCGCTCTTCATCAAAACTATTAAATGTCATATTGATTATATCAAAAAAGTTTTTAATATGCCAGATGAAAGACTCCCAAAAATGCTGGCATTGAAAACAATTGAGAAGAAAAATCTGTGGTATAAGAAGCTAGAAGAGCATGCTGCCTACTGTAGAACAGACTTTCGAGTTGTTGATGAAAATGGTAATTACTGCGATGACGACCTCCGGAATCTTATTGCAAATTTAAATGAAAAACTGAGAGCCGACGCTATTAATGAAGCTACATCCTCGGTGCATAGATCTACGTACAACCATCTAAATCACAATTTATGCGAACGTAACTACTTTCGAAACGAGAACAAACAGGAGCTCATATCGGCAATTTTCAAAGTGAGAGGTGAAATGATAAGCCTTAATTATATACCACATCGGGAGGATCTGCCTGTCTACTGCAGCCTTTGTAACTTAAGAGTAAGGGAAGATGTAATCCATTTCATAGGAAAATGTCCAATTTTATGTGAAATACGCAGAAATTTGCTCGGCAGCAATGCAAAGTCACCAGAAGAAATAGTTGCCCTCCTGTGAAGGAAACGTAAACCAATTATTTAATTAATTTCGATGTGCCATGTCTTAACGCAATCAAATTATAAACGAATCATTTTAAAACAGTAATTTATTTAATTTATATTCTAAATGCTAATTCAAACAAAAAAAAAAAAACTTCAATTAGATAAACATTGTTAATTTTCAAACAGAAGTAAATCGGCAGACGGCATAGCCAAGCCTTAACGATTTTACTAAATTATTTTTGTAAGCAATGTGCATATGTACATATACAAACGAATGTTAATAAATCGAATTATCTATCTATCTAATGTAATTTTTAAAAAATGTTTAGCTGGGAATTTGACAGCTCTACCGCACTCGTTAACACATACATGAAGTAAAAATAATGGCAATGACAAACATAAAAAACAATCCCAGTTGTGTTCCATGCGCCACCAATAAAAAAAAGAGGCTGGGATGCGACCCCCACTGATAACTTCCCATCCCGTCTATCGATTTGTCTTGCTTAAAAGTTTGTCTAAATGTATCAATTCTTGCCAAATTTGCGTTCTATTTTTTGTAGATTTTATTTTTTTTATGAAAAAACGGACTGTTGGATTTTTATAAAAAAATTACTGGGGGAGAGTACGATAACTTTGGCGACAAAGTTTAATGACGGATTTGTATAGAACAGTTAAAAACAAGCATTTTTTACTATGGGAGGGGGGTCTATGTCCCCCCGTTTAGGCGGTAGGGGCTGTTTAAAAAAATATGTACATTAAATGGAAAAAAAATAATTAAAAAATAACGGTAATACCTTTAATTAAGTATTATACCTTTTTTTAAAGCCAACACTTTTGTCTATTAGCATGTTTTTAAATCAAGTCAAAACTATGCATAGTTTTTGAAAAAAATTGTTTTAAAGTCAAAATTTGTGCAAAAAAAAGTTAAAAAAAAGGTTTAAAATGTAATTTTTTAAAACTTTCAGATTATCTACTATTTTTTTTTTTATAATTCATTACTCTTATTTGTTTTTGATCAAAAACTGAAAACTAGATGACTTGATGTCTTCTAGTTCTTGAGAAAATTGAAAATTACCAAAACAAAATATTTTAATTAAATTACTTTTTCCTTGCTTAAGTATTAACGTAGTCTTATTTTGATAGTAATAATCGAATATGGATTAAGATATACATACCTAGGGTAAATTCATTTTTCTTAAATCCAGCTTATTTAAATGCAAAAGAAACTTTGCATGCACCCCATCTTGCACCCACCGCACCTTGCACCCTCCCCACCTTGCACGCACTCCAACTTGCACCCACCCCAAATCCTATAGTGTGCCCAAGCAGGGGGGTTGCAGATGCCACTGTTGCATACACCCAAACTCGCGCACACCTTACTGTTGCATACACCCAAACACGCATTACGAATACGCAAATACCATTATTACTATCAAAATAAGACCACTCAAGCAAAAAAATTAAAATAGTAGTTGTGGTTATTTTCAATTTTCTCAAAAACTAAAAGACATAAAATCATCTAGTTTTCAGTTTTTGATCAAAAACAAATAAGAGCAATAAATTCTGAAATAAAAACAATGGTAGATAATCTTGAAGTATTGAAAAAGTTACACTTTAAACCTTTTTTTAACTTTTTTTACTCAAATTTTGAGTTTAAAATTAAACTTTTATTTTCAATTTTCTCAAAAACTAAAAGACATAAAATCATCTAGTTTTCAGTTTTTGATCAAAAACAAATAAGAGCAATAAATTCTGAAATAAAAACAATGGTAGATAATCTTGAAGTGTTGAAAAAGTTACACTTTAAACCTTTTTTTAATTTTTTTTACTCAAATTTTGAGTTTAAAATTAAATTTTAATTTTCAATTTTCTCAAAAACTAAAAGACATAAAATCATCTAGTTTTCAGTTTTTGATCAAAAACAAATAAGAGCAATAAATTCTGAAATAAAAACAATGGTAGATAATCTTGAGGTATTGAAAAAGTTACACTTTAAACCTTTTTTTAACTTTTTTTACTCAAATTTTGAGTTTAAAATTAAATTTTTATTTTCAATTTTCTCAAAAACTAAGACATAAAATCATCTAGTTTTCAGTTTTTGATCAAAAACAAATAAGAGCAATAAATTCTGAAATAAAAACAATGGTAGATAATCTTGAAGTGTTGAAAAAGTTACACTTTAAACCTTTTTTTAATTTTTTTTTACTCAAATTTTGAGTTTAAAATTAAATTTTTATTTTCAATTTTCTCAAAAACTAAAAGACATAAAATCATCTAGTTTTCAGTTTTTGATCAAAAACAAATAAGAGCAATAAATTCTGAAATAAAAACAATGGTAGATAATCTTGAAGTATTGAAAAAGTTACACTTTAAACCTTTTTTTAACTTTTTTTACTCAAATTTTAAAATTAAATTTTTCAAAAACTACGCATAGTTTTGACTTGATTTTAAAACTGGCTAATAGAACAGAATGTTGGCTTTAAAAAAGTGTATACTACTTAATTGTATGTATCACCGTTATTTTTTAATTATTTTTTTCCATTTTAAATAATAACTTTTTTAAATTGCCCCTCCCGCCTAAACGGGGGGAGATAGACCCCCCTCCCATAGTAAAAAAATGCTTGTATTAAGACCCTCTACCAAAAAACGGTTATTATATCTTGGCGCCAAAGTTATCGTACTCGTGCCAATTACTGAATATAAAAAACAATATTTTCTGTGAAATAAAATAAATTTCAAGCCAATATTTTTAATTTTTGAAAAGCTATTTGAGCCGAAAATCAATTTTTACCAACTTTTATTAATTTTTTTGTTTAGGTTTTTATTTTTTGTAAAAAAACTGTCAATTCGATTTTTCTCAAAATTTTTCCTAATGTTGAAAACAATATTTCTTATAAGTTAAAATTAGTTAGAAGCCATAATCTCAAATTTTTGAAAAGATATTTAAGTCGAAAATCAGTTTTTACCAACTTTTGTTAAATTTTTTTTTCGGTTTTTAATTTTTTGTAAAAAAACTGTCAATTCTATTTTTTTCAAAATTTTACTGAATGTTGAAAACAACATTTTTTGAAAGATAAAAGTAGTTTAAAGCCAATATCTCAAAGTCTTGAAAAGATATTTGAGTCAAAACTCAATTTTTACCAACTTTTTTTTTATTTTTTTTTAGGTTATTATTTTTTGTAAAAAAACTGTCAATTCGATTTTTCTCAAAATTTTATCAGATGTCAAAAACATTATTCTTCATTGCACAAAATTGTTTTGGAAATGAAATCATATTTTAGTCATAAAATTTTCGAAGTGAAAAATTTTTTTTTTCAGTTTTTTTGATTTATAAAAAAAAAACCGTTAATTGAATTTTTTTCCAAAAATATAATTGTTTTGTATCACGTTACAATATATAATATAAAATTTAATTCAAGTCTCTAGCGTCATTGGTTCATGAGATATTTAGGGTTAACCAAAATTTTCACCTTTTTTTAAGCTGCTATGGTAAAAAAACCACCCACGCAATTTTCTTGAGAGCCCTTTCTGCATCTTTCTGCCTTATTATCTGTATAACAAAATTTATTTGAAGTCGATATCTCTTCCGGTTCTTGAGCTATGGACGACGAAAAAAACGTCGCGAACGTACGGACGTACGGACGTACGGACTTACGTACACACGCACGCACAGACATCTTTCTAAAAATCTTTTATTTCGACTCTAGGGACCTTGAAACGTCGAGAAATGTCAAAATTTTCAATTTGACAAATCGGACCCATTACAATAACTTCCTATGGGAAGTTGAAAAACATTTTTAAAGGAAAACAAATCTAAATTTACCCATGAAAAATCCCCTTAATTTCTTCATAATTCCACTTAATGTTTTATGTAGAAGGACACCCTTCTCAAATTGGAAAAGGAATAAGTAATAGTTATTTGATGTACAAAATACAATTCGAGATGGACTTGTAGCTTGCCTGAGAAGTTTTTTGTAGACAGTTATGTTGTTGGGAGTTTTCGCAAAATTAACTGAGAGAAGAGGTTTGTGAAGTAAAGTTCCTAGTTTTAAGTTTATGACACTTGGCCAACTATATTGTTGCCTTGGTCAAAATGTAGGTTCAAAGAATGCAGTTGACTGTAAATAAAGTCCCTTATGTTGTCTGAACCTGCCCATTGATAGCAGCCATTGCGACCAAAATAATCATATTTCCAAAAGCCCTAATGTCGTTTTAAAAATGTGACATTTTAATAGTTTTAATCATTAGGATTTAAAAATAAAAAATTCAGAGCCTTAAATTTATAAATTTCTTTAGTCATAATCCACCACTGATTTTAATTTTAAAGCATAATTTTATTATTTTCTTAGAAAGTATGTATGTACTTCATACATTTTTGTGCCATGGTTATTCCAAGACAAGAAAAAGAAGAAGCTAGAAAATATTGTATCCATGCATAAAGACATCTGGTGTGCGCCAATGAACGGATAATTTCTTATTTATTGATTTGTAATTGTTCTCTGCACAGAGACTGCTCAACGTTCAACGTTCCAACTTAAATGTGACTGATTCAAAGTATAAATAAGTTGTAAGCCTGCAAGGCTTTAGTGCCACTAGCTACTAGCTTCGACTACGATACGATACCCCCAACTTATGGTTTGTTATTTGTTGACTTGGGTAAATCTCGATTTGCGAGCTCTATAGGTGCTACGCTAAAAAAAGATTGGAAAAGGAGTTGAGTTTCAACTTTCGTTTAATCATAAAACATGCATTTGCGTTATGTCAACAAGCGTGTCAGACATTTTCGGTGAAACTTTTTAATGCACGTGCTACAACATGTGAATATATAGAACCGGTTGCAATGGTAGGTGCAAGTTAGTATACTTGCAGTAATAAATCATTTTCAAAAAAAAACACAATAGTTACTGGGAATAGCATAAAGTTGTTTCTCTTTCTTTTTAGAAGTTTTAACAACTAAACCTTTATAGTCAAATAAAAATATGGTACTCACATATATCTATTACATCGTGTTTATTTTATGTAAAACATAAAGTAAGTCAAGTTTCTAGTATCTGATTGGCCAACTGCCAAAAAATTGTCTTCCAATTCAGGCAACTTTATTGGAAAATTGACTGGAAAGTTATTCAAGAAAAAAATCCCTTAGTATCAAGTCAACTCCCTTAGTATCAAGTCAACTCCACTTATGTCAAAATTACATCTTAACAGTTTTACATTCAACTAAAAGCTGAACGAGCTTATAGTCTTTGCAGCTAGGCCATGTAATTTTAATTATATGTATGTTAATAAAATATAATAATAATAATAAAAGCTGAACTTTTTTACTCTATGATTTATTTATTTTTTGCACCAATTCCATTTAATGTTTTGTGTAATAGGGTTCCTTGTCAAATTGGAAAAGGAATAAGTAATATTTATTAAAAATACAAAATACAATTCGAGATAGACTTGTAGCTTGACTGACTTTTATGTTGTTGGTAGTTTTCTTACAATCAACTGAAATAAGAGGTTAATGAGGTAAAGTTCCGATTTTGAAGTTTATGCCACTTGGCCAACTATATTGTTGCCTTGGCAAAATATACGTTCAAAGAATGCAGTTGACTACAAACAAAGTCCCTCAGGTTTTCTGAACCTGCCCATTTTTTGACTGTACGAACCGACGACGCGACGATATTTTTGATTTTAAAATGGAAAACATTAAATAATTAAAAACTAATACAAAAAATGTGTTTAGTTGGTATTTTGAATGGGAGAGAGATTGAATGCTTGAGAAATCGAATCATAAAAATTGTGTTCTCAGATTTCTGACAGCAAAAGTGATAAATTTGTATGAAAAATGTTGTTTATATTTTCGAGAATACGAAAATCTCTAAGATCTACTAAAAAACATAAACTGGCCACTAGAACTTAGAATTTAGACTTAATTGACTGTTTGCATGGTTAAAACCTTTGAAACAGAAATAACCTCTTTTGTCGTTGGACATTTGATTAGGTAATTTTTATATTCTCTCTACAAACTATTTTTCTCTTTTACCCTAGAACTAGTTGATAAATCTTTTTGTACAAGAAAGTTATGATCTTTTGTAAAATTGCTTAAGTTTAATTCGTAGGGTTTTGCGAAAGGTAAAACAACTTAAGAAGAGGATGATACGTCTTATGTATCAATTTATTTTAATTGATATAATAGATAATAGTCAGAAATGATAATGATAGATAATAGTCAGAAATGATTTTAGTTAAATATCTTAAGTAGTTTTTATGTTCGATATTAATCTAAAATCGCGTATGTCAACCTAAGATATTTTACCACTCAACTTTTCTTGCATTTAGATTTCTTATATTGACTTAAGTTGTTTAACCAAATTTAATAAATACAAACAAAATAAAATAAAAGCACAATAACGATTTAGCTGACCTAAAAACATGTTAGGATATTTAGTAAATGAAAAACTGCAAAAGTTGTTTTGGTAAAAGCAGTTAGGTCAAAAACTAATTAATAAATGTATTAAATACCACATTTATGAAATTTTAATTTTATTATTTATATAATTGTATATATAAAGGTAAAATTACTGAATTCATTTTTTTTAAACAAAGATTGCAAGTTAAAAATCCACTTTCTGACAAACTATAAAAATAGACTTAAGAGCTTTTACCTTTTGAACACAGATCTAACAAATAATATACAAAAATAATAAAATAGATTTAACAAACCTGAAAACAACCACACCAGCCGCGTTTTCCCCGAAACGCCGGCATCTTTTTCTGCTGTTGCGCCCGATAAAACTTATGCAATGGTGTTTCCTTTTGATGATTCGGGTCTGTTTGTTCGTAGTTGTACTCTAGAATATTACTCGCGTAATGTCGCGAACTGTCTTCATTTGTTTTATTAGCCCGATCATTTGTGTTTACGTAACGTTGTAAACTGTTTAGACAATTAAAATCTTGTAAACGTGTTCGCAGTGAAGAAAAATCAAGATTCGCATAAAAAGGTGAGGACTCCGATTGTGTTTGGGCTTGTGTTCTTGAATCCTGGTGCTCACCTTGGTAATTGGTATTTGTTGTGACTGAAGCGCCTTGATGTTGTTGTTGGCCTTGTAGCGATGATGGTGGCGGTTGTGGAGCTTGACGTTTTGTTGCACTTGTTCGAGTAGGAGTTTCGTTGTCTGTGCTAATAGTGTCTGGATCACCCGTGCAGTTGATTGGGCAAGTTTGAAAGGTCTGGAAAACATTAATAAAAATAGGATGATTACGTTTATTTCATGATTTCGAAAATTTTTACTTAATGATTATGATAAATGTATTCTACTTAATATTATTATTCTCAGCATTTTATTGCCATCTCTTCAAGTAATGTGGATTCTGAGATACGATAAATCTTATATTACCTAGAAAATAAATGCAAGCATTGCTGCCATGGCGCTGTGGAAATAAAGTACCCAATGAATAACATTATTGTAATAAAAAGTTATAACTCAACGGTTACAAAATGCGGAACGTAAAGACATCTTGCGCGCAACGAAGTTACTGGCATCTTTACTTGTGAGAACTTTCTGATTTATCTAAAATAATCAAATAATTCATAGTTACATGTTTGTAATGTAATTAGTTTGTGTGATTGAATTTAATTTCAAGATGATACAAAGGTGTTATAAAATATGTGTGACAAAAAATTAATATTTTAAGGCGAAATGCATTACATAAGGGAATATGCAAACTTAGTCTAAGATTTAAACTTGTAAGATTTAAAGTCATTACACCACACCAGAACAGATATTTATTATGTATAGATACGGTTAGTTAATTACTTGAATTACTTCGATGAGAGCTAAGAGATTTTTCTGGAAAGTTTAAAACAATTCATTTATAGATACAGTTTCCAGTATGACGTTGTGGGGTACTCTCATATTCGGGAGCTTTTTTCATTTTAAAAATAGTTACAAATCATTTTTAATAACTTTTATAATTCATCAAACTAAAATGTCGTGCGGAATTTGTAAAAAAGGTCGATAGAGCTGAGCTTAAAAAAAATGCAGTAACTGCAATAAATATTTCCATGGAAAATGTGCAAAAATTACAGCAAATGATATTGAAATAATGAAAAATTCTAAGGCAAGTTGGAGAAGCCCTAGTTGTACGGCTGAGAGGAGAGGATCTATTTCTGGTGTCACTCCAGTTAAATACTCTTCAACTACATCATTAACGAAACTCACACCGCCTGTTTTGTCAAAATAAAAAAGGTAATTCTCATGCATGTAGTACCCGTAGCGTGATGGTTAGTGCGTTGGACTGTCATGCAAGGGTCTTGGGTTCAATCCCTACTTGTGCCACCTAACTTTTTTCACGGGTACTACCTCTTGCGAGGAATTGACAAATTCTCCAAGAGTAATTCTTGTCATGAAAAAGTGCTTTCTCAAATTAGCCGTTCGGACTCGGCATATAAACTGTAGGTCCCTACCATCTCTGACAACATTACTCGCACACAGGAATGGTTGAGATTTGTAAGTCACTAGGCCCTGGTTCTTCATGGACTGTTGCGCCACCTAATTTATTTAATTTAATTAAAATTTTTTATAATTCTCATGCGAATGGCGATTTGAAGAGCACCAATGTTCTGCATGTCAAATTGACTCCTTTCGTAGTTTTTAGTGCTAGCGCAGTATTTAGAAGTTGACGCCTCTGTTGAGTTAAGCAATCGTTTATGTATACATTCTCCGGTTTACCTTTCATTTCAAGTGAATTGAAAGAGAAAATTATGAAAACCAAGAGAGTGAAAAGAGAACAACTAACGACAAAAATATTTGGATTTTGGAGCACAAGGTAAACCGGAGAATGTATACATAAACGATTGCTTAATTCAACAGAGGTGTTAACTTCTAAATATTGCGCTAGCACTAAAAACTACGAAAGGAGTTAAATACGTTTGGACTAGGAATGGAAATATTTTTATGAGGAGGAGTGAGGGTGACAATTCTGTAAGAATTAATTATATTTCTGGTTTTAATAAAATATGAGTATTGTTAATCCTATTCCTTATTCAGTTCAAAGTATTTGTGAAGTGCCAGTTTTTAGTAGTTTTATAGATGATTGCTTTTGTATACACCAAAACATCCGTAGTCTCAGAAAAATATTTTCTAATTTCCTAGCTCACATTGAGTCATTTAAAAAATTGCCAGCTATAATAGTTTTAACAGAGATTTGGGTTTATGAGAGTGAAATGAGCCTTTATAATATACCGGGTTATGCGCTTTTTAGTTGTTGCAATGAATCTTATTCGTCAGGTGGTGTTGCAGTTTACATTGATGAAAATTTCGTCCACCAACTCTCAAAAATCGACATTTGCAGCGCGGATGTTGTAAAGTTGTCGTTTTGTTATCAAAACGAAAACTATACAATGTTATGTTTATATAGATTGCACGCGTTTAGTAAAAGTTTGTTTATAGAGGAACTCAGTCAAATTCTTTGTATAAATAAAACTTGTAATTTAATTTTAATTGGAGATATCAATATTGATATCTTAAACGTATCCGACAAAAAAGATATTGATAATTATTTGTTTCTTATAGCTTCTAATGGTCTAAAGGGAATTATTAAAGACCCAACTCGCGTAACTGAATCTTCAAGTACTTGCATTGACCACATTTTTACTCGTTTAAAAGTCAGCAATAAATGAAAATTTTTTGGAAGTGTTCTTGACCTAAATATTACTGATCATAAATCGATCATTTTATTTAATGGGTTACAAAATAATCTGAATTCTACTTCAGTAACACAAAGGAAAGAGCATTATACCACCGATTACATTTTATTGCAAAATATTTTGAAGCATGCATTTTGGACCCATCAACTTCGTTTGCTATTTTTATCCCAATCTTGCAAAAACATATAGAGTCACGTACTTCTGTGTCGATAAAAAATTCTAATAAAAAAAAATTCTAAAGCCTTGGATGAATAAGAGTCTCCTTAAACAGATTAAAAAAAAGAACACAATTAGTATTAAGCTAAAAAAACATCCAAATAATGTAAAGCTAAAAAAGTATTACCTCACACTTTGTAAAGCTGTTAGTAAAAATGTTGAATTGACTCGCGAAAAGTATTATTGTAACTTATTTGAAAAATCAAAAGGCAATATAAAAGAAGAATGGAAGGCTGTTGACAGCATTTTAGGTAAAACAAAAAAGCCAAACGTAATAGAAACTATTGTAGTTAATAATGTTCCTCTAACTGATGTTAACTGTATATCAAATAAATTTAATGAATATTTTACTGAAATATCTGAAATATTGTAGCCATATAGTAATACCGGTGATGATTGTGATTGTTATAATCAACAATGTCTAGATGCTGAATTCATACAATCAAATAGCTTTGCTTTTAATTCTATAACCTCTTTTGAAACCTACAAAACAATTTTATCTTTAAAAAATAAAAATTCTTGCACTTCAGATGGAATATCTAGTAACGTTCTTAAAAAAATTGCATTCTATGTTTCAGATGTTTTGAGTTACATATTTAACAGGGCTGTTTTCCTGAACAATTTAAATGCGCTGAGGTTATTCCCCTCTTTAAAAAGGGAGATAAGAAAAATATGGTTAACTACCGACCTATTTCTATTCTTCCTACTTAAAAAAAAAAATTTGAAAAACTTATGATTAATAGAATTACTTCTTTCCTAAATAAAAATTGGTTTTTTAGTGAAAATCAATTTGGTTTTCGTTCAGGAAAATCAACCGAAGATGCAATTCTTAGGCTATGCAGTCAGCTTTATGGCAGTTTGAATAATAATAAATCTACAATGGCTCTCTTCATTGATATGACAAAAGCATTTGATATGATTGACCACGATTTACTTTTTGGTAAGTTGTATAATGCAGGATTTAGGGGAGTAATTTTTCAGTGGTTAAAATCATACTTAAAGGGAAGAGTTCAAAAAGTTATCAACGGTACAAAAAGTGAAGCTCGTTTCTTAAAAAATGGAGTACCACAGGGATCTGTACTCGGGCCTTTATTTTTCCTAATATACATTAACTCAATTTTTAAGCTTCGATTAAATGGCCTTTCGACGGCATTTGCTGATGATATATCATTTACCTACCAGTCTAATTCGGATTTTAAAAAAAAACTAAATGAAAAAAATGAAAAAACTAAATTCATGCCTTTTAAAACATCTGGCCATCGAGTCTGTAATTACAATATATTTTTTCATGCTTCGAGTTGTAGGAAATTTAGCTTTCCAATTCACAATTGTGGTAAACCTAATTTCCAACATAAATGTTCTTGTTCCGATTGTTTCAAAATTGATTCTGTGAATAATTTTAAATATTTAGGTGTAACAATTGATTCTAACCTTAATTGGAAAGATCATAGTTACAACATCAAGAATCATTTGATGCTCATAACGCGAAAAATGTATCTTTTAAAACCATTCTGCTCTAAAAAGGTTCTAACTTCAATATATTATGGTCTTGCGCACTCTAAACTACAATGTGGGTTATCTAGCTGGGGTGGTTCCTATGCAAATACTCTTAGACCGTTATTGATTGCCCAAAAATATCTTATTAGAATTATTTGCAACAAAAATCGTTATACTGAAAGTTGGCCTTTATACAAGGAATTGCGAGTTCTACCTATGAGACATCTGTATATTTTTAAAGTACTTAAAGAATTTTTCAAGCAAAGCGGTAATATTCCTACTAGAAACTCGCAGTTATAGAATCTTAGAATAAACAACATGCACCTTGTCAATGAACCCACTGCCCATAAGACTCATTTCTCAAAGTCATTAAATAAATTACCTTTGTCTATCAGAACAATTCAAAACTTAAACTCTTTCTTAAAAAAAGTAAAAGACTGGCTTTTTACAATTGATTTAAATTCTATTGATAACTATTATTGAATTTTGTATCATAGTTTTATAATCATAAAAAATTTACCATTTTGTTGTTATTTTTTTCTGAATTTTATGATGAATTATTTAGTACCTATGAATGTATGTATGTATATACCTACTCTTTTTATATATCAGTTATACTATCTTTAAAATATTTATTGATTTACTTAACTTAATGAACCATTGTTTTATTATTTGTATTGCTGATTGTCACCCCACAACAGTTTCTAATTATTGTAAAATTAAATCACAATGTATCATTCAATACTAACTTTCAAGTTAAAGAATGATAACTATTATTTATTCCTTTTTTACACATGCTATTGCAATAGTTTTAAGTTGGAAATGAAAAAATGAATGAATAAAATTTTTTCTAATTCTAAGATAAGTAAGCTCAAATCGAAATGACAAATAAAGAATGATCGAAAAAAGAAAGCTTCTGAATGACCGGCAGTATGGATTTTGTAGCAATAGCTACACTGGTGATCTCTTGTTTTATCTCACCGAACAGTGGAACATCGTTTTGTAGAAGGGATATAGTTTGGCACCAAGCTCTCTTGTCGAAAATGCGTGCTTTTGGTATTAATGCCAAAAAACTGCCTTTCTAACCGTTCAATTCAAGTTGTATTGGATGGTTTCAAGTCTGAAATTCACAAAACAAATGCTGGTGTTCCCCAGAGCTCCGTTTTGTCTCCGACTCTCTTCCCGATTCATTAACGATCTCTTGCCTGCCACTTCAAATCCATTAAATTGTTTCGTTGACGGCAGTACCCTTACCCTTTCAAGCCTTTCGTTGTTTTTTTTTTTTTTTCTATTGTCAAGTATAGAGATTCTTTTTTAAACTGCACATAGAGAATATGGAATGTCTCGGTCAAACCTGTTTTTTCCCTCCCATTTCTTAAATTCTTCCCTATTTTCCTAACGCTCGCACTATGTTTAAATATAAACATATAAAGGGTACTAATAACCCTTTGAGTGCCTGTAAATTACAGAAAAAAAGACTTACTCCAGTCTTTATAATTGGAACGTTTAAAGAGTAATCACACCGCCAACCAGAAGCTTTTCAACAATGTCCCAACAGTTTCAATATTGCCAGCCGAGTCTGCTAACAAATCTTTAAACCCCTTTAAAATCCTAGCGTTAAATATGAAACTGATCGTAATTCATTCCAAATTTTCATTGAATCAGCCATATAATTTCCATACGATGAGGCTACTATCTCTCGTTCAATATTAGAGCTGAGTTTTTAACTATCTGTTAATAGTTTTTCGTTTGTTTAGGTTATGTTGATAGAGAAAATCCAAAATTGACAAGTACCAAATGAATAACCTTTATAATTTTGTTCCGATTACAGGATCCGATGAATGAGTTTCGGATGGATTTGGATTTATTTTTTGACATTTTCATTTCGACCGAAATCATAAATTGACATTTGTTGTGCTCCCTCCCTGCATGACGCAAAATTTTTCAACGGATTCTAGAGTACTGGACTATAGAAGTGTTAAAAACCGAGGTCCTTGCGAGACTTACTATATGTATATTATATTCTCAGTATTTATTATTAAAAAATAATACAAATACAGGGTGGGTCGTAAATAAGTGCACTTAAAAAAAAATTATATTAATACAACTGTAGCGCTTTTAAATGAAATATTTATTTTAAATTATACAAAACGAAATGAATTTTTATTTTTTAAAAATTAAATCATCCAAATATTGTCCATTTCGCCTACAGCACTCTTCCAATCTGACTCTGAGATTTTGGAACACTTTTGTCAAAAGTTGCGGAGTGATTAAGCGGATTTCTTCTTCAATGTTCGCTTTTAATTCAGCCATCGTTGAAGGATTATTAGAGTACACCTTACTCTTGAGGTAGCCCCATAAAAAGAAATCCGGTGGCGTTAAGTCAGGGCTCCTGGGTGGCCAAGCAATATCACCCCTCCTCGATATCAACCTTCGAGGAAACATTTCTCTAACGACCTCCAGAGAGTCGTTACTTGTATGGCAGGTAGCGTCATCTTGCTGGAACCAGGTGTGAATAGTGTAACCACTCGATTCTTGCAGTTTTGGAGCTAAAAAATCTCTAAGCATCGAAACATAACGCTCTGAATTAACAGTAACATTACGCCCGTATCGATCTTCATAAAAATACGGCCCTATGATCCCCCACTTGGCTATTCCGGCCCAAACGGTCACTTTCGGAGAGTGTAACGGTCGTCCATGTTTTAAGCGTGGATTTTCTGTTCCCCAGTATCGACAATTTTGTCGATTAACAAATCCGTTGACATGAAAATGAGCTTCGTCTGAGAAGATAATGTTATTGAAGTGAGGGAATCTCTGTAACATTTCTGTTGCGAAATTGAACCGTGAAACAAAATCGGATTCTTTCAAATCTTGGACAATCTGAATTTTGTAAGGGTATAACTTCAAATCATCCCGTAAAATGCGACGTAAAGTCGTTCTGGGTACTCCCAGGGCCGCAGCGCGTTTCCGTGTAGAGCTTCTTGGATCCTCGCGCACAGAAGCTTGTACGCGTTCAATTGTTTCTGCAGTCCGCCTGGAACGTGGGCGTACTGTAGGTCGAAGTTTTTGCGTTGATCCCGTTGCCTCGAATGTTACGATCCATTTTTTGATTACATTCGTACTTGGACACTCGGTGATGTTGCGTAATCCAAACTTTACCCGAAAAAGCCGACGAACAGTCACGTATGAGCGATTGTTTTCATAAAAGGCGCGAACGCAGAAAGCGCGCTGCTCTCCCGTGAACGGACTCATTGCGACTAAAAATTTAGATCTCGAGATGCAAGGAGATACCATCCCCGCGCGTCTCGGTTATTTCGTTCGGGAGTTAGAGCGAGACAAAAAGTGCACTTATTAACGGCCCACCCTGTATAAATATATAGTTTCTTGAAAAAAAAAAACATACAAATGTATCAATAAAAAAACAACAAACCATAAAACGTTGCATACAATAAAACTTTGACTCACGTGTTTCTCTCAATGTCATAACAAATAATGGCCAATTTTATCGATGATAAGCAAACAGATGGACTTAAAAGCAGTGGCGCTGATTTATTGTGCTAAGGTCAGTTTCATGACCAAAAAAAAAACTTGGATAAGAATCGAAAATTTAAAATCTACGTTTACCAAAAACCACAACACACTTTTATTTACGATAGGTCACAACATACTCTAGTAGTAATATTGTAATATCGCTGCGCCGCCGCAGTTAATTGATGCCATTTGCATGGCAGTTTTATGTAAATTTAATCTGTCAGCGGCAGCGCCAGCGGCGGCGGCGTATGATTGGAATGCTTTTGTAAATTGTAAGTATAATTAATTCCTATGCATGGTGATTTTTTGGCTTTTAAACACAGCTTAGGAGAGGTGTTAGTGATAGGGTGCTAAGCAAACCAGTTTAATGTTATGCACAAAATAGGCAATCCTCTTTTTTCGGATAAATTTTATGGCAGAAGTTAGTCATAATAATAAACTATGAGTATACCGTCTTTTAATATTCAGATTCCGACAGAGTGAAAATAAATGGCACCTTGTATATTATAGCCTTAGATTTTTTGTTTTTCATTTGAATCAGCGAGAAGCTTGTCGGCAAAGAGAAAAGCCAAGAGTTAAGTTTATATGAGGAAATTCGAAGAGCGACGACAAAAGTGACGTGACGTTTCACAAATTTCATTCAAGAAAAACCTGTAAAAAATTCGATTTCATTCAAATATTTATGGTGATACAAAAATATGTTAAAATGACAACGAAAAACCCATAAAACACGAAAAACCTGGAAGATTCAAGGTGTTAGGGATAGTTTAGAGTATAAACTTACTGAAATAAGGTGAAAATGGATTTAGTGCTAGTTAGTTAACACTGGATTATGTGTCCCAGGATTTGGTCAATCAACGTCTTAATCTAAACATTCCTTTATACACATTTCTGGCTTAAAGATGACGTTTAGTTAACAAACCAGTCCTTAAGGTTTCGTTATTCGTTGTTTAAGAAACTCTTCATTTGCTATGAAACCATGTCTTTAGGTTGTGTTTACCTGAAGTTTAGGTTTGAAAAATAAAGCCAATCACCTATTAATTATGATATACTGAAAATTACAGTTAAACACACACTCCAATAGGCCTGTAATTGAAAGTGAGCGAACAGCATTCCAATTTTCAAGTGCAAGCATTAATAATATGTATTTTCATTAAGAGTGCATTCATCATGTAACATTTGTGTTAGAAGTTAGAAAGGTGACACACTTCAATCATACATGGAGCTATAAACTTAAAGGTAAACACTTCAAAGCAAAGACAAATAATAATTTTTAACTGGTTTTAGTAAATCTCTGTAATAAGCTTTTTTATTTCATTTCAAATAGTATAGCTAATCGTACAAACGAAAGTAAACTTAATATATTTTAATATAATTTGACGCAAGGCTTTTTGAAGAAACATCTCAGGATGAAAGAAAGTTAAAATTTGCAGCAGGAATTTTAATTCATAAAACTGTAATAGGAGAGAATGCGTATTAGTTGGCCAATTGACCAACTATCATCAATTTGCTGATGAATAAGTTTTAATTGTTAGCTCTGTAAAACATTTGATTTTACGGTCATCATGTTGTAGACATAACGTGGATTTCAATGTGTAAATTTGGGGATAGGGACTGGTTTATCCATTTCTTAATAAACAATTCTTAAACAAAATGATAAACCATGGTTTTCGCAATATAATGGGACTATTAAGGCAACAACGGGATAATGCAAATAGCAACTGAAAGCGATATAATTTGACTGAATTGCGACACTTGTTTTGTTCGTTGCGAAACAAAGTCACAGCTGAAATCCGTTTAGCCAAATCCCACATTTTATCTATTGAACTGAGTTCTTAATTGAATGGACGTAAGCTGTGGAGGAATCTGCGTAACGTTGGTATTGGTAAGGCAAGAAATATGCCTGCTAACGATGTTGATATTATCTTACTTAATAAATCATTTATCTCAGTCCTATCAACCTCGCCTTTGTCGAGTTCATCAGAAAATATTTCGTTTAGGGAACATTTAAATCAATCTAGTTTCAATTTTCGTTCTGTGGATGCTGCTGATGTTGTTGAAAGTCTGCATTCTGTGAAGTCAAGTGCAGTCGGTCTGTACTATACTATACCCCTTAATCTTTTAAAATGATTTTGCCAATTTCGCAACCATACATTAAATTATGCAGTTATTACAATTTTGATGTCCGGAGTTTTTCCGGACCTTTGAAACACAGCAAAAATCATACCACTTCCTAAAAATGTTAAAGGAACTGAATATAGACTTATCTCAATTCTACCCTATTTGTCTTTGAGAGTATTTTGCAGATACAAATCAACGATTATCTTACAACAAACTCTTTGCTCACTCCAAAACAATCTGGTTTCAGGAAAAAGCACAGCTGTATAACAGCACTCCTTTGAGAGACTGAAGAAATAAGATAAGCGCTGGATAAGGATGATGTAACTTTCTTAGTTTTGCTTGATTTTTCTAAGGCTTTTGACACTGTCAACCATGTCATTCTGTGTAAGAAAAACTTCTGCAGCAGTTTAATTTCTCCTACAAGTCCCGCTAAGCTTGTATATTCTTATTTGAATAACAGAAAACAAGCAGTTCAAATTGATGACTGTTTGTCTAGTCTTTAACCTACTTCGTCCGGTGTTCCTCAAGGGTCGATATTGAGTCCTCTACTATTCTGTATCTATGTCAATAAACTTCCAAGTTTGATCCAAAACTGTTCCTGTCATCTGTATGCCGACGATTTTGAGCATGGCGCCTCTAATATCAATTAAGACCTTAACAACAATTCAAACTGGCCTTACTTAAGTGCGTAGTAATCTTAAAAAAGATTTTTGACCTCTCTTACTTCCCCTCCATTTTGTTTTCCTTTATTGAATGTGTAGAAACTGCTAAAAACCTCAGCGTTAATTTAAACCGCTCTCTAGCACGGGACAACCATATCAATGGAATGATAGGCAAAGTTGATGGTGCCTTACGTAATTTACGGGTAACCCAATATGTAATTATAATAAGGAGACGCATGTTGCTTGCCAAGACTTTGCTATACCAAGCTTAATATATGGTTGTAAATTATATTGCAACTGTAGTTATGATAGTAAACGTAAACTTCATGTTGCTTTTAATATATGCGCTATTAAGGGTATCCAAAATACAACAAGAATTAAAAAAGCTCTAAAAGATTATTTTTCAAATAGCATTTAAATGTTTTAAATTATATTATTCAATTGTACAATTATTGTAACCAGCCTTTTTTCAACAAAATTTCGCATGCTCTACCAATCTGCAATATTAGCTTGTAACTAATTTATAAGATATTGTATCTTACAGTTATTAAGTATTAACGAATAAATAAATGAAATGAAATAAAACGATAGGTTTACAGTTATGGAAAATGGTCCATATATGTTATAATTTCTCTTATCTTTTTTGGCCTTGAAAGTCGTTCTAAGATGTTCTTAATTAAATGTTAAACTCATTGATTACAATTACATTAATAAACAATAGGCCATTACTCTGGAAACAATCTTTTATATATTTTGACCGAATTTTTGGATCGCTGATATGTTAAAGTACACAGACAAGACGGCTATATTCTTAAGCATACGGAACTAGTCTTTCTTAATATTTGTCTTTAGTTTTTTTTTTGCAATCTGTCAAGCATTGGAAAGTGCAGGCAGCACACAACGGTTTGAGATATTTTTCAGTGTTCAGGCATTTATCAACTTTAGAATTGGATTTCGCAAATTGTATTTTGCACACCATTTGTTAGAAAACTTTTCTGAAATAATAAGGCGATGTAGGTAAATCATCGCTTCAAATAAATAAATTTTGTAGCTATTCTATTATTGGTGGCGTAGACGAATTCAAACTCCGGACCTACGCCCTTTCTTTATCAGTATAGTCATCGTTTATAATTTACACATAAAAATACTAACATCAATTCATTGGAGTGCCAATCAATATAAATTGTCATGCTACCTTGATACATGGTGTTACTGAGCTATGTTCTAAATTGACCTAATTTCGCCTTTGTTTTGCGTGCGTTCAAAAATATAAGTATTGTTGGTTTTGTCTTTAAGGTTTTATTCTCATTCAATCTCAAATCCAGAGACAAACAAACAACGCAATTGTTTGGTGCAGAAAATTTAGTTTATAAATTAAACAAATTGCCAAGCAAAGTAGGTGTCTGACGCGCGACGATTAGTAATTACTATAATTAATCAAGTAAAGACAAGTAGCAACTTTACACTACCTGACGTTCTATTCTATAGAGAATGTTCAACTGTGTGTCAAGAAAATTCCCTCATTTTTTTCGTAATGGAAAATGAATGATTCATGTAACCGTTAACATTTATGTATTTAAACTTGGTTTTGAAGAAGTTTTAATGGAGAGGAATGTTAATAAGAACAGAAAAAATTATAAAGCTATAGGACTTAATCCAATCAAAAGGATCGGGTCCAAATATAAGAAGAAGATTATTTGTTTATCACTTCAGAAATTTGTGTCTAGGACTGCATTCTTCTTACAAATGTTTAGCCTATAATTATATTCAAAATTAATTCAACAATTTTGTTTTCTAATTTCTGTAGACTTGAGACTCCTTGGGCCGTGCCATATACGAGTAGTAAAGTGTCATTTGCAGGTGGTAGTTTTTTTTTACAAAAGATGTTGGTCTCTTATGAAGAGTTGTACAGAATCAAGGCGGGCTATATCAATGATGGTGTATCTCTATAATGTTAGTGAAAAAAATCGATTTATCAAAAAGTCACCATCGCCATTGTAAACTTTACAAATATGCAATAATTATTCTACTACATTCTTAATCTTCAAATTCAACTAAAAAACTTATTTTTTGCTTTTATTTAAAACAAAAAAAATCACCATCATTATGCACCTCACCACAGAATGCATTTGAAATCAGTTTCAGTACCGCACTGCACCCATTTTATTTATATTTGCAACTCCTCGACAACAATCAACATCAGCGCGTTTTCAAGCCCACCAACTTGTTTACAATGCAAAACTTTTAATGGTATTTTAAAGCGTGTTCACCTTTCACAGAAAATAAATACAAACAACAACAACAAAAAAAAAACTAAATAAATAACCCTCTAGCAAGTTCGCAACTGCAGAGCGGCATACCCTCAGATCATGTTTTGGTTTTTCTAAAGCTCTAATATACCTACACCAGCTACACTGCTAAGCTTCCTTCAGCACTATATTAAAATTGACATTTTGATTTTTATTTCGTTGCGCGATTCTGTAGCGATCGGTGACATTGCTATTCTTTGCATTCTTTTTAAAATGTTACAGAAAAAATGTAATGATTACCAATTAAAATACTTAAACCAGAAAAGGTAAAGCTCAACTAAGAAAACCTGTTTGGCAGAGATACAAACAACATAGGTGTTGTTACTAAGGCCTGACTGTTGCTGATGGGGAAATGGCTCAGATGAAGACAGAGATAAGAAGTTTAGGTATTGAAAATTTATATGATCTTTTTAAAACCTTTTTTTATTGAAATAAAAAAAACTAAATAAACATTAAATCGAAACAAAATCATTACTTTTCCAAGATGCTGCAATCGAAAAAGAACGAGTGGTCCATCTATTTTATTTCTTTTTTGTTATTTCGACACTGACAGCTGTTTCTCACTCGAAACCTAGACACAAAATCAATATCATACCGCGGGACGAAATTAGTCGCTTTATGTTTGAACAACGTTGGGAAATGTTAAGAACTTGTTTCCAAAGTGATCGCTTTGAAGCCAAAACAGTGCGTTTTTTGAAAAGAA
Organism: Eupeodes latifasciatus; assembly: GCA_920104205.1. Lineage (NCBI taxonomy): Eukaryota > Metazoa > Arthropoda > Insecta > Diptera > Syrphidae > Eupeodes > Eupeodes latifasciatus. The sequence goes on from OV049926.1 coordinate 114,967,115, forward strand.
ATAAATCGCGTAGGTGGTCGGCTGTAGGCAAGTTAATGCAACAAGTTCATGAGAATTGGTCTTTGAAAGTTGGAAACTTTTGAAAATATGTTTTTGCCGGGAGCTGGTCGAAATATTGTTTTTTAGAATTCTTTATGATCAAAATTCTGTATAATACTGTTTGGCCATAATTCTATATTTCAAAACATTGTAAACGTATGATAAAAGAAAAACAAAAAGTCAAAATTTTGATAATGTTCATGAAAAAAGCTATAATTCAATTGAGAGCTAAAAACTTTTTTTTGTACGTAGAAGTTGCTTTCAATAACGTTTTTACTGAATCGATTCACGAATCACTTACTCACTTCAAGGTAGAGGTTTTCATTCAAGAATGAATAATTTCTATGCTAAGTGGTAGAAGGATTCAAGTTTCGTTAGGTAACACAATTTCTTCCAAACATGCGAGTAGAGGAACACCCCAGTACGGTGTTCGCTCCCTTCTCTCCCCGCTCTTAAGGATTTTAGTCATGAATACAATCCTCACAAAGTTAAAAAGTTGTGGGGTGAAGGCGGTAGCTTATGCTGATGATTTGAATTTATTGGTGTCGGGAAAGTTAGTCACCGTGATTAGCAAAATCACGGAGATGGTTCTGAATAAAGTCACTTCGGCCAAAACTAAATTACCTGCCTTCAACCTACCCCGACTGAACGGTCAAATCCTGTGTTAATTCTTCAGCGCAAAATATCTAGGAGTAGTTCGAGATCCCAAACTAAACGGTAAAGTAAACATTAAAGAACGGGTTTAGAACGCCTGCATTGCCTTTTACGTTTGGTAAAAAGTGGGGCCCTTCAACCGAAGATGATTTTGTGGACGTACATAGCTGTTGTACGTCCTATTTTGTCTTATGGATCGATTGTGTGGTGACTTCTGCTTAACAAGAAATACAATATAGAGAAACTAAGAAAGGTTCAAAGAATAGCTATAGTATCGGCACTACAGGGCCTACCTATAACAAAAACCGTTCTATAGAACTTTTATGCAGACCCAGACACGATATAGGGTCACTGCAATATGTACCGGACATTGGCCGATAGGAGAGCATGCAGCAGAGTTGGGTATCCCTCACAATACTCACTGCCGTAGCGACGGAGACCAAAATGAAAGGGAAACTGTGATTCACTCTGGAAATGCCCTGCCTTAGCCAGTTCTAGAAAGTTAAACTTCCGAAGGGCTGTCCATAAAGAACTTGATGAACTTTCCGAAAGAAAATTAAAGACCTGATATCCTTTCTAAATATTTTTATATTTTTATTTTTCATTTCATAGAGTTTATGGTATCAAAACGATTTTTATTTTTCAGGCTATTTACAACATTTTGAATTTTGAATACAGAATTTTCACATTTAGTATTTAAACTACAATATTATGACCCATTTAGTGTTTCGACCTCAATCCGTTTTGACTAAAAACTTTGTAGGAAACTAATACGAATAATGGGCCATAATGTAACACAGTACGATCTCGAGATACAAGATCTACATATATAAAAGTCTTACTAAAATCTTAAAAAAATTTTGCTCAAAAATGTTATTATGATTATTATGATCTGCCTTAGAGGAGCAATGCAGTTTCATGAGCGGCATAGGGCTCGAGAAAAGAAATTTAAAACTTAAAAACCCTCGATGCCGAAAAAAAAGTCCCATTAAAAAAATTAACACATACAGTAACTACATATATATAGGAAAGAAACTATTTTTGTTTAAACAAATTTCAACTTATTAATAAAATATAATATTTTTTTTTTAAATTTATATTGAACTATAAATAAATTGAAAAATGACCAGTTTATTCTCTATTAACTTTTATTAACAATTTTCAATTCAAAGTAAATATTTTAACAAACTTTGTTTCAAGCTCTTGGCCAAAAATTATCACCATGGCACCTTGGTAGTTAAAGATTAATTAACACTTTTTGCAAAAGTGTAGTTTTTTTAGTCTATAAATTAAAACAAAATTTATTCATATTGCCTAACGGTATCTATTGTGCCACTTCAGACTTGTAAATTCAATACATGCATGCATATACATTTCGCAACTTTTTCGGCCAAAACCGAGCTAATTGCCTTGCACATTTGCAGTTCGCCAGCTGATCAGCATAATTTTCAGCGAGTATAGTGTAGTAAGTTTGGGAATAGGATACAAGTTTGGAAATTCAACCTTGAATCATGTTCACAAAACACTTTAAAACAGTTAAAGTTGGGAGTAATGAACTGGATCCAGTAATGGAGACATAAAATTGACTATAGATTTCAACAAATTTTTACATAGATTAATTTAATAATAATAGATTTAATTTAATCATTTAAATGTTTATAAGCAAAAGCGAATAGTGATATTCAATTGATTTAAAAAAAAATAATTAGTCTTAAAGTTAATAAAAAACATTTTTTATATGTATACAAAATTAAGCAGCTTAGTTTAGTGTTTTATTTCTTAGAAGGAATCATTAGTCTATTGGCGTTTTTCTTTTTTAGTTCAGAGCAGAGCTCGAACTGTCAAAAAAATAATTGTATTTCTTTTTGAACTCTGATCGTTCAGAGCTTCAAATTCGTGTTTCTTTTTTAGTTCTGAACATGTTCAGAGCGCGCTCTGTGAGCTCAGAGTAAAATAACAGAGTAAACGGAGTAAAATGCTGAACACTCTACTGTCTACTCTACTCTGTTTGCTCAGACCCTGCTCAGTGCTCAGCTCTGAACTAAAAAAGAAAAACGTCATATATTTCTTCAAAAATGAAGCCCGCCATAATGTTACAGTCTATGAAAAACTGAATTGGAGGATGTTGATGCGGACAATCTTTTGTTCTAACAAGAGCCGGTCGGCCCGGCGCACGGCGGCGGCGGCGGCGCGGTGGCTCTACATGCCACACAGACAACCAATCAATCTATTTGGTGGGCGCATTATCCCGCGTTCGTAGGGCTGTGGCGGGCATGGCCCCAATATCGCGCGATATACTCGTAACACAGCTGGACTATTTTGTATGGAGTTATGTGAAGTCGTTTGTCTAGGCAGATAAGCTCGAGAAGATTTACGCCTTGGAATATAAAATTCGGCAAATAAAATACTATTAAAAGTTGGTAAAAACTGATGTTTGACTCGAATATCTCAAGAACAAATAAAGATATTCACTTCGTTATCATTATTATTTTATTATTTAATTCTATGCACAATTTTGTGAATGTAAATAAAAACAATGTTCAACTTCAAGATTATATTTATTGAACCCAAACATTTTTATAATGACATCCCTCAAAGGGGCTTCCTAAAAAATTATTAAATATGAATTTTTTTTCTGTCTCCAAAGCTGGGAAAATTCCCTTAAATTGTAATCAGAAAAAAGACATTTGAATATAAATGTTTAAGGGGCATGATTTTAATAATATTTAAAATGAAAATAAAATTAATTCCATCTCACCTGGTTAAGCATTTCTTTTCATTTAATTAATTGAAAACAAACTATCCCAGTTAAATAAAACTTTATTTGTACGGTAGATCACGTTGACTTCGAACAAACTTTATTTTCTTATTCTCGCTTGCCAAAGTTCAAATAGGACTGATTTTGGTATTTCACATTATTATGGTATTTACTATTATTTGAAATAAAAAGATTCAAAGTGCACAATTCAATGCCCATAATAAAAATGTAACTTTGAATCTTGTTTTTCTTCTATGCATTTATGTTTGAATTAATGTTCGTCATCAATTTTTATATTTTTGCTCTAATACCACCTAACAAGCACTTTTGGTTAGAAGCTATAGGTAAGCTTTACTTAGGATTCCAAGAAGCAATTGTCTGCCCCTTGTTTGTACATAATTTCAAAATGCTTCACTTAGTTACAATAATAAAAATGTTGAATTATATGAATATTGCAGGCGGCAGCGAATAATTTCCGCATTCTTTTGATAAAGTTTGAATAAATTTGCAATTGTTTTTTACAAGAAAAAATTTCGCTTTTAAACTTCCTGCTTATTAATATTTAAGTTCATACGTCAATACCCAGAGGGGGTGTTGTTCTTAAGAATTAAAAAAGACCGTCGCTCGGCGTTGGTGGGAAGTGATAAACTGTTGCTTTCAGCTAAAATACTAATTAAACCCGAAAGGATATAATTTCATAAAAAGATAAAACAATTAGCTGAGAAATGTTGATTATCATGATAATGAAATGCGCTGCACACTCTGAGTCACTTGATTGGGGCTGAAATTTAACAATATCATTCAATGCCAGAATTTTGAAAAACTAAATAAAAATGTAATATTATTACTATTATTATTATCATTATTATTATTATTATATTATTATTATTATTATTATTATTATTATTATTATTATTATTATTATTATTATTATTATTATTATTATTATTATTATTATTATTATTTTATTATTATTATTATTATTATTATTATTATTATTATTATTATTATTATTATTATTATTATTATTATTATTATTATTATTATATATTATTATTATTATTATTATTATTATTATTATTATTATTATTATTATTATTATTATTATTATTATTATTATTATTATTATTATTATTATTATTATTATTATTATTATTATTATTATTATCATAATTATTATTATTATTATTATTATTATTATTATTATTATTATTATTATTATTATTATTATTATTATTATTATTATTATTATTATTATTATTATTATTATTATTATTATTATTATTATTATTATTATTATTATTATTATTATTATTATTATTATTATTATTATTATTATTATTATTATTATTATTATTATTATTATTATTATTATTATTATTATTATTATTATTATTATTATTATTATTATTATTATTATTATTATTATTATTATTATTATTATTATTATTATTATTATTATTATTATTATTATTATTATTATTATTATTATTATTATTATTATTATTATTATTATTATTATTATTATTATTATTATTATTATTATTATTATTATTATTATTATTATTATTATTATTATTATTATTATTATTATTATTATTATTATTATTATTATTATTATTATTATTATTATTATTATTATTATTATTATTATTATTATTATTATTATTATTATTATTATTATTATTATTATTATTATTATTATTATTATTATTATTATTATTATTATTATTATTATTATTATTATTATTATTATTATTATTATTATTATTATTATTATTATTATTATTATTATTATTATTATTATTATTATTATTATTATTATTATTATTATTATTATTATTATTATTATTATTATTATTATTATTATTATTATTATTATTATTATTATTATTATTATTATTATTATTATTATTATTATTATTATTATTATTATTATTATTATTATTATTATTATTATTATTATTATTATTATTATTATTATTATTATTATTATTATTATTATTATTATTATTATTATTATTATTATTATTATTATTATATAATTATTATTATTATTATTATTATTATTATTATTATTATTATTATTATTATTATTATTATTATTATTATTATTATTATTATTATTATTATTATTATTATTATTATTATTATTATTATTATTATTATTATTATTATTATTATTATTATTATTATTATTATTATTACTATTATTATTATTATTATTATTATTATTATTATTATTATTATTATTATTATTATTGTTATTATTATTATTATTATTATTTATTATTTCAGGTCAATAAATGTACAGAATTATATATAAGCTCAGCTTTAGTTGCCAAGGCTTTCAGCTGGGTTAAATAAAATAGTGTGTACAAAAGTAATTTTATATTGAACTAGTGGGCGATCGAGGATCTCAAACCCGACATCGATCCGATTGATGAGGTCAAAAGGAACCGAATCCCGGAAAAAGCTCCACGACCGCCCCAATGATTGTATATAATTTGTAATTATTAAATACTAGCTTTTTACCCGCGGCTTCGCCCGCAGTGGAGAAATTAAATAAGTATGAGAGATAAAGGGTAAGGGTATAATAATAGAAATGAGTCAATATACATAATAACTAAATTTTATTGCTTGGCTGAGATCAACAATTTTTAAAAATTACTACAGACAATGAAGTTTCAACACCTTAATATGTGCTTATTGAAATGCAACAACAAATGTTAAAATATATTTCACCGTAACAAAAATAAATAATTCTGAATTCTAACAATTAAAAAAAATAAAATACAAAGTATTAATTTAAGATATTTGTATAGACAATGTTATAAGTTTTCCCGTCGGGTGCAAATATGTGTAAATTCCGGGCATTAGATACACGTGTACAGGCTACATAAAGTTGACCATGAGAGAAGCATGGGTTTTCTAAATGCACTCCTGCTACCTGTAATGTTTGTCCTTGTGCCTTGTTTATAGTAACAGCAAAGCTAAGCTTGACGGGAAACTGAACCCTTTTAAATTGGAATGGAAGGTCAGTGGGAATAATTGGTATCCGAGGTATTATAACACTATTTCCCTTACCGACACCTGTTAAAATAGTAGCACCAAGTATGTTCTGTCCCAATTTTGTTATCCGAAGCTTTGGTCCATTACATAGCCGAGGAGCATCTAGATTTCGCATAAGCATTACTGGTACATTTAGTTTCAATTAAAGTTTATGTGACGGTACACCCGATAGTTCAAGTGAATTTAAAAAACTCCACAGGATATGAAGTACTTAGTTCCGTATCCATAATTGTATCCATTGACAAATATTCCTTCATTTCTCCTTGAACCTCGTTTAAAATGTCAGTGTTGATCCTATTTACAATTTCATTTCTTGGTGCTAATATTGCTCTTGCACACAACCACTGATCACTACACAAATTTTGTTGCAATTCCGGAAAAACATTAGCAATGAGATCCACATGACGATTTTTTGACAAACAATTTTGGCATTTTTTCAAATAAAAGCAGAGTAAGAATTAACATCAGCGAGTAGGTTAGGTTAGGTTGGAGTGGCTGTCTAGATGTCATTGACTCACTTAGACCTCAAGGGTCCATTGTGATACCACTAATAAGGTTACTCATGGGAGAGTAATGAAAATTAAACAAACCATTTTGTGCTTTTAATAAAGTTAGAGAGACACTTTGTGTCAGTCATTGCCAGTTCACTGGTATTGTCGAAGAAGGGATTACCGAGAAAGTTATTCCTTCTAGTGGAGAGTGCTGGACATGTACATAGCAGGTGTTGGACTGTTTCCTCTTCCTCCTCGTCCATGCAGCTTCTACAGAAGTCATTTGTGTAGACTCCTAGCCTCAGAGCATGTCTTCCTATGAGGCAGTGTCCTGTTATTACTCCAATTGTAGAGCTTATATTTTGTCTGCTCAAGGATATCAAGCCTTTTGACCGATTTAAGTCTATGCTTGGCCATATTTGCTTGGTTGTTAGGCAGGTGGTGCTCTGTGACCATCTAGCATTTGTTGCTTCTAGAGCATATTGTTTGAGAAGATATTTGCATGTAGCAAGTGGTGTTCCTATGTTATGTTTTTGTCTAACATTTGGCAGAAGTGTTCCGTTTTTGGCGAGCTCATCGGCTTTGCAATTTCCCGGAATGTCTCTGTGGCCCGGCACCCAAATGAGGTGAATATTAAACTGTTCTGTCATCTCATTCAGAGATGATCGACAGTCGTGGACTAATTGAGAGTTTGTAGAGACAGACGCGAGAGATTTAAGAGCGGCTTGGCTGTCCGAGAAAATTCGTATATCTTTGCAAGATATAACGTTTTCTTTGAGCCAGGATAGTGCCTCTTTAATCGCCATTACTTCTGCCTGGAATACACTACATTGATTGGGAAGTCTATATGATAGACTTAGATTCAGTTGTTCCGAATAGATACCACTTCCAACTCCGTAATCGGTCTTTGAACCGTCTGTATAGAAGTGTATCGCATTGTCTTCCAGGGGTCTCTCTTCTTCCCAGGAGGATCTTGAAGGGATGGACACATGGAAGCTTTTACCGAATACCATTTTAGGGGTGGTATAGTCTAGGCGATCTGGGATAGATCTAAAATTATCTAGGATAGTAGTATGTCCAGTATTGTTACTGTTCCATTGAGAGGTGGCTCTAAGCCTCACACATGAGTTAGCTGCCACCGTTTTGGAGAAGATGTCAAGAGGTGTTAGGCTTAAAAGCACTTCCAGGGCTGCGGTTGGTGTTGAGCGAAGTGCTCCTGTGATGCACATACCTGCTGACCGCTGGACTTTGATGAACTTATTTAGATTTACCATCTTGTCCAGTGCGGTCCACCATACGACAACTCCATAAATGAGTATCGGTCTAATTACCGAAGTGTATAGCCAGTGGGTTATTTTTGGGGAGAAGCCCCATTTTGATCCTATGGCCTTTTTACAAGTAAAAAGCGCTACAGTAGCCTTTTTTACTCTTTCATCAATATTTGCCTTCCAATTTAATTTTTTGTCTAAAATGAGGCCTAAATATTTAGCTTGGTCGGAAAACCTTAATGGTATTCCTTTAATCTTGGGTGGGATGAGCTGAGGAATTTTGTACCTTCTTGAAAAGAGTACTAGTTCTGTTTTATGTGGATTGACGTCCAGGCCACATTGCTTAGCCCATTTTGTTAGCCTATTCAAGGCATTTTGTAGGAGTTCCGGGAGAACTTGGGAGTGTTTTCCAGATACAGATATTGCAACGTCGTCAGCATAGGCAATCACCCTGAAACCATCTGCTTCTAATGATGTTAGAAGGTCGTTTACTACCATGTTCCATAAGAGAGGCGAAAGGACCCCTCCTTGGGGGGTACCTTGATGCACCGATCTGGTGGTAGTAAAGCTTCTCATGCTTGAAGTTATTGTCCTGCTTTTGAGCATGAGACTAATAAAATCTATGAGTGGTTTCTTTAATTGCAGCTTTTCCATTGCTGTCGTGATCGCCTGGTAACTGACGTTGTTGAAAGCTCCTTCAATATCTAGGAAAGCTACTAGGTTATATTCTTTGTATTCGAGGGAGTATTCAATACTGCGTACCAGCGAATGAAGTGCTGTTTCTACTGATTTTCCCTTAGAGTAAGCATGTTGAGCTGTGGAAATGAGACATGGTCTTAGGTTATGTCTGATGTAAATTTCAATCAATCTTTCCAAGGTTTTAAGAAGGAAGGATGATAGGCTGATTGGTCGTAGATCTTTAGGGTTAACGTGGGAGGTTTTCCCTGCTTTAGGAATAAAGACTACTTTTGCCATTCTCCAGGCTTTGGGAATATATCTCAGCCTTAAACAGCTTGTCAGAATGATTTCCAATGGTGGAATGATCATGTCTGAGCATCAGCGAGTAAGATCTAAAATAATAAAGTAACAGCTAACCACAAAAATTACGGATAACCTCAAAAATGTGAATAGTTTTATACTGCATGTAACGACAGAAGAAAATAACAATAAATATAGAAAAATTAGAAACAGTTGAAACTATATTCAATTGAATTAGATATTGTCGTCACCGTCGTCGGTAATAAAGTGGCTTGGTATTACAGTATTCAGGGTTGAAACTTCATTACTATGATGCTAGATGATGCTAGATGGCGTTGAAGTAGCTAAATTTGACGATATTTTGACAAACAATTTTCTTATTTTTCGTAAATTTGTTTTATTTTTTTTTTAATAAAAAGTATCCTATGTTACTTCTAATACCTTCAAGAGTGTATGTGCAAAGTTTCATGATGATCGGTTAAGTAGTTTTTGCGTGAAAGCGTAACAAACAAACTTACATTCGCATTTATAATATTAGTATGATGTTCAACTAAGCTCAACTTTGTCAAACTTTTAAGTACGATTTTAAATTTTTATTCAAAAGGAACACACATCAAATATTTTATTTTCTGGTTAGTAAAAAAAGTTTGCATGTTTCTTTAATATTTGGACATCCTGTTGTGAGGAGTTGTAAGTTGAGTTGTTGGTTTGATTGGCAGAGGTGGCAATTAGGGGGTTTTGATTAACAGGCAGTTGTGTGTTAGTAGAGTGTATCTCAATCGTAGTCTCAAGAAGCAATTGATCATAGTTGAGTTTTCTAGAAGAGGGAAGGATGTGTTCTCAAACAGTAGTTGTGATTGTATCTGGCCCAGTCCGACATTAATTTTCTTCTCCAATTAGTATCAGCAAAGTTAAGGAGATCTTTTTTGTTATGGTTGAAGGTGATATGAGATTTACTGATCTTTGTGATTGGAAACGTATTTGGCTTCCATAACAGCGTGTTCTTTACCTCTTATTCCAATGGGATCCAAATAATTTGTAGGTTGTCCTAGCTTTATGATGATGTCTCTAATTTTGCTTTTGAGCCTTGAAAGACTGTCTGTACAGATTATAGACTTTTTTATTTGTTTTCATTGCTATCTCTGTTGATATTAAGAATTGCGGTTTTCCAAGTTTGGGGTATGGTTCCATTATCGAGAAGAGTTATATAGAGTTGATTTAGGCGTTGTTTGTTTGTTTTGCAACATAGGATAAGCAGTATGATTAAATCCTGGGGGTTTACCTTAAATAAATCTAAGACAAGATACCAATTTAATTATTTTAATGGGATACTCAAGGATTTTCGCAGTGGAACATAAAAGCGATGGAGAATAATTATTTGTTATAGCTTGCATTTTTAAAAGTCGGGATTAGCCAGAGAAATTAAAATTGCTTGAGCAAAAAGACCATCAAGACCCTGATCAAGCGAACTGCTGTGTAATCGTCATTCTATCAAAATGAATTGAAACTAATACTCATGCCACTCTGCTCTAAATTTGTATGTTCATGTTTTTTTATTTCTAAATTTAACCTTGAGAAACAATACAGCTTCAGATGAATCAGAGAGGTGATCTAAAAGTAAATAAACAAATTGATATAAACATTGTTTGATTTAAACTAGATAGCATCGAGATAAGAGAAATACTTCTTGACATTAATATATTTCTTCTCTTGAATGTACATATGCCGTCGTTCTTGACTTAGTAAATACAATATATTTGATATTTCAACTTTTTTTAGCAAGTAATTCGCGAAGTTAATATTCCAACAACATTAAAATAAAATAACTAAATGCTGTGATGTTAAACTTGTTTGAGGCACACGCTGCACTGAAAAATGCGAACTGTGTTCGGTTAGGGTAACTATAGTTCTGATGCATGTTTTTCAATCAATTCAATTTGAATTTAAATCAGTAAATAAGTTGAATAAACTGATTAAGATTTTGACACGCTTTACAATTAATAAATTTAAATAAATCATTGAAATTTAGCACATAAGAGGGGATTTCAAAATATTTAATTTAAATTACATTTATTTTTCAGCATAATCTTCCCTTATCTTAATCTCTTTCCTCAAATGATTCAAAAAGAATGCGTAGGATCTGACTTTTAGCGTGTTTTTTTAGTTTCAAATAACACTCCTTTTGTATGCTCGATTGATAAAACTAATTTGCTTGCACCTTTACATAGTTTTAAAGAAAGTTTGATTATTGCACTTGATATTTCAAAGGCATTTGATAGAGTTCGGCATTAAGCTCTCCTATCGAAAATGCATGCATTTGGTATTGCTCAATTTTTCGTTTTTTTGTTTTTTAATGACAGTACCTTAACAGCATTGTCTAATGGGGAATCAAAAACCGACTGGAGTTTAATGCTTCGAGAACTCAATGCTGTCTACTGTCGCAAAAGCGTTACACTATCCATGGATAGTACTTGCATCGAGGAAACTGAATAACTTTTAATTCTAGGTATAGATATGCATCACAAACCACTTGTTGTGGAGTGATCACATATTCGACATTTCCAAAAATATTGATGTGTATAGGTTTTCTCCGACGATGCAAAAAGTTTTTTACCCCTTCTGATGTGGCTGTAATTTAAAAAG